>JAUPFT010000024.1:19285599-19695599 GCA_036936625.1 Parnassius smintheus behrii | reverse complement strand
GCGTGCGTGCGTGCGTGCGTGCGTGCGTGCGTGCGTGCGTGCGTGCGTGCGTGCGTGCGTGCGTGCGTGCGTGCGTGCGTGCGTGCGTGCGTGCGTGCGTGCGTGCGTTGCGTGCGTGCGTGCGTGCGTGCGTGCGTGCGTGCGTGCGTGCGTGCGTGCGTGCGTGCGTGGCGTGCGTGCGTGCGTGCGTGCGTGCGTGCGTGCGTGCGTGCGTGCGTGCGTGGCGTGCGTGCGTGCGTGCGTGCGTGCGTGCGTGCGTGCGTGCGTGCGTGCGTGCGTGCGTGCGTGCGTGCGTGCGTGCGTGCGTGCGTGCGTGCGTGCGTGCGTGCGTGCGTGCGTGCGTGCGTGCGTGCGTGCGTGCGTGCGTGCGTGCGTGCGTGCGTGCGTGCGTGCGTGCGTGCGTGCGTGCGTGCGTGCGTGCGTGCGTGCGTGCGTGCGTGCGTGCGTGCGTGCGTGCGTGCGTGCGTGCGTGCGTGCGTGCGTGCGTGCGTGCGTGCGTGCGTGCGTGCGTGCGTGCGTGCGTGCGTGCGTGCGTGCGTGCGTGCGTGCGTGCGTGCGTGCGTGCGTGCGTGCGTGCGTGCGTGCGTGCGTGCGTGCGTGCGTGCGTGCGTGCGTGCGTGCGTGCGTGCGTGCGTGCGTGCGTGCGTGCGTGCGTGCGTGCGTGCGTGCGTGCGTGCGTGCGTGCGTGCGTGCGTGCGTGCGTGCGTGCGTGCGTGCGTGCGTGCGTGCGTGCGTGCGTGCGTGCGTGCGTGCGTGCGTGCGTGCGTGCGTGCGTGCGTGCGTGCGTGCGTGCGTGCGTGCGTGCGTGCGTGCGTGCGTGCGTGCGTGCGTGCGTGCGTGCGTGCGTGCGTGCGTGCGTGCGTGCGTGCGTGCGTGCGTGCGTGCGTGCGTGCGTGCGTGCGTGCGTGCGTGCGTGCGTGCGTGCGTGCGTGCGTGCGTGCGTGCGTGCGTGCGTGCGTGCGTGCGTGCGTGCGTGCGTGCGTGCGTGCGTGCGTGCGTGCGTGCGTGCGTGCGTGCGTGCGTGCGTGCGTGCGTGCGTGCGTGCGTGCGTGCGTGCGTGCGTGCGTGCGTGCGTGCGTGCGTGCGTGCGTGCGTGCGTGCGTGCGTGCGTGCGTGCGTGCGTGCGTGCGTGCGTGCGTGCGTGCGTGCGTGCGTGCGTGCGTGCGTGCGTGCGTGCGTGCGTGCGTGCGTGCGTGCGTGCGTGCGTGCGTGCGTGCGTGCGTGCGTGCGTGCGTGCGTGCGTGCGTGCGTGCGTGCGTGCGTGCGTGCGTGCGTGCGTGCGTGCGTGCGTGCGTGCGTGCGTGCGTGCGTGCGTGCGTGCGTGCGTGCGTGCGTGCGTGCGTGCGTGCGTGCGTGCGTGCGTGCGTGCGTGCGTGCGTGCGTGCGTGCGTGCGTGCGTGCGTGCGTGCGTGCGTGCGTGCGTGCGTGCGTGCGTGCGTGCGTGCGTGCGTGCGTGCGTGCGTGCGTGCGTGCGTGCGTGCGTGCGTGCGTGCGTGCGTGCGTGCGTGCGTGCGTGCGTGCGTGCGTGCGTGCGTGCGTGCGTGCGTGCGTGCGTGCGTGCGTGCGTGCGTGCGTGCGTGCGTGCGTGCGTGCGTGCGTGCGTGCGTGCGTGCGTGCGTGCGTGCGTGCGTGCGTGCGTGCGTGCGTGCGTGCGTGCGTGCGTGCGTGCGTGCGTGCGTGCGTGCGTGCGTGCGTGCGTGCGTGCGTGCGTGCGTGCGTGCGTGCGTGCGTGCGTGCGTGCGTGCGTGCGTGCGTGCGTGCGTGCGTGCGTGCGTGCGTGCGTGCGTGCGTGCGTGCGTGCGTGCGTGCGTGCGTGCGTGCGTGCGTGCGTGCGTGCGTGCGTGCGTGCGTGCGTGCGTGCGTGCGTGCGTGCGTGCGTGCGTGCGTGCGTGCGTGCGTGCGTGCGTGCGTGCGTGCGTGCGTGCGTGCGTGCGTGCGTGCGTGCGTGCGTGCGTGCGTGCGTGCGTGCGTGCGTGCGTGCGTGCGTGCGTGCGTGCGTGCGTGCGTGCGTGCGTGCGTGCGTGCGTGCGTGCGTGCGTGCGTGCGTGCGTGCGTGCGTGCGTGCGTGCGTGCGTGCGTGCGTGCGTGCGTGCGTGCGTGCGTGCGTGCGTGCGTGCGTGCGTGCGTGCGTGCGTGCGTGCGTGCGTGCGTGCGTGCGTGCGTGCGTGCGTGCGTGCGTGCGTGCGTGCGTGCGTGCGTGCGTGCGTGCGTGCGTGCGTGCGTGTGTGTGTGTGTGTGTGTGTGTGTAAGAACTGCGCGCTACCCGGATCACGGTTACCCCAATAATATTGGTAGATGGAAAATTGTTAAAGATTTGGTAGGTGGCTAGTCCATCGCCTACATAATCACAAAACAACTTGTGAGGCATTTTTTGTGAAAAATTGCAAACCAAAAAAGTTTTGCCCTAAACTTTGAAACTTTTTGTAGATCACTTTTAGTTTATTGGATAGTCATTAAAACCATTTATTTATTCAGTTTTTCTCTTTTACAAAGAATCTAACGGAAAGAAAGAATCTTTCGGAAAAAATATATAGCCTTCATTGGTTCTGGTATTTTTCTCTATTTTTGTGAAGTTTCATCACCATTGGTTCGGCCATACTGAAGCTTAGGCGGACAGAGAGATAGGCAAAAGTTTAAAAAAAATTATTCATGTCTCAATTACATATTAATTGCCTCATAATTTACAATACAATATTTATACAAGTGTTATGAAAACATTTAGAAACAGCACGATAGCGATCACCTCATTCCCAGGCGTTATTATCAGTCATGTACTGTTTAAGTAGAGTAATAACCCTTACTAAACAATTAGCGCTTAATAAATATTTTAAACCTTTTAATAGATGAGGTCAGTATATTCTTTTGGGGACTTTATTACGTATACATTGTCCAATATTACCCCCGGATATATGCCCCGGAATCACTGATTCCTTTTTTTCCTAGTATTTAGAGAATGCACATCACCATTTTTAATAAAACTATTTTTGTTTTTGTGTACATTTTTTTTATAGGATAGGACGACAAATGAGCACACAGTCCACCTGATGGTAAGTGGTTGCTGTAGCCCATAGGCATCTACATCTATCCTCGATTACGAATCAAAATGCAGATGCGTTGTCATCCGTGAGGACATAGGTGGAATGCCTCGCTGCCAGTAAAAAGGGTCTCCGGTTCTCTACACTCACCATACGAAACACAGCAGCATTAAGCTACTATTTAACACTGGTATTCTGTGAGAGCGTGGTCCCTCCCCGATCGAGCCGGCCCATTCGTACTACAACTATACTACAAATATAACTGCAGCATGACTCAACCACGTAATATTAAATACATGAAATTTTCGTAAATATATTGATAGGCCAAAGTAAATATTTAAATTTTTCTCTACGGGGTTACTTCGGACCCAGGTTATAAATTGCCCTTATGACTCTCTACTTTATTGGAGTCTTAAAAGTGTAACATGTGACACAGTGGTAACAGTGGCAGTACAAAATAGAGCGCTAGTCACATTCCACTGTCATGTGAAAGCTGTATTCACAGGATATAAAAAATTAAAAAGATCCAAAATAAATTACAAGGTAGTTAGGCTACTTTACTAGAACATTTCTTCCTCATCACTTTTTCAGTTTTTAGAGAGCTATATTGCCAGACCATTGCCACTTCAGCTTGGAGCAGGACGGCTCACCTCTAGATGGTGTGACGACCTGTTAAGACATACAGGAAGCCTATGGATGCAGGATCGTGCTTTGTGACATTACTTGAGTGGAGCCTACGTTTGGCTGTGGATTTGTGAAGGCCTGTAGTGACGATGATGATAAGAGTTCCTATAATACTACCTAGAAGAACTTCTAAACTCCTTATTTCTCAAACTAAGCATAACTGCGCCCAATCATGTCTTCGGATTTCAAGGGTAAAGACAGAAGAATTAAAAGTGGTGAAGCATTTCATCTTAGTCAGGGTGATAACGAAACTCTAGCCGTTTCTTTATTTGATATCTGCGAGCAACAGGTGTTCATAGCCTATAATAGCTGCTAACTGTTAGCTCGTTTGACATGAGGTGAATACCAAACATCTAGACCAGAAAACAACGCGCTTGTTATATAGGCTTGACATTGATTTAAAAAAGTATTTTGATATAAGTTTAAGGGTGAATCATCATCATCATGACGGCCCATCACAAGTCTACTACTGAACATAGGCCTGGGTAATTATGCGGTCTATATTAGCATTTATTTTTACCAAGTTGATGACGGGAATGCCCATTTTCGTTAAAAACGAGCAAAGGTGACAAAGTCAAAAAAATCAAAATAAAAACTATTTCTTTTATCAAACAAAATAATAACAAATGATTAATTTATTCAAGTATAATTGCATGTTAAATTACTTATTTCTATTTTTTCTTTAAAGTAACAAGTGAAGCAAGGCTTGTACGACCATGACCACCAGCTGCAATAGACCTGGTAGCATAGCCCCACCAATCCCCACCAAAACATCGTCCGCCAAGTCTGTGATTGCTGTGACCAAGGCTGTGAGAAGACCCTGCATGTTTGCCACACCCGTTGAAGGCGTGTCTGGGTTAGCTCCGATTGCATACTCGGGTAAGGATCTAAGGTAATTGATGATAGCTAAAGCTTGTGAGTAGAGCTTAAGAAGAGATGTCTCTAACGCTCCTAAATCTACAGGTATAAGGCAGCTTATTGAAGGTGGGAGGGTGTCGAAAATTGATAGCAGGGATAAAAGAAGATTGTAAACGTTGTTCAGAAGAGGTAGTAGTACGTTGACTAGAGGGTACACTGCTGGTAGCTGTACAGTTGTCGCTGATACGGGCTGAAAAAATTAGAGTGTGTGTGAATGAATTTTTCATTTACACTAATTAGCGATAAAATAAATTAAATATGACTTACAATACAATACTTTATTGCACACCAAGTAATGGTAAAAGTAACAAAAAATATTGAGAAAAACAGACAACTAAGTAGAAGAATTTATTTAAAAATAAGAAAAATAAAAACGTGCAGGGTGCACTAAAATAACAAAAGATAAAAACTTATGCACTAAAAAGACAACATTCTTTAGGTGGATCAATGACCATAAATAAGAGGAAAAAGAGAAAGTGGTTAGAGAGATAAATAGCGTTTCTTAACCTGTTTCTTAAACAAATTTTAGGATTGAGCGCTTTTAATTGACTGGGGTAAGGAGTTAAAAAGTCTTACTCCAACAACAGAAAATGATTTGTCATAAAATGTCGAGGAGTGCACAGGAAAATCTAGGGAAAGATTTTCATTATTTAATTTACATTAAAGTTATATAACATTGAGTTTCTCCTATAATATTATTTTTTATTGATTTATGTACATATAAAATGAGAAGGTACGGTAAAGAATGATAGACTTTGTACAAAGGATCTTGTTATCCATTTCGGAAATTAATTGTTATAATAGATTATATTGATTTTTAACGAAAATTATAACATTATGTTTTGAAATCGCAAATGAATTATAGATAGAAATTTTATTTTCTTCTTTTTAAAAGGTAAATAAGGATATTAATAATTTTAGATCCTTATTTTTATACTAATTATATATTCAAGAATCTATATATAATTATGCTTGCGTTTTTAACTCACCGTTAAAACAAATACAGCTACGATACAGACAAAGACGAATTTAATTTTATTCATTTTTGTATAAAAATGATATTTACCAAAAAAAAACCAATATCCCATGAAACTCTATGCTAGTATTGTGATAGAATTTTTACTATACCTTGTTATATATTATATTTTGTTGCAAAATTCGAGTTTTTTTTTGTTGATAAAAGTAATAAGTTTCCGCCAAAGAGCCTTTGAGGATATTACATGATAATTTTATCATCGCTTGCGTTAAACACCTTTATCGAAATATTTGTAATTTAGTTTTCCATTTCAGAATATTAAGTGTACCGATAATGTTGCACAAATTTAGATAAAGAACACCTGTAATTATCTATCAAAGGAAATAATTAAGGCAAATAAAACTTATTTGTATACAATGAGCAATTCAATAATTGATCACGTATGACATAATAACCATTATCTAATGTGAAATTAAATATTATTTTAAATTTGAAATAATTCTTTATTGAACTATGTTCTAATTGAACTTAATTGATTTTGGCCTATACTTTGGCTTTACCGGCTGCTTAAATGCACCGACTTGACCGTGGACAGCATATGCCTTCACAGAATACCAGCTTAAAATATAATATAATATAATACCGTGTTTCGTACATTATTGAGTAGAGAGACTAAAAAGCCTGAGACCTTTGTAGTGGTAACTAAATATTTCGGTTTAGTCCTGATGGGTACGATAAAGGTGTAAGTGCTTATGGTCTACAGAATCCACTTGCATCAGGTGGTCCTTGAGCTGTTTTGGAAACGTATTAAAATTATGATTAAATTAGTCATACTATCAGTTTTTGACTCTTATTCATTAGATGGTAAAATATTTTAAATTAGCTTGCCTTGATCCTTAATAATGTTAAGACGAAACAGAATATTAAAGCCTATTTCTAAAAACATACATCGCGATAATCTAATTACTATGCTTAGATTTTGATAAGCTTCATTAAACTACTTACGTTGTAAAGCCATGCTGCAGTTATATTCGTAGTATAGTTGTAGCACGAATGAGTCGGTTAGACCGGGGAGGGATCACGCTCTCACAGAATACCAGCGTCAAATAGTAGCTTAATGCTGCTGTGTTTCGTATGGTGAGTGTAGAGAACCGGAGACCCTTTTTACTGGAAACAAGACATTCCACCTAAGTCCTCACGGATGACAACGCATCTGCATTTTGATTCGTAATCGAGGATAGATGTGTAGATGCCTATGGGCCATACCAACCACTTACCATCAGGTGGACTGTGTGCTCGTTTTTCATCCTATCCTATAAAAAAAACCTACTCTAGAGTAATTTTAGACATTAAAATTAAAATATTTTTTTAATAAAATAAAAGTGATAAACGACGTTAAGTGGCTATTGCAGCCCAGATTCATTTTCACCTTTGAGCGCTAAGATGAAACGCTTCATGGTCTGTCATTATACCAGCTATTTATGCCCTTCAGATGGGGACGCAGCAGCGCACGCAAAGCATCTTTGCTCGATGACAGAAATTGGTAAAAGTGACCTACCTATTACTGGTAGTACCTACTCGGACGAACTGCTAGGCAGGAGAAAGTTCTGTCACAAAAGCCTGCCCACTCAGAATTCATTCAGAACTCATCGCAGAATTCACATTCTGCACTTTTCTGAGATATAGATATTCAGACATAATCGTTACCGTTGCAGCCTATCAGTCTTTTGATGAGCCATGGCGTCCCTAGTAGATTTTCTCATGGGGCCATATATGTTACAGTTGACGCTTCCCATCCCTAGTTTGTTACCTCCTATGGCTTCTTATGACACCTACATGACGATATAGGGTAGTGGACATTCTTACAACGCCTGTTCACGTTCATGACCGTTATTATCGATTTTCTGATTACGTCAGCAAGCGCACATTTTTATTTTTGCAAAAGTTGTATTGACAAACATAATTGCGCAGAGCAGTCGGGTTATTAAATATGTTTATGTGGCTCTACAATCCCATTGCAGTACGATTGGTTCAATTTTTTTTTATATAAGGGAGGAGGCAAACAAGCATACGGCTCAACTGGTGGTAAATGATTACCCCCGCCAATGAACAACTGCAAATCCAGGGGAATTGCAGATGCGTTGTCGGCCTTTTAAAAAGGATTAGGCTCTTTTTTGAAGGTCCCTACGTCGTATCGGTCTGGAAAAAATTATAGCATTGGGTGACAAATGAGCACACAGTCCACCTGATGGTAGGTGGATGCTGTAGCCCATAGACATCTACATTTATCCTTGATTGATGAATCAAAACATAGATGCGTTTTCACCCCTGAGGACTACAATGGAATGCCTCGTTTCCAGTAAAAGTGGTCTCCGGATCTCTACACTCACCATACGAAACACAGCAATATTAGGCTGCTATTTTACGCTGGTATTCTGTGAGAGCGTGGTCCTTCCCCGGTCGAGCCGACCCATTCGTGCTAGAACCATAATATAACTACAGCGTGGCTCTACCACGTAGAAGAACCTGATAATAAAACAGTTATTTTTGTCATTTATTTATTTGTTTTGTTATTTTTTTGTAAATTAACGAATGTTGGTTCCTACAACTATCACGTAATTTCTTTCACGTAATTCAAGGGATTGACCTTGAATGCTTTTCTTGGTCGGTTTCGATCGAAATGCCCGGTACTTGGAACCTTTGAAATTGTTCCTTCCTGCCATTAATGTATATGTTTTATGAAAAGATTTGTTTGTTACAATATCAGAAAATATTTTTTATATTTATATAAGAAAAGTGAGCAGCAACCTCGTTTGCCCCCAACCGAGGTTGCTGCTCGCTTTTTGGTAAGTAACTACCGCCGCCCATGAACAACTGCAATACCAGGTGGAAAAAGGAATAGGTTCTTTTCTTGAAGGCCCCTAAATCGTATCGGTCCAGAAAATAGCTGTCTAAAAGTAAAATTAATAATTCAATGTGTTTCGTATTTCATATTTAAAGTTTATGTTAGAATGTGAAATACAAAACTTATTTAAATATTAAAACCAGGCAAACGTTACTAAAATATGAAATTAAATATGATCGATATTCATGTAAGGATATTACCATATGATATACACGAGTAACTTAAGACAACACAAATAGGTACAATTTAATCCGCAAGCAAATCTCAACGTTATTCATATTATACGATTTCGTGAAAGAAAATCTTGAATAATAAATTTTAATTCTCGTAGCATCAAGTTCTATATTGTGTTGGCATACGAAATTAATAATTTCCTTGCGTTGTACGATATTTGCGTTTCGATATTCTACAAAAGAGCTTTTAATTTACTCTTACATAATATATTAAATGTGATAACATAATTTTGCTTTGTATATATTTTTTAAATAACAAAGCAAATTTAAACATGTGGCATGTATCACTTTTTAACGTACGTCTGGGACTCTGGTGCTTGTGTTAGGATCAACGGGGTCTACTCGGACTGGTTTGACATCCATAAAAGTGTCAGACAGGGCTGTGTGGCTTCCCCGTGGCTGTTCAACCTATTTATGGACAGTTGTTTGCAAAATTTGAAAGTTGAAGAATGCGGATTAAGAATGGGTGAGTTAACCGTCAAATGCCTTTTGTACGCCGATGATCAAGTTATTCTTGCGTCGTCGGCGGCCGAGTTGCAAATGATGGTTACATTAATGAACGGATCATTAAAAGAAAGGGCTATGAAAGTGAACGCAAGTAAGACGAAGGTAATGGTTTTTGAAAGAGAAGAAAGTAAAACGATTTGTGAAATAAGAATGGAAGGGGAGTTGATCGAGCAAGTAGATGAGTTTGTATATTTGGGCTGCGTATTTAGCAGGGATGGGAGATATGATAAGGATATAGAACGACGAGTGAACGCGGGAAATAGAGTAAATGGGGCCTTGCACTCTATTGTGAAGAGTCAAAATGTGTCGAAAAAGGCACGTATGGGAATTCACAATGCTGTGTTGGTCCCTACTTATGGTAGTGAAAGTTGGGTGTGGCAGAAGAAGCACGAGAGTAGAATAAACGCAGTAGAAATGCGGTCGTTAAGGAGTATGTTAGGGCTGAATCTGAATGACAGGGTAAGAAATTGTGTAATAAGAGAAGAGTGTGGTTTGCAAGATGATGTGGTGACCAGGATTAAGAAAGGAATGCTTCGGTGGTTTGGTCATGTGGAAAGAATGAATGAGGAAAGAGTGACAAAGAAAATTTATGGTGCAGAAGTGAATGGCAGAGTCGAAAAGGGACGTTCTAGGCGAAAATTTATCGACCAAATTGGCGATTTATTGAAAACGGGCCAAATTAGGAGTACCCTTAACCGACGAGCATGTATGCGTAGGTGAATGGATGTGAAGGAGGCAAGAGAGGTGTGTCAGGATCGTGCCAAATGGAAGTCTGTAGTCTCTGCCTACCCCTCTGCGTGAGTGTTTATGTATGTCTTTCAGTGTTATGGTTGTTATGAAGCAGCAAAGAGTCCGGTGCACTGCCCAAAGGCGTTAATTTTTTGGTGCAGGTGGCTCAGGACCGTGCTTTGTGGCATACACCTATGCCAGTTGTTGGGAGACCTACGTTCAGCAGTGGACTTGTAAAGGGCTGTGATGATGATGATGATGATGATGATGATGCACCTATCATGACGACAATGGAGTGTAGAGCTTTGCTCTCACTTCAATTTTGTTTCATTTTATAACCTCATTCATAACACTACATAATATTGCTAAATTATATATCATTGTTGCAGCACTAACATGTTCCTTATCGCGCTGGTCGTTGTTGGCTGCCTGGCCTCCGCAAATGCTTGGGGTGGTCTTTTCAACCGCTTCAGCTCCGATATATTGGCTAACCTGGTCTACGGGCGCTCACCTTACCGCCAGTACCCTTACGGCCAGGTAAGACAAAAACATTTCTTTTTATTTAAAAGTTCAATCAATATTTTTATTCTCGTGGATTGTTTTTTAGCATGAGGGTGACAAACGGTGACCACACAGTAACCATAATAAATTAATGCTGTGGCACATAGACATCTCCATCGATTCTCAGTTAATAGTAGGGGATAACCATGATATAGTATTATTTGCTGATGATACTTCATTAATTTTCAAATTAAAACGACAGTTATTAAATTACGACGAAGTAAATAATGCTATAGCTAAGTTAGTCAATTGGTTTAATGTTAATAATTTGCATTTGAATGGAACTAAAACTAAATGCATGAAATTCTTAACTCCTAATGTTAAACATGTCAATACTAATGTAATTTTAAATGGGGAGGAACTGAGTCTTGTTGATACCACCATTTTTCTTGGAATCACACTGGACGCAAAGCTTCAATGGCTCCCCCATATATCAAAACTAGCTAGCAGACTTAGTTCTGCAGCATATGCTGTAAAAAAGATTAGAACTCTTACCAGTGTTGAAACAGCTAGAATAGTTTACTTTAGTTATTTCCATAGCATTATGTCGTATGGTATTTTGCTATGGGGACACGCGACTGACACTGAAATTATATTTATTTTACAGAAGAGGGCCATTAGAGCAATATATAATTTAAAACCAAAAGAGTCACTGAGACAAAAATTTAAGGAAATTAATATATTAACTCTGGCCTCTCAATACATTTATGAAAATGTAATGTACGTACACAAAAATAAAAGTAGTTTTGCGAAAATAAGTGATACTCATTCTGTAAATACTAGGAGCAGACCCAAGCTGGTAGTACCAGTTACTCGACTCCACCGAGTCAGTAATTCATTCTTGGGGCGATGTATACGCTTTTACAACAAAATCCCAGAAAATATACAAAATTTGTCATACACAAAGTTCAAAAATGTTATTAAACTAAGTTTGTATAAAAAGGGTTATTATAATATTAAGGAATTTATAGATGATAATAACCCCTGGGAAGGGTGATCGCTACCAAGCTATTTCTAATTTGTCTTGTGTTGTTGATTGTAAACATGATTGTAAGCTATTATTAAAAAAAAATAGTCCCGCTGGGTTTCTTGCTGTTTCTTCCCAGGACAGAGGTTTCTTTTGCGAACCAGTGGTAAATTAAAAAAGTGACTTTCAATAAGTATTTTTATAATCTACATTGAATAAAAAAGTTTCTATTTCTATTTCTATTTCTATAAAAGATGTTGAGGACTATAATGTCTTAAGATGAACATGGACAAAACAAAGATCATGTTTAATGTCAATGTCACACCTATGCCGGTAGTTGTTGCACTATGCACTATGGTTCTCTACATTCCCCATACGAAATACAGCAGCATTACGCTGCTATTTCACGCTAGTATTCTGTGAGAGCGTGATCCTTCCTCGCTCGAGCCGACCCATCCGTGCTACAAGTATACTACTAATATAACTGCAGCATGGCTCTACCTCGTATAAAGGTGGTCCTTCTCCGATGGCTTAATTTAAGTGGTAGAGCCACGCTGCAGCTATATTATAGTTGTAGCACGAATGGGTCGGCTCGACCGGGGAAGGACCACGCTCTCACAAAATATCAGCGTCAAATAGTAGCTTAATGCTGCTTTGTTTCGTATGGCGAGTGTAGAGAACTGGAGACCCTTTTTACAGGAAACGAGGCATTCCATCCTAGTCCTCACGTGTGACAACGCATCTGCATTTTGATTCGTAATCGAGGATAGATGTAAAAACTTACCATCAGTTGGACTGTGTGCTCGTATGTCACACTATCTTTAAAAAAATACGTTTGCACATAGTTCCAACGTAAAATAGCAGCATAATGCTGCTGTGTTTTGTACGATGAGAACGAGAGGTCGACATTCCATTTTACCCTTTATAGGTGACATCTGCAATTTGATTCCTAATGATAGATGTAAATAGAGTTAACGGACTATAGATTAATTATAATTACATCAGGTGTACTGTGTAATCATTTGTTCTTAATTAAAAAATATGTGAGATCGCGCACTGGTGAGGCAGTTAAGTGAATTATATACGGAGGAATGTTAAGTACTTAAGAGCTTTTAGTCCAAAAACCTGTATGAATAATACATCTTGTAAGTAACCAGAACTTAGCTTGGTTATAGAAAGAGATAAAATAATTATTTTTAGCAGATTAACATTTTAACTTTTACATTAAAATTTTAATTATGCATAAATCATTTATGTATGTACTAATGTTTATCGTATTATTTGAAATTACATAATATTGCAGCAGAAACGATCTAGTACAATATTATGTTGTAACGAATATTTTTATATATTGTAAGAGATAAGAAAAGCGTTTATATAAACTTATAATTTCTTTTATTCGTCAAAACATATCAGTAATTAGAGTAGATCAGCTAAGTTTTCTAAATTTAAAAATGCTTACACGGCTTTTGTGTTTTTCTTTTATCTTCATTTTGCTGGTCAGTATTTTGTTTTATTTCTCTTTATAACACAACATGTCTTATTATGTGTTACATTCTTCGTAAACCCTAAGCTAATTAAACTACTGGACATAGGTATCTTCAATTGCAAAAATAGTTTGCCTAAATCACCGTCTTGGCGGATAATTTATTTTATTCGTTAAAACATATCAGTAATTACGAGTAGAGTAGCTAAGTTTCTAAATTTAAAAATGCTCACACGGCTTGTGTTTTTTCTTTTATCTTCATTTTGCTGGCCAGTATCTATATTATTTTATTTTATTTCGTTTTATAACACTACATGTCTTATCATGTGCTATATTATTCATAACACGTCAAACCCCATTAGCTATTACTGCTGGACATAGGTATCTTCAATTGCAAAGATAATTTGGCTAAATCACCGTCTTGGCGGGTATTCATAGGAATACCCGCCAAGACGGTGATTGATCAGGGAACCAAACTGCATGCACCTTTGACGTTGCTTTTTGTTGCTTGGCTAAGGATTTCACATCTAACGATATGGCGTCATCTATTAGTCATAAAATCCTTTGGACATCACTCAAAGTCATTCTCGGCACAAGATGGGATGATGGAATCTCGAATGCCACCGCTACACATGAATCATAATTATATTGAGTAGTATACCGTATACTAATATTTTTCTATTAATATTTTTAGGTAAATAAAAGTGAAGCGATGATACCGGCCTACTCCGTCTCAGCTCTACGACTAGCATTTGACGAAATATCGACAGTGTTGCCAGTTGCAAACCAATTGGCATGCCTTCTCATTCCTTTCCTCATCAACTTAATTAACAATTTAAATAACTTGTCGAATATAGTTCAAAATTTGACGCCAGCGTTATTGCCATACTTTGGTTGCACTTTGCCTCTACTTTATGCTACTTTGACAGATCTAGCTTCAGTATTATTCTTATACATCAGTGTTCTGATATCGCTGTTTAGGTCAAACGTTTTGGCAGCACCAGGCCTTTTATTGGGACTTGTTTCACAAGTCCTTAATTTAGTTTTAAGTCTACTTACTGGCCTTTCAGACGGTAAAGGATTGCTGACGGCCTTGATTAAACTAATTACGAATGTTATAGTGGAACTAGAGAAATTACTTATTTAGATACGAATTGAGATTAGGGATTGACTGATGTAATTTAATATTGTTTTCATCAGAGCAGAATATTATTGAAGTAAATATTATTATAATATTAGTAAAGTTTGTTTTTATATAATTTTGTTTTATTTACAAACGAAAATATTTAAACTTCTACAAATATCCTTTCTTTAATTTGAAAAAGTTTACTTAAATTGTATGCAAAAGGGAAGAATAAGCAAACTGAAATATACATCAAACTTGAAATTAATATTTATTTTGAAATCAATGTGAAGTGTATTTAAATAAACTCTTCCAGAATATTTGTTTTAAAACTTTTATGGCACCCATAAAATTTTAAGATACCGCATTTAATGGCAAAAGGCATTTTTTATCAGTATATCTGCTGGGAAGAGAAAAAAAAATCTCGTCTATATGCAAATTACATTTATACATGTAACATCATTTAATCATAAAATAATTTATAAAAACACTAAAAACGTCGGGCATATCAATTTAAAAAAATGAGACATAGAATATAGACAAAAATTTAAGCCTCTATTTCAAAAGCTGTCACCTGAAAATTATTATTTTCAGGTGACAGCTTTTGAAATAGGCTTTTTAAAGTCAGCTAATAAACCCGATATAACCCGTTTGTAAAAATTTGTTTTATTTAATGTGTACCACAAAATAAATAATAAGTGTAACATAATTTTCATAGAACGCACATTGCGACAAAACTTACGTTACCTTGCACATCATCTGGCTGCCTGACGGTCTACTACAGTGCGATGTACTAGAAGTTTCCTTCCTCGCAAGACTACTTTATGTATTACCACCGGAAAATTTTTCGGGCCGATACGACTTAGGTGCCTTCAAGAAACGAGCTTCCTCCCTTTTAAAAGGCCGGCAACGCACCTGCAATCCCCCAGGTGTTGCAGTTGTTCATGAGCGGCGGTCGACCATCAGGTGAGTCGCATGCACGTGTACCTCCTCTTCTATAAAAAACAAATACCTCATTGGGTAGATATCTATTTGTTCGTGGAAGGAAAAGTGGAGTTCTCCCGCCAGGCAATATGTTGTTCAGCCCGGGAAGCGGCCGCTGTTGTATGGAATTTTTCTATATACACCGGAGTATTTCGGAAATTTCGATAGCGAATAATTAAGCGTTCGATTCGTACTCTTATTTTTTTATTAAATTTAAGTATATTATATTATATAATATTATATCAAATAAAAAAGGAGCCGTGGTAGCTCAGATGGTTAGCGCTTGCTGTAAATTTCACAGTACGCGAGTAAACCTGGGTTCGATCCCAGCCGGCACCAATGAAATTGTTAATTGTAATTTTACGTGCTAATTTACCACGTGCTCAACAGCCCAACACTAACCACGGTAAGTCCGCCCTGCCGTAGGAAACAGAAAATTTTTCTGATTAATAATAATTATATATGCTATTAAACGTCGGCAAGCAGTCAACATCAAAGGAGTGCAACTTCTGTACGTAGCACAGAAGCATAGTTACAAAATTTTACTTATTAAATTTTTCCGGAAGCTTTTTCACTTTTTTTCATCTTTTGATACAGGTAATTTAAATCTACCAGCCGTTTCTATCCATCATCTTTTGTTTTTCGTATACAGCTTTTGGTATTTTATGTGAGGGTAGGCGCGCATTTACGAATTTAACACAGTGTTGATATCAGTTAAGATAAAATTTTAGCGACGTCTACATCAAGGAGACCTTCTTTAAACGACTCAGAGTATTTTTGGTTTATTTGTGGAGAATATGTTCTTAAAAATTATAGGAAATCGGTGACAGATTTCGTAAAAATCGCGTATACCGACTATTTTAAAGTACAAGTGTGTAATTTGGACAGGCCGTGGGTGCCTAAAACTGTTTGCCGAAATTGTGTTGTTAGTTTGCGACAGTGGTCAATTGGAAAAAGAAGTTCCTTGAAGTTCACAACCCCTATGATCTGACGAGAACCGAAAAATCACCATGATGATTGCTATCTTTGCGTCGCTAATGTAAACGGCATTAATTCAAATAACCGCATTAAATGGATTTATTCTGACATACCGTCTGCTAAACGACCAACTTTGGTACCTATTCTAGCTCAAGAGCCTATACAATCAGTTTTACCTTCGACATCTTGAGAAACTTTGTATAATGAAGCGGTTTGTCAAGGCACTTGATACAAATGATGACTGTTTTGAGTATGTTGCACAGACATTTCGTGGCCTAACTACGGAAAAATTAAAAGTTGGAATATTTGAAGGACTACAAATACGTCTGCTAGATAATGATGAAAATTTTGCTAAAAAAATGAATGAAAAAGAGTCCAAAGCATGGAAATCATTTCTGCCAGTAATGAAAAACTTTTTTAGAATTCTTAAACTAAAGCAACAAACTACCAAGACTTGGTCCAACATATTATTATATCTGAAGGATCTTGGTTGCAGCATGAGCGTAAAAAATCATTGTTTACACTCCAATCTGGACCACTTTCCTGAAAATCTTGGGCACTTTAGTGATGAACATTGAGAAAGATACCATCAAGAAATTCGCACCATGGAGGAACGATATAAGGGCAGATGGGATGTGCATATGATGGCAGATTATTGCTGGAATTTGAAACGGGACCTAAGTATCACATGCACGAAAATTATTACAAGATCATTTTTGGCGGCTTCCAAAAATTAAATATTTTTTATGGTATTGTATTCTTCCAAAAATCACACATATGCCATATCTCTAAAACTAAAGCTGATAGATGAAAACGATTTTTATTTTCAGATTCAGGATGCCATATGTCTACGTAAAAACTAATTAACCGTCTGGAAAAAAATCTTTGTACATTTTTATGCTTAGACCACAGAATAAATAATTAGACCCACACGACCAAGTAAATATGAGAACCACGATTACATAAAATTTGGAAAGAATTTGTTTCATGAGGAAATCTGTCGGGTTAGTATTAAGTAATATAAATATAGTTAGTAATTTGTTAATTAATAAGTAATATAATAATAGTTAGTAATTTGTTTAGAACAAAAATTACATGGAGTAAACTTTTTAGTGAGAGTAGGGATTAGCAAATAATTATTAAGCTTATCGGTAGATAATGAGTTGCTGGGCCTCTAAAAATGCAAAAAAAAACATAACGTTCCAAAGGTACTCTGAGTACGCTACCTAAGTCGAAAAAATAACGTATGATTACGTCATAGGATAATGCTGCAACTTATTACAAATAAAAGAAACAGCGAAGCACGAATAGGTCGGCTTGACTAGTGTAGGGTCATGTCTACACAGAATACCAGCATATAATTATAACAGTAGCTTAATGCTGCTGTATTTCTTATGGTGAGTGACTATATAGATATATAGTAATAAGCATGTTATTTGGGTAGAGATGTACGACTATGTGTCCATGAACCTTATCTACTATTACCATAAGGTGAACTGCCAGAAGTAAGTAAGGTGTAGACTTGCAACGAATATTCAGCTTTTATTCGGTATTCGGCCTACTCGGCTACTTTTATTCTAGTTTAGAATAGTACCTAGATATTTGACCGATTACCGAATACAATGTTTTGTTGTAACCAAGTAAAATGTTTTGTTGTATTCAGAAGTACAAAATCAACTCAAATTCTCGTACATAAACCAGCTTTTTTTTTTTTATAGGATAGGGTAACAAACGGGCACACAGTCCACCTGATGGTAAGCGGTTGCTGCGGCCCATAGACATCTACATCTATCCTCGATTACAAATCAAAATGCAGACGCGTTGTCACCCGTGAGGACTAAGATGGAATGCCTCTTTTCCAGTAAAAAGGGTCTCCGGTAAAAAAGTAAGCTTCAGAGAAAAGACGCTCTGATTAAACACTACTTCCTTTCTGACCGGAATACTTTTGCCTAATATTCGTCTATTGGGCCAGGAAGCCTATGTAGTGGCGGTATAAACATAACAACTACCCCATATTATCCCGTGGGTGTCGTAAGAGCCGACAGAGGGAAACAAATCAGGAGATGAGCAGCAGCGTCTTCCTAATAACGACTAAAAATAAAAAATTGCAGTTGCCAACCCGCTTGCCAAGCGTGCCAACTATGGTAAATAACCCCTATAAGGCAATCTATTGGGAGGCCTATGTTCAGCAGTGGACTTTAATAGACTGTAACGATAAGGGTAATTAATGGCCAAGAAGTCCGCAGAATGTTCAGTATTCGTCGTGTAGCCGAATATGCTATTCGTTGCAAGTCTAGTCTAGTCTAGTCTAAGTTGCAAAGACAATTCATCCTATAACCATAACTAATTATAACTAATCGAATTATATTAATTGGTTGTCAATTATATTACGATTAATTTGACCGATCCGTTCGAGCTACCACCCGCAAATTAAGAATTTTTTATCGTACTTAGTAGCCTAATAGCACTTACAACTACAGCTAAGTGGTAGTGCTTAAAATTATATATATATAATGTTCTCGAGACAGCATTTCGGTAACAGCGGCCAGCCTCAACGAGACTAGCCATCGGCGCAAGACAGGATTATAGTGGCCAAGTGTATACGCAAGCACAGGTGCACTCTCTATTCCCTCACTCTCATAATCCGATGGGACGGTAAACCGACACGACCGCAGAGAGGTGAGTCGCAGGACCAACGGCTTTAAGTGCTTTCTGAGGCACGGGGGTGAGAGACCGCCAACTTCCTGACTCTGGGCAGCGACTGAGAATTTTTTAACGGAAAACTCAATAATTAATTTTTTAGCCCGACTCGGGATTCGAACCCAGGACCTCATGATCAGCAGTCGCACTACTACAACCACAAGACCAACGAGGCAGTCAAAATTAGATATAATACTATAACATATAATAATACAAAAAGAAAATCATCGGACTATAAACTTATTAAAAATTCAAAATCTCTTTTACATTTATCCTAGCTTACTGATAATAATCTTTGACATGTTGTGTTGGTAAACTATTTTTATCATCAAATTCGATTAATTAAAATGTTATTATCAAAATGTCCGAGGACTTCGCTCTAACTTAACGGATGTAAATAACCAAGTTCTTAACTCAAACTATGATATAATTATTTTAACTGAGACTTGGCTTAATAACCAGAAGTGTAGTGTGTACGATGCTGAGATCTTTGACGATAGATACCACATATATAGACGCGATCGCGAAACATCTCTCCTTTCTAGTCATAAGAAAATTGGTGGCGGAGTTTTGACAAATTAGTTGGGAAAGTCTTGGTGAAGACTTATGGGTCACAATTGAACTTAACACTAGTAATTTAACGGAATACTTACATGTGTGCGCAGTATATACCCCACAACCGATTGATCGTAACACACTGGAAATATTTATTAATAACACTACGGAAACCATAAATAACAATAATCTAAGCTCGGCTAAAAACTCAATTTTGCTGCTTGGTGACTTCAATATGAGTTCTATCACGTGGGCACCTCAACCCGATATTAACGGTCAGTACGCATCCCCAAGTAACTACTCCAACTGTCTTCTTAAAAGTAGTTCAATAGATTTTTTCACTTTGCACGATCTGAATTAATATAACACTAACAGGAATGCGAGTGGAAAGATATTATATCTAGTCTTGTCTAATGCAAACATCAATGTAGTCGAAAGTCAGTTTCCTATAGGCAACGTAGACATTTTACATCCACCATTAGAATTTTTCTTTACAGTCAACGTATCAACTAATTTTTCCGCAACTAAGAATAAATGTTCCCACAATTTTGAAAGAGCTGATTTTGATTCCATTATTCCATTCTTGAATGATGTTAATTGGCTACAAACTAAATAATAATGTAATAGTACTTAATAATGTAAATGAAATGATATCGAAGTTCTACGAAATCCTGCAGGTAGCTACAGACAGATTCGTTCCCAGATCGTGCAAATCGTCAAAATCTTATCCTATCTGGTTTACACCCGCTCTAATAGACTCATTAAACAGAAACACAAATGTCATAAAAAATTAAATTATATAATAATCCACTAGATAAAATTGAATTTTCTTACCTAAGGAAGGATTGCGATAAACTAATAAAAAAATGTTATTATAATTATATTTTACACATCGTGGAATCTATTAGCAATAATCCGAGGTATTTTTGGACACATGAAAAACATGCGTCGTAAAGGCTCAAATTACCCTAACAAAATGTCTCTAAATGATCGTGAGGCAAACGGTAGGCAAGAAATATGTGATTTGTTTGCAAGTCATTTCTCATCGATTTTTATCAAGGATGATATTAATAACAATTTTGATACACAACCAGTCTCCAAACCAAACAAATATTTAGGCAATATTTACGTATATAAACGAGAAATTGAGAAAAGGCTAAAAAGATTAAATACAACAAAAAGTGCAGGTCCAGACGGTATTCCGCCTAAATTTATATACAGGTGTGCAAATTTTTTGGCTGCTCCGTTGACTATTATATTCAACACCTCCTTGAGCTCTGGCATTTTCCCCGAAAGGTGGAAGGAGGCGCGGATTGTACCAATTTTTAAAAGCGAAAATCCCGCAAGTGTTACTAATTATAGACCTATTTCCATATTATCTACTATGTCAAAGGTCTTTGAGAGCTTGGTCTATGAATCTGTTTTCAAAAATCTAGGACGACGTATTAATTGGCAGCAACATGGTTTTTCGGCTGGTAGATCTACTGTCACAAATCTTTTTTCATATGTCACCGATTTAATCGAGAACGTTGATGACAAACTACAAGTGGATGCCATATACACAGATTTCTCTAAGGCCTTTGATAAAGTAAATCACGCACTACTTGTCAATAAACTAAGAGCCTTTGATATAAATGGGACATTATTGAACTGGTGTGCATCATACCTTCAAAATAGACCCTCGACCGTGGGTTTGTTGGGTACTCCTCGCAACCTTATATTGCCTACTCCGGTGTACCGCAAGGCTCTAACTTAGGTTCTGTATTTTTAACATCTTTATAAACGACATTGTTTCGATATTTCAACACTCAAATATCTATCTATTTGCTGATGATCTCAAGATAGTTAAAACCATTAGAAACAACTCTGACGTCGAACTATTGCAAGATGACCTCAATCGCCTTATACAATGGTGTAATAACAACCAAATGTTTCTCAATGGCAAAAAATGTCGACTTATTAGGTTTACCAGAAAACATAATTACATACAAAGTCAATACTATATTGATACTGAAAAACTGACTGCGGTTCGAGCGATACGTGATTTAGGCGTTATACTAGACAGCGATTTAAGATTTACCAACAATATTGATAGCATAATCACCTCAGCTACGAAGACACTGGGTTTTGTATTGAGGAATTCCAGAGAGTTCATGCAGCCCTCCACTACAATCAAACTTTTTAGTAGTCTGGTTAGAAGTAAACTAGAATACTGCAGTCAAATTTGGAATCCGCACTACAAAATCCATAGCATTAGAATTGAAAGAATACAAAAACGACTGCTACGTCATCTTGCGTACCGTTCGAATAGCTATCAAACTAATGATTCCTATGAAAGACGTTTGGCGCAATTTAACATCACATCATTACAATCACGTAGAAGTATCTCAGATATGATATTCCTATACAAAACGCTCAATAATAGTGTCGATTGTCCAGCGATAGTTCAATTATTTAACTTTAAAGTGCCATCAAGACTGCCTAGGAAACCGCAAGCCTTTTTCGATGTATCTCTTTATAGATCTAACCTGGGAAAGTATTCCCCTCTAGCCAGACTGGCTCGCACTTATAACAAACTGTCCTCAAAGATTTCTGGCCTCGATATTACTTAAATTAATAAATTTCTTTAAAAATAATGAATCAATTAATTAAGAAGTATAATATTGGAATTGTTTTTGTTTTCTATAATGTGGTTAATGTAATTTAATATGATAATGAAGTTATCTATAATATTGTTAAATAATTCTATTTCTTTTTAATAACTTATTTATTCAATGATGTAGTCCAAGTTTTTTTTTTTCTTATAATCCTATCATTTACTAAATAATCAATGCATGTTGTGATTACTTATAAAAAGAAATACAATTATAATGTGCTTAATATGTTATGAAAATGATCTTTGTGTTACTATTGTAATTTCTGTTGGTAATCCTAATAAATAAATAAATAAATACTAGCTACCCGCCCCCAGACTTGCCTGGGTGGAATCTATTATTGTCCGCCATTTAGAATTTTTAAAATATTTATCATTATTTCATTTTATAAAAAAAATCTTCACATTTTTCTAAAAAAATTGTAGCTAATATCAGTCTTGGTATTGCCCCCTAAAGGTTAGTCAGTCATTCTATAGATCAGCCGGGATAGACAGATACAAAAATTTTACAAGTGGTTATTAATGTCTAAAAATTTAATCAAATTTTTCCTGTCCTCTCCTGTCCTGTCCAAACGAGAGCTCTTGATAATTGCTACGATGAATTGTTAACATTGGTGAGAAGATACCAAGTACGTCACTATAAAATTAAAATATTTATTAACCTTAGCACTGTGCAACGCACAACTAATCAATATAGTCCTTATTGTACACCAAGTAGTATAACTTTTTGGTATACTAAGACCGTATTAATGAAAAGAATATTGATATTACTAAATTTTTGCTCAAGCGTGAATTGTTAATAAAAGCTTTATGCAAATTGACTATAACTAAGTTTAATTTCTATCGGATCATAAATATATAAAATAGGTGTTGTTAAAATTTAATTAAATATTCTTCCATATCACCAGTTAAAGATGTTGTGACCAGGATTAAGAAAGGAATGCTTCGGTGGTTTGGTCACGTAGAAAGAATGAATAAGGAAAGAGTGACAAAGAACATTTATATGGCAGATGTGAACGGCCGAGTCAGGAAGGGACGCCCTAGAAAAAGTTTATCGACCAAATTGGCGATATTTTGAAAATGGGCCATGTTAGAAGTACCCTTAACCGACGAGCATGTATGCGTAGATATATGGATGTAAAGGAGGCGAAAGAGGTATGTCAGGATCGTGCCAAATGGAAGTCCGTAGTCTCTGCCTACCCCTCTGGGTGACAGGCGTGAGTGTTTATTTATTATCATCAGTTATTTTACTGTAAAAAATTCATTGTTACTTCATACATTTAATTTAAAATGAAATTTAGTTAAAGAACATTTAAATAGCTAACTAATTTTGCCAAAAATAGATTAAAGGAAAACAGATAAGTTGATAAATCTTAATATTAAGCGTGGAAAAGGAAAGCCTAAAGTAAGCGGCCATCAACAGTCATAAATCAACCGTGAAAAGATTTCTCCTTTACAGCCTTTTAAAATCAACTGCTGTACATAGGCCACTCCCCCATAGATTGCCTTATAGAAAGGATATTTGCAATAGTTGCCACGGTTAACAAGCGGGTTGGCAATCGCTATTTTTTAATTTTTAGTCATTGGTACGAAGACGGTGCTGCCATCTCTTAATATGTCCTCTTTGGATAGAAAGGATATTTGCAATAGTTGCCACGGTTAACAAGCGGGTTGGCAATCGCAATTTTTTAATTTTTAGTCATTGGTAGGAAGACTGTGCTGCCATCTCTTAATATGTCCTCTTTGGATAGAAAGGATATTTGCAATAGTTGCCACGGTTAACAAGCGGGTTGGCAATCGCAATTTTTTAATTTTTAGTCATTGGTAGGAAGACTGTGCTGCCATCTCTTAATATGTCCTCTTTGGATAGAAAGGATATTTGCAATAGTTGCCACGGTTAACAAGCGGGTTGGCAATCGCAATTTTTTAATTTTTAGTCATTGGTAGGAAGACTGTGCTGCCATCTCTTAATATGTCCTCTTTGGATAGAAAGGATATTTGCAATAGGTGCCACGGTTAACAAGCGGGTTGGCAATCGCAATTTTTTAATTTTTAGTCATTGGTAGGAAGATGCTGCTGCCCATCTCTTATCCTCTTTGGCCTCTTATGACACCCAAGGGATGATATGGGATAGAGGATCTTACACCGCCACTATACGATAAGAAAAGACTTCTCAAGAAATACAAAATATACAATGCTATACGGGATGCCTCTTCAAGCATTGCTTCCTGGCTATGAAGGTAACTATTTTGTCACACGTACATGTAACTGTACATATAACTGTAGCATGGCTCTACCACGTTTATACGTGGTAGAGCCATGCTGCAGTTATATTAGAAGTATAGTTGTAGCTCGAATGGGTCGGCTCGACCGGGGAAGGACCACGCTCTCACAGAATACCAACGTGAAATAGTAGCTTAATGCTACTGTATTTCGTATGGTGAGTGTAGAGAACCGGAGACCCTTTTTCCTGGAAACGAGACATTCTATCTTAGTCCTCACGGGTGACAACGTATCTGCATTTTAATTCGTAATTGAGGATTGATGTAGATGACCATGGGCCACAGAAACCACTTACCATCAGGTGGACTGTGTGCTCGTTTGTCACCCTATCCTATAAAAAAAACCTCAAGAGGCGAATAGAACAACTCCCTTTTATTTCAGTTTGATTATTTCGTCAGAATTTTTTATAAAATTGAACGGACAAACGGGTCTATGGACTACAATCAAAGAAGGCTACCGATGCGTGGTCACCTCTGAGGACTAGGATGGAATGCCTCACTGCCTGCAATTATACTGGTTTTCTATTCCCTTTAAACGTGGTAGAGCCACGCTGTAGCTATATTATGGTTGTAGCACGAATATGTCGGCTCGACTGAGGAAGGACAACGCTCTCACAGAATAACAGCGTAAAATGGCTTCCTACTGCTGAGTTCGTATGGTGAGTGTAGAGATCCGGAGACCCTTTTTTACTGGAACGAGGCATTCCATCTTAGTCCTCAGGGGTGACAACGTATCTGCGTTTTTATTCTTAATCGAGGATTAATTTAGATGTCTATGGGCCACAACATCCACTTATCATCAGGTGGACCATGTGTGTTTGTCACCCTTATTCTATAAAAAAAACTGGAATACACCCGTGCACACACTGGTATTTGGCGGCAGAAATAGAATTATGAATCTAATTCTTGAAATGAAAGCTCCTTTAGTTGTGATTTGTAAATCGATTAAACGAAATAGCGCTAATAAAAAGAGACAATATATACATCTATAGGATTTAACCTGCGAGAGAATGAGATAGATGTTAAATTATCCGTGTTTAGGCCATCTAGCGTCTATTTTATATTCCACCTTGAGAGTCAATCTACTTGTGTTCGATAAAATGACTTTATCTGTAGAATGAAGTAGATGGCGCGGCGCTTTTACAAAGCAATTTTACTCGAAAGAAAATATTATTTTGGTTTATTACACAAACATTTCTAGGCTAACATTTATTTGTTAAACTTTTATTTTATATTTTATGTCGCACTTGAGGTTAAAATTATCAAATTAAATAAATCATTTGCCGTGAAATATTTTTAATTACTTCATTTCATTTAAAAGTTCCAAATCTACTGTGAACTGGTATTTTTTGTTATGTGAACAGTTTTTTTTCTGATAATGGCATGTTTAAAAAGAATCGAAATTAAAATACGTACGATCACGTACATTCTAAATTGCTTAGAACTACAACGCTGAATAAGTTCTAATTAGATTCTCTTTGAATTGCTCGTGTGCGATATTAAATGATAAAATATTTACCTTAGTTATATTTTATCTAGCTCATCCAATGCACCGCCACACCGCCACCCATGAACGTGCGTTGCTGGCCTTTTCAAATGAGTAGGCTCTTTTCTCGAAGGTCACTAAGTCGAATCGGTTGGGAAATACATATCACAATGATGTGCTCGTGGTGGTGGCGTAATGGTTGTAGTTCAAATGGTTCGGCTTAACCGGCGAAGGACGACGCTCTCACAGATTACCAGAGGAAAATAGCAATTTGATGCTACTGTATTTCGTAAGTGTAGTGTATCGGAGTGTATAGTGTAGAGAACCGGAGACTCTTTTATTAGAAACGATGCATTACATATTAGAACGTAGGGCTGACAACGCATCTACATTTTTATTCTTAACTGAGGATAGAAGTAGGTGTCTATGAGTCACAACATCCACTTACTATCAGGTGGACTATATGCTAATTCATCAACCTTATTCTATAAAAATATGGTCATATTTTCGAAAATATTGATTAGTACGAAAATCTTAGCAATAAGCACGACTGTGAACTACCAAAAATTGATATGATGGGGATAGAATCTCTAAGTTGTGCTGCATTGTATGATGGTGAATCTCGACAGTTGGAAATAATCCCAACCATTCCTCAAAGCACTTGCCGTGAAAAAGATGACTGTTGCGATGTCTCGCAAGACAAGTGGAGCAAGTCAATCAGAAAAAATCAGCCGTCGACAATTCACGCCTCACTTTGATGGACGCTGTCAAATTATTGGTGCTGGTTGAAAAGCGAGTTAAGGGTATAATATAGGAAATTTTTCTCAAAACTGAAATGCAAAAGTTGATAAAATGGATGTCATTATTCCTCTGATTGAAATATAGAACACATAATTTTACCATATAAACGATTTTTAGATGAACATTATCCAGGACCGGTTCCAGTTATAAAAGTATAGTAAAATTGATACTAAAAGCTGCTCTAAATAAGTTTACCAAAAAAAACATGTATTTAAATATTTAATCTTATTATGCGAGTCTTCCTGAATCCAAAAATATCCTTTATTATGATCAAATTTAAGCAATTAATCAAATGTCTTTGTTGAAAACTACAAAAGGTTTTATGAAAGGTGCTCTAGGTTTTATGCAGTAGAATAGGACCATCGGTAACGAAAACAACAAATAATATTATAAGAGCTTGCTGTAACAGTTGTTTGTGTTCCCAAGGCTTAACGTACTTATGCGTTTACTACACAAATTGTATGAAAATGTTTATGCTCTATAGATTTCCCCTACGTATTATATTTTTGAAGATTAAACCAGCACAAAGTCCAGCTAAGTAAGTGGATGGTATGTTTCTTTTATTTTTTTTATAGGATGGGGTGACAAACGAGCACACAGTCCACCTGATGGTAAGTGGTTGCAGTGGCCCATAGGCATCTACATCTATCTTCGATTACGAATCAAAATGCAGATACGTTGTCACCCGTGAGGACTAAGATGGAATGCCTCGTTTCCAGTAGAAAGGGTTTCCGGTTCTCCACACTCACTATTCAAAACACAGCATCATTAAGCTACTATTTGACACTGGTATTCTGTGAGAGCGTGGTGCCTTTCCCGATTGAGCCAACCCATTTGTGCTACAACTATACTACTAATATAACTGCAGCATGGCTCTACCACGTATGTGGTTATATTAGACATCTACATCTATCCTCGATTACGAAGCAAAATTTAGAACGCGTTTTCACCCCTAAGAGCTAAAATGCAATGCCTCGTTTCCAGTAAAAAGGGTCTCCAGTTCTCTACACTTACCATATGAAACACAGCAGCATAAAGATGTTATTTCACGCTGGTATTCTCAGAGAGCGTGATCCCTATGATTATTCTTCATGTTGTATATTATCACTATATATAATAAAAAATATTGATATGATTGATGATATGCAAGATGGAACCAAAAAGTTTATAACACATATTTTATTTCAAATTTTGTAGACAGTGGTGACTTAGCATATGCGAGATATGGTAAACTAAAAGTAGCTCATATGGATGGACTGAGGTGCACAGCCGACCCGAGGTTCAGAATATGCACGCTAAACAACGATGCAAGATAGTAGTGCCGTGAGTGCGAGCGTGAGTATTCAGAATGTTGTGGTTTTACTTGGTGAGAGCTTGACTTAGGCCTGTCATTGCGTAATAGGGAGTTCCACAAAGGTACTGCTGCAGTTGTAAATGATTTCGTTTTATATAATATTAATTTTATAAGTACAGTATTAGGTAGATAGGATATTAGGTGGATAGGTGGATAAGAAACAAAGAAACGAATTTCGTAAATACAGGTGAATTTTCCGTTAATTACATTAATTAAAATGATATACTTTATCTTACAAATTCGTTGTGCTGTGTAATGTACAATGGTTCTAGGGCGGATATCTTAATTACGATGTTTATCACGCAGAGAAACAACGAGCAAAGCCCTCTCCACAGCTCGCTAAGCGACCTGGAACTTCCTCATGCGGCTAGCATTGAAAAACCACGTCTCAGTTCCATATGTCATCAGTGGCAAGATGCAAAGAATGTACATCCTTGTTTTGTAGTATTTATTACATAGAATACTATAATACACAGTGGAATGGCTGTCAACCTTACTTTGTAGGAAGATTAGCGTTGCCGGGAGCACACATACGTCGGCAATTACGTCGTATTTTCAGTTATCACTCCTACAAACACATTTTAGACGTTTGATTAATATTTTTGACACATAAATATTTTTTTTTATTTCTAACATTCACAAAATATAAATAGTTTCGACTTACTGGTTGTAGAATATGTCTCCTTTATTTAAATTCCATTTCCTGCTGTTCTTTCGACACGTAATTATGCACAATTTGCCATTTTTTAAATAATTTGCATGTAGCGATTTGAAAATTGGTAACGATTGATTCTGTAGACATTTATACGTGTAAATTGACGTGTTAATGACATGTTAGTGGTTACACGGGCTCCGCCCCCTTACTCGTTCTATTATGTATGTATTCTATGATTTGTTATCATTCAAACGCTATTCAGCTGTTTTAGATCCAGCGATTGACCTCTCCGTCACAAAATTTGTCCTTGTATATTTGTCAACAACTTCGAGCGTTGTTGGAATTACGTATAACCCTTGCCTAGTTCATGTTAATTTTAAAATCTATGCATAGGAAAACACTAATGAGTATACTGAGCATAGTGCCGAGGTCCTCCGTCCAGCGGTTTTGCTTTAATATCTTCGGAAATCGATGTTGAGTACGCTATTGATGTTGATACCTCCAACTAGATGAAGTGACGACCTGGTAAAAGACGCAGGAAGTCGATGAATGCTAGTAGCTTATGACCGTGCTTGGTGGCATTACTTAAGGGAGGCTATGTGGACTTGTGAGGGGCTGCAATGATGATGAAGATGAATAATTGTTTAAGCGATATATGAACATATGTTATCAGCTCGTGAATAGTCCACTGTACATTGCGCTCTCACATAGTACAGATTTCGTTGTACGAATTAGATTTCGTAACATTGACCTACCTCAATAATAGACGTTTATTACTTTTAACGAATTTTTCAGATACAAGCATTTACGAAATAATTCCTTAATTGTGGTCGCCATACATAAGTTCTTTTCTTGCCACTTTGGAATTCAACATAAGGAAAAAGAAATCTCTAAAGGAATATACATTTCTATTTTTAGCGTCCTTTATAATGTCCTCTATAAATTTCAAGCCGGAAAAAATAAAAAGTATTTAAGAGTAGCGAAACTCTCTTCACATTCAAGTTTTATTATAAGCTAATGTACTTTAAAAGTTGAAAAGGATATAACAATATCCTTTATTCACTTTTAGTAACGTAATCATTTTAAAGTATCTTATATAAAATGAATTTATATATAGTTAAATCTAAATCAAACTTAAAATTGCTCTGTACCATCATCATGATAATTATCATCATAACAGCCTATCAAATTTCACTGCTGAATGCAGGCTTTAGGCAGGTTGATAACAACAGTTTATGATTATTTTCAGTCGTTATCAAGAAGACGCTACTGTTCATCTCCCGTTTGAGTTTCTCTATGAATAGTTTTATTCATAATATTAATTAATTACATACCTATTTGCATAATACAGAAAATAAAATGAGAAATGAATTTAGGTACAGTCTAGCTGGTATGTTCCTTTGTCTGTTGAGGTCCATGGACCCCTACAGTCGATTTCATATAAAATAGGTTACTTTGCTGAATGCCTCACAATATGTAATTATACTGGCTTTATTTTACACTTGAGACCGGAACACTGCAGTTTAAATGGACTCCTAGATAGCAAAGGAAACCTACCGCAAGTAGCTAGTACAATATAAATTTTTACGAAATTTTGTTTATTTTCATGTTGCGAACGCTTCGTAGCTAAGCCGGTTAATCATTTGGCTGCGGTTGCAAGGGCCACGGCTGTAAATTATGAAACGGTTAGATTCGGAACCAGTATTTGTATGTAAAATTAAGCTACAGCCTTTAATACGCCCCTTTAAGACACCGGCTTATTTTCTTTTTTTGAGCTCCTGAAAGGGAGTAGAAACACAGTAATTGAAGTCCTTCAGAAGCTCTTCAATTCCGTCCGCAATGGTGGTACTAATCCGGATGTGTGGAGCTGAAGTGAAGTAGTCTTATTCTTCAAGGAAGGTGAGAACGCTCTGTTCAAGAACTTCAGACCGATTCCCCTTCTGAGCCGTGTCTATGTGTTGTTTACGAGAGTCATTATAAATCGTCTCGTACGTATTTGCGACTTTGACTTGCGTATGCAGACTATGAGAAATTGGGCGATGAGAAAATGAGAAATTCCGTCGTAATTTGGGCGATGCTGCAATCCCTTCACGGTGTCAAACTGACTGTCGGTATAGTGAAATGCTGAAGTGTCTGTACAGTAGGATGACGATGGCTGTCCGAGTACAGAACCAGATTACGACACCTATCCAATTTCAGAGAGGTGTGAGACAGGGTGACATTGTATCCACAAAACTCTTCACCGCTGCATTAGAAGAGGTTTTCAGGCTACTGCATAAGAAATGATACAGTATTTACATCAATGTCGAGTACATCACTTATGTTCGATTTATCGACGATATAGTCCTTATGACAAAATCGCTGGAGGACGTAAGCGCTATGCTCAATGCTCTCAATAGTGCCTCTCAACAGATTGGTCTTAAGATAAACATGGACAAAACAAAAATCATGTAATCAATGTATATTACCGGCATAAGTGCGACACGGCCGTTACGGCCGTGTCGCACTTATGCCGGTATTTGTGTGCTCCCACCACTAAGCTCGAAGTCTTGACGATTATATTCACCTGGGACAAATAATCTGACTGGGTAAGTCTGACTTCGATCGAGAAGTTAATAGACGGATTCGACTGGGTTGGCCAGTGTTCGGGAGGTTACGACACATCTTTTCGTCAGGTATACCTCAAAACTTGAAAATAGGATTATACAACCAGAGCGTGTTGCCAGTTATGGAATATACATCTGGAAAGTGGTCCTTCACTGTTGGCCGTATGAAGAAGCTCAAGGTCGCGCAAAGAGCTATGGAGAGGGTTATGCTCGGGACTTTTCTGCGTTATAGGTTTAGAAATGAGGATATCCATAGTAGAACCAGAGAAACCGATAGCCCTACGGATTAGTAAGAAGTAGTAATGGGCCGGCCATAAAGCTTAAAGAAGCGACAACCAATGAGAATGAAAGGTTATCGAATGTCAGCCTCGTACCGGTAAGCGAAGTGTAGAATGGCTCCCAACTACATGGAGTAATGACTTGGTAAGATATGCAAGAAGTCGATGGATTCAGCCGTGCTTTGTAGCGTTCCTTGGGGGAGGTCTATGTCCAGCAGTGGACTTGTGAAAAGCTGTATGGGAGTGATAATCACGATGATGATGCAGATGCGTTGTCGGCCCTAAGAATTAAGCCTACGAAATATAGCAGCGTTATAATGCTATTGCATGACGGTATTCTGTGCGAGTCGAGCAGACCAATTCGTACTGTAGTCACAAAACGCTGCTACATGGTTCTTCCACCTATAATAATCGAAAGTTTTTTATTTTGATTTAACTACGGGATGTAGATTTAATAGTCCATCGTTATAAATAGAGCCCTTGTACAAACTGTTCATCATGATGTGTCCTCTCCCTTGTTCGTGTGTAAATAAATTGTTAAATAAATAAATTAAATAAATTAAGACTTCAAACATTATCGCTTTGAGGTTAAAGGATGAGCCTGCTATGAAAAAGAAGGCCTGTTGCGATATTTGACGTTATATTTTAACCGATTACAAAAAAAGGAGGAAGTACTCAATTCGACTGTAGTTTTTTTGTGTGTTATCTCAGAACTTCTTTCTATTAGATAAACCGATTTTTATGATTCTTTTTTTTTTCGTTTGAAAGCTGATGCTTCCTATGTGATCACAGATAAATTTCATTAAGATCTGACCAGTAGTTTTTTAGTTATCCTTAATAATGCGTTCGTAGTAATTGACGTAATCGAAGTAATTGACTTCGACTACATTGATGATGTTCTCATATTATTAACTTCCCAGTGGGAAGTTATTGTAATGGGTCCGATTTTGCAAATTGTAAATTTAAACTTATCTCCAAGTTCCAAGGTCTTTAGAGTCGAATAGTATGGTTTTACGTATGTATGTATGTTTAGATTCAATTTTCGCCCTGTGTGTCTCGAGACCAAAGAGTGATATTGACATGGGACCAGTTTCATTTAACGCATAATTATGTTACTTACATCTCTATAAATTCTGCGCAAAATTGGTCGAGTCGTTTTTTGTGCCGAATGAAAAATTGTATAAAATATTAAAACATATGATTTTTTTTCCACTGGTTAGTTAGCCATGTGGACCTAACGGGTCGCACCTAGACCGCTTTTTTTAACTGATATCGATTGTACAAATTTTTTAATTTTACCACTTGTATCTTAAAGAGGAGTAACAGTAACAGTAACTACCCTCACACTAAGATTTTCTTCTCTATAATGAAGTTCAGTTACATACATAAATTTCACAAGGATGAACATCTAGAACAATTATTGGGTGCGTTTGGCAGAAAAAAGCGCTAGAAAGCACTTGTAAGCAAAATGACGATCGTAAGCGGTAAGCGCTGTCAAATTGTAAGTAGCAATTTTCCTCTAGGACACGAAGTTAGTTTTAACCAGGGAACCTAACCTAATTTAAATATATGTTTGTAAAGTATTCATATTAATAACTTGATTGGTCATGATTTTTTTAATAACATGTATATGTCTATTCATGTCACTACAATACTTAAAACTAATATTGCACAAAACAACTCATAAACTCTACTTTAAAACAAACAAATTAAAAAAGTAAAATGGCGGACTGTGTCAGTCAGCGCTACTGAAGTTAGCAAACGTGTCCTGGCCGAAAACTGTTTAGTTTCGCCATTTTGCTTACAAGCGCTTGATAGCGCTTTTTCCTGCCAAACGCACCCATTATTAGGCTTTACAACTACCTATTTGTTTCTTGTGGAATTCGAAACCCGCGGCCCTCAGCGCCACAAATTAATGATGAGCCATCAAATTGCTGTCAAAAAGCATTTGTTGTCACATTCCATACTTTATATTTTACTTCGCATGAAACTGACACCACAAACATTATAAACTGTACTATTGTAATGAGGCGGTATACGTACATGTTATTCTTACAGCATTCACAGTCGTGATCAATCAAGATCAATAACAGATAATTATCAACTCAGTATCACTGTTAGTCTGTCAGTTATAAAATACTGAAGTATATACAAAAGTCACGTACTTGAGTGTAAGATTTCGTTTGATATTGTACAATTGTGTTATTAATTAATGTATTATTTATTGTGTTTCCGATTTGTGAATGATGTTACATAATGATTATAAGTATATTAATTTTATACACGTGTTTGTTAATTGCACTGGTAAGCGTTTAATATGTGCCAATACTGTTAAAATTTTTAAAATTAATTTGCTTTATATTTTATTAGTGATTTGTACACATTAACTTGTGTAATTTTGTTTATAAATTTCTCAACTTTATAATACGTTAGCCGCTGAACCTATAGGCTGGTCGTAGGTTCAGATATCAAATATATGAAAAATGCAAATATATTTTAGTTGCATATTTTATTATTATTAGAAGAAACTTTTTTACCGTTTGAAAATATAATTGTCGGAGTAGAAGCCTTATGCAAAAATAATTTTCAAATTTATTTATTTTTAAAGAAACTTTTTAAATTCAAGAAATAAAAGAAAAAATAAAGCAATTGAAATAAATAAGTTCAAACTATGTGCTTGGTAAAAATTTACTTCAAATTAATAGTATTTATTGTTAGATCGATGTTATATTAATGTTAATGAAAATATTGTCAAATATCTATAGCATATCAGACTTCTACTTTGTTTATCTCTTACACAACATTTTTCCAGACGGCAATAAAGGTTAGCTGGTACAATATGTATATTCTCTATTGACGTTTAGTAACCTTACTCACCTCTAGCCAGTTACAGTCAGTATTTAAAAAGCAGTCCACAGCTGGACATTTTTTTAAAGAATGAGGGTGACCAACGAGCACACAATTCACCTGATGGTAAGTGTATATTGTGGCCCATAGAAAAATACATTTATATTCGATTGAGAATCAAAATGCAGATGCGTTGCCAGCCCTGAGAACTAGGATGGAATGCCGCGTTTCCGTAAAAAGTGTCTCTGGTTTTTTACACTCACCATACAAAAGAAAGCAGCACTTTACGGTGCAGCTGCTATTTTACGGTGATGTTCTGTGAGAATGTAGTCCAAACCCAGCCGAGCCGACCCATTCGTGATGCAGCCATAAAATAGCTGGAGCGTGGCTCTACCACGTACTGTCAAACTAAAAACGTTAAACACGTAAAATAAAGCTGTCTCAAGAGTTGAGGATTTGCTATAATATAAATGTTTGATAGCTAAATCGCAGTAACAGAGAGCACCCCCCCCCCTCCCCGAAGACGCTGCACCGCGTCACAGTTCCACAATTAGATAGAGATCGATTAGATCATTCCAAATTATAATATTTAGTACTCCTCTCCTTTATTCTTTATTATATTAGGTAATAAAAGAAATTAAAGTCACCTAAAATTCACATCTTATTAACTACTTCCAGTATAATGATGTATGTAATATGATTCCTCAAACAGGTACCTCATGCTGCCGTTTACTTTTTCTCTTCCTTCGAGATGAGCAATACCATGCACCTTTTGCTATAATATTTATCCGGGGTATGGCCATATTGTAGCTATATTATGGTTGTAGCATGAATCATTCGGCTCGACTGGGGTAGGACAACACTCTCACTAAATAATGCGGCAGTGCTGTGTATTTTTTGATTCTTTATGAAAATTTGAATCAGTTATTTAATATAAAAAGGTCTAAATATCTATGGACCACAACATCCACTTGCCATCATAAAAAATCTTCCCAATTTAAATATATCCTTAACTCATTTGCTTTTTCATTTATTTCACTTACTTGATAGCATTGATGAAGATACGAGTACTAATTTAATTTGAGTAAAAACATAGTAGTGGTGTTTACAAAACTCTTTAATAATATCTGTATCTCTAGGAATATAATTTAAATCATGTATTATGGAAGAAATGAAAAATATTTATAGTTCTATTTCTTCTTTATTGTAGGTAGTGACGATTCCTACTCAGCAAGAAGTGTTACTTAAAGGTAATCCTGCACTATTCTGGGACCAAGCTAATAACAGAAATGCGAAGATTCCGATCGACGTTCGAATAAGTAAAATTCAATCTGCAGTTCCCACTATTTCCTTGCCTAACCCTGCAGGACCATTATATAAAGAAAATCAGCCAAACTCTGTAATAGATCAATTGTTGTATAATAGTGTTATAAATAATCCGGGTTTACTACATATCCTAAGAGGTTTTCAGAGCAGCAATCACGCTTTACAAAATGAAATGCAAAATTCAGAAAGAATACCTAATATTATTAATAATTACATAATATTGCCCCCGGAGGTATTAGATAGCAGCGGTAGTCAAGTAAAATGTGCTTTCAACAATCCAAATTCTTGTATTAGAGTAAAAAAGAACGCAAGTAAGAGAGCTGAAGATGTACCAAAAACATCCAACCAATCAACCATTAGTGATACCTTACACTTAAGCGAATTTTCAAAAAAAGTTGTAAGAAACAAACAAAATTTAAATAAAAATCAGCAAAGAACACACGTACCAAAACGCGAGGAAACAGTTTCAGCGTATGTAAACAACCATAGTAATAAAAAAGATTTGATGAAAAATGCACTAAAGAAAAGCTTACATGAAAAAAATAAATCTAAGCTACATAATCATCTCTTTAAAACTAAAGAATTTCAGCCTAAACAACATTCATTAAACGAAACTTGGAGCAACGAAGATATCAATACAAATATAAGAAATGAAATAGAAGATACTAAAATCGCTCAACAGCAAGAGGAAAACGGAAAATCACTTTTAGACTTACAATCGCCTTTGAACGTTATAAATAAAGCCAATGTAACAAATAATAATAGGAAGCATAAAAATGGCTTGAAAAAATCGAATACTACCAATTCAAAAAGTCAAATTGTTTTACAAAACAAAAAACAACAAGAAGCTAACGAACTGTCACACAAAAAGCATTCTAAACAGGATAAGTTAAATAATCATAAAAATAAACATACTAATAATATATATCCTGATGGAATTAAACAAAATATTAATCGTAAAAATATTTCAAAAAATGAAATGGGTGTTCAAATGCCAATGAACCAACTTCATCAGTTTTCCAATATACATGACGAAACAAGTAATATACATAAGTTTTTTGATGCTTTCTTACCTAATTATCAGTTAAACAATAACTATTTCAGTAATGATATTCCTTTGTACTTTAAAAACCTTCATCAAATTTCACAACCTTCTGGATATAAAAGAAAATTTCATCGGCGTAGAAAGCAACACAAAAGAAAACCGACTAGAAAAAAAGTAAAACTTAAAAATGCATCATCAAAAAGTAAACCAAAGGTTGAAACACTTAATGGATTAAATACTAATACTAATGATTCGAATGTTGGTAACATTGTCACTCACACTTCTGATTTCTCAAGTGAAAGAATAAGTCAACTTAAGGACAGTTCAAAGACAATCGACGAAAAGCAGAGTTTCTCTAAATCACAAAATATGAATTTTGCCAAGGAAGTAGGCAATAACACTTCTAATGAATTATTAATTCATAACAATAATATAATTTTCAAAGAATCTCCTTATTATAACTCTTATCCATCGCTTATACTTGGTATAGAAAACGCAGTACCAATAATTTTTGAAAATGATTTGAATGACGATTACTACCCAGATTTTACAGCGGACAATGATATCTTGCAGTTATATGAGGAAGAAAATGTTGCTGGAAAATATAATGGAAACAAATATAACTACGTAAGTAATCAAAATGATCAATTTGAAAATAAGATAGACAAAAAGAAAGTGCTTGCAATACAAAACAATTCTAATACGAATAAAAATTCAAATTTATTTTTTAGTGAAAATGATGGAAATGAAGATAAAAGGGTTTCTGATAAAGCAACTAAAAGAGAAGGTGAGGCAATTCAAAGGTCAATACAATTTCAATCACCAAGATTACTAGATAATCCAGGTTTTAAAACACGCAAGGTAGATGAAATAAATGAGAAATACGAACCTTATTATTATCATAATGTTTTTCAAAATACGAATGACGACTTTAATAAGTATTACTTAGATGACACAACTGAAATCTGTTCAACATCGATCATTCCAAAAAACAATTTGAAAAGTTGTAACGAATCTAACCACAGTTCTACTGGAATAAAGTCCATGCGGAAAGATTCAAACGTGGAAACAGTTTACGCCCCTGCAAAACTTGCTAAATATGGTCTAGCTTTGTAATTTACTATTTATTCATATAAGATTGTTTTAACAATTTTAATATCTAAAAACTTTAAAAGAGCAATTCTATTATTACGTTTATGTAAGTATTTACTCAAAAACTACTAAATATATACAAAAACATAAATAATATTCAATTGGTTTGCCTAAAATTTTATATTTTCAAGATTATATAAATAGGTGTTATGCCTGAAAAATTTTTTTTCTAACTTCTCTTGAAGTTCGATCGTTCAGGTGCTTTTTATAAATTTACGAGGGTCAATTGTAGAGTACTTTAATAACTTTATCGATGGGATCGATGACAGGAGGATGTCATTAATCTTATGAATATTTTAGACATCAAAACGTTTGTAAGTAATTGTATAATATAACTAGGAATCCATCCACCCCGGCTTCGCACGGTTGATTTCTGGATCTCGACAACAGCTTCACCGGGTCCAAATGGACCATCTAGGGACCTTTAAAGTACACATAAAAATGTAATCAAAATCAGTTGGATGATTTCAATGTTTATAATGGAAATAGTTAAAAACCATAGACTTCTTATACTAGTAAAAAAATTCTGTGTTTTATATAGATAGATGCAAAGTAATCTTTTTATATGGACCTAATTATGTTATGTTTAAGTTTATTTATTTTGTATTTTTATTTGTAGTAAAAAATAAACTACTTTATAAAAATCTGTCTTACAATTTTTTTACGGAAATATTTCGACGAGGTAGGGGAAGGATGGGCACTTTTTTACATATGAGGTAATTAAAAAGCACATTTTTGATATAGGTATCCAATATTTACTGCCAAGTTCAATTGCAGCATACATTTTTTTTGTTGTTGTTTTACAAAGAAATTCTACAAATTATAATAAGCCTCAAAGTTACAAAAGGATTTCAGAAATATATCAATTGTGCCCAAAGCTCCCCATAGTGGGGATGCTCGGGCACCCCCTGTCCAAATCTCATGGGCATGACGTTTCAAACACCCACGATACATAATATAAACCGAAAATCTGTGAAGATATAAACCTGGATGAAAAATCCCATACATATTCTTGTTTAAGATATCGTAGCAGGTTTATTTTAAGTCTTTCAAACTTTTCACCAGTTGTTTTTATGTTACCGCTTTTTGACACTTCTATGGTACGTAATATTCTGTCTTTCGTATCTGTACTGTACTGTCGTTTTATACAGCCAACGTCCTTCTGCAACCAAAATCGTCTAAACATTTAACTTAATTTTGGTAATTTAAAACAAACTGTTTCACTATATACATTACTTAAAGGTGGGAGCATTGGACATGCCCAAACCACCCTCGAAATAACTGCCCATTCCTCCCTCTGCATTCTTTTTCCAGTTAAGTTTCTTGTGAAGTTTTATGGTTAGATGTTTTAGGGTGAATTATAGGTTAATTAATATATACGTTAGAAAATATAGAACGGAAATAAAATTAAAATAAAATAATTACCTTCACTGGTTCCTCGATTATATATGGTGAAACCACAACAAAATGTTCACGTTAACGCGCATCTAACCTTTTAGTTTAGTTTAGTTTAGTTTACGACGGGCTGTTTTCCGCAACTCCACGTCTAAGCGCGTATTTTGCGTGTGGGCAGGAAAAATATGCTTATTCGAGCCATGATATCTCCCCGAAGAAGCTCAGAAGTCCCTTGATGTTGCAAGCAACTTCGGGGAGCGATCCCGGCGTGCCGAGATGTTTAGCCCTGTGTGAAGCGACTTCTGGACATGTCAGCAACACGTGAGCCGCCGTTTCTTCCTCTCCCATGCATGCCCTGCACAGGGGGCTGTCAGTAACACCTATGGTGAACAAATGTTTGTTAAAAGAGCCATGTCCTGTGATAGCACTTGTTACTATCCTGATCTGTGGCTTGTTCAGTCTCATTAGAACCTTGGTTAGACGACTGTTTATTTCAGGTAGGGCCTCCCTAGCTTGTCTACAGTCTACTAAATTTTTCCAAAGCTGAGCGTGTAAATTATTGAAGTATCTACGTACCAGTGAACGAACGTAGCCAAAGGGGATAGGTATTATTGGTTCCGGCCCTATAGTTGCTAGGGCCGATCCTCTTCTGGCCAGTTCGTCCGCTGCATCGTTGGCTCTAGATCCACTGTGTCCCTTAATCTATTGCAGAGTCACATTGTTGTGCTTACATACCTCATTCAATCATTGATGGCACTCGTATATCAGTCCCGAGTTCGTCACATTGCAACCAGAGCTTGTAGTACCGCCATACTGTCGGTCAGTATTCTGATGGAGAAGTCTTTCACCTTCCTAGCATCTATTGTTATGGCCGCTTGGATGATACTCATGCATTAAGCCTGGAAGACTGTGTTGTGGGTACCCAGCGGTGTGCATATGTGGATATTATGGTAAGAAGGCTTCAGAGAAAGCCTCAGACCCCACACCTTCATTTGTCTTAGATCCATCCGTGAAAACTTTGAGCTCTCTTGGACCCAATCCTTCCAGATGGTCAGTTTCCTTCAATTGTATCCTGTACTTCTTATCAAATACAAATTGTTTTGGGATCCTATCATACTTGGCTTGTAAGATAGTTATTTATGAGTAAATTTTACCGATTATATCTGTATGGGGGACTCTACTCTTACTTAAAAGATTTAGGGTCTTGAGTCTAATGGCAGCTAAAGTTGCTTCTTGTTGTATATATAGATGAAGCGGTGTTAGCTACAGCATAGCCTCCAAAGCTGCTGTTGGTGTTGTCCTTATGCAGCCCGTGGCAGCCACACAAGCTAATCTCTGGTAACGCTGTAGCTTTTGTATAGTGGTGGCTTCATTGGTTTTGGTCCACCATACCAGAGAGCCGTATGTGATCATGGGCCGAATTACAGTTTTGTACAGCCACAGTATAATTTTTGGCGTTAAACCCCATCGTTTGCCAATCATGTTTGTGCACTGCCAGAAAGTTAAACTAGCTTTGCTGATTTTGTTTTCTATGTGTTTGTTCCAGTTAAGTTTACTGTCCAAGGTAAGACCTAGGTATTTTACCTCGGAAGAAAGTTGGAGTTTTGTGCTGAAAAGACTTGGAAGATGATAGTTATTCAGCATTCGTTTTTGTGTGAATATTACTATAACCGTTTTATTTGGATTAACGGTTACGTCATATCCCCTGCACCATCTCTCCACAATACGGAGAGCCGCTTGGGTCAGGTCGCACACAATGCTTGCTGTCTTACCAGAGACCAGTATTGTCAGATCATCTGCATAACCGACTGTGTAGAAATGATTAGCGTTTAATTTGCTGATGAGCTCATTAATGACCATATTCCACAGGAGAGGTGAAAGAACCCCACCCTGCGGGCATCCTTTCATGATCTGAATTGTCTGAGATTCACCAGCAATCTTTATTGTTCGTGTACTGAGCATGTTTACTATCCAGTCAATCAGCGCCGGTTCAACATTATGTCTACTTAGGGCACCTTTTATACTGGAGAAATTTGTTCTGTCAAAAGCACATTCTATGTCTACGAAAGAGCCTAGACATATTGCTTTGTTTTGGATGGCCTCTTCAATCTTCATGCATCTAACCTTAAAGAGCGTGTAACTTTGACAACTTAACGAAACGACAAATAATTTAAGGATGAACAGTTTTGCCAATGAGTAAAGTAAACAACCAACATAAAAATAAGATAAATTTTACAATTGAACTGTAATTACGAGGGCTGCCCATGTCTCCCAACTGCAACACTCCCCTACCTCCCCTACTTTTTTCCGATGTTACCACCCCAATAACCTAAAATGCTGCTAAGGGAAAGGGCAGATTTTCCGCCTTGTAAGGTTAAGCCAGCAAACACTTGCCGTGTAGTGGCTGCGTAAGGGAATCCACTACTCGATATCATCCCGTGGTTGTTGTAAGAGATGACCGCGGAAAACTGAAACAAGAGATTGGCACCATAGTCGTAATGATAACGACTCAAAATAAAAACTGCACTTGCCAAACCGCCTACTTAGCGTGGCGTGATGGCAAATAATCACTCATACGAGGTAATCTATGGGTGAGACCGAAGTTCAGCCGTGGACTTTGGTAGGCTGTTATGAATAAATCAATCAATCAAGAATAGTAATATTTATTTCTGGTAGGTTCTGAAGTAGAAATCACATACATACATACATAAACACTCACGCCTGTCACCCAGAGGGGTAGGCAGAGACTACAGACTTTCATTTGGCACGATCCTGACACACCTCTCTCGCCTCCTTCACATCCATACACCTACGCATACATGCTCGTCGGTTAAGGGTACTCCTAATTTGGCCCGTTTTCAATAAATCGCCAATTTGTTCGACAAATTTTCGCCTAGGACGTCCCTTTCCGACTCTGCCACTCACTTCTGCAACATAAATTTTCTTTATCACTCTTTCCTCATTCATTCTTCCCACATGACCAAACCACCGAGGCATTTCTTTCTTAATCCTGGTCACAACATCATCTTGCAAACCACACTCTTCTCTCATTACACAATTTCTTACCCTGTCATTCAGATTCAGCCCTGACATATACATAGAAATATAGAAATCACATATATCTAAAATCTGGAAAAATTCCTATATAGTTATTGTTCTACGCGGTCTATGATAGGTAAAAACTGTTGGGCTTATTCAACTATAGTTACTAAGTTTGGTCGTTCTTAGCGAAATTATGAATATGAAATGAACATTTATTATTGAAAAAGAATATGTCACACATAAAATATATTCATATTAAAATCTTAGAAAATATATTAAAGGAAAATTTATACATTACTGCAAAAAATATAGCATACTTAAATAATAAATCTGCATTTCGTGATAGATATAGAAATGTTATGATCTATGTAAACCTATAGTGAAAAAGATATACATTGTAAGAGTTGTGTAGCTAAGCTATCTTACTAACTTAAGAACGAACTTACGAACTTGTTTACCAAAAGTGAAACAAATTACAGATACTCAGTTAGACCAAATAAGAATAGGCTACTATTGCCGAATTCTTCTCTTGCTATGCATAGCTCTAGTCCCTACTGTATGACAGTTAAAATTTTTAATAACCTTCCAAATGACATAAAAAATTTTACGAATACTACACTATTTTTATCCAAATTAAAGTTATATTTAATCGAAAAATGTTTCTATAATTTAAATGAATATTTTGATACAAATATTATTTAATTTATGTGGACAACTTCGGCCCGTGCCTATCTAATTTAATTTAATTTTCTTATTCAATTGAATATAATTTTATTTTTACTTATAATAATAATTATTATTTTTTACTTGACATTGTGATTATGAATTTAATTAAATTTACAGAATTTTAAAATAATATAATCTAATAATGTAATGTGTTAATAAAATCTAATATTGTAGTTTAAAAATAATAATTAATATTTTTATAATTGCTACGCCCAAACTGGGTTCAAATACGGACTTTTTTTTAAACATAACATCAATTGTAACCATTAAATTGCAAAAAAAAAAGACTATGCAAAGATTGCAATAAAGACTATGACTATGACTATGACTATAACAGATTTTACTTATCCTTCGGATGATTTCAATTGAAGTTTATTAAGTAAATCTTTTCGCTGTTTAGTGGCGGCGAAAGAATACCTAATTGGTACCCTAAAAGCATCATGTAAAGGCAAAAGAGCTTACTCCTTTCTAAAAGGCCGGCAACGCACTTGCAATTACCCTGGTGTTGCGGTTGATCATGGGCGGCGGTAGTCACTTAACATCAGGTGAGCCACATGCTCGTTTGCCCACTCTTCTACAAAAAAAAGTAAGTGTCTTAAGAGGCGACAGAGGGAAACTAAATCAGAATATGGGCAGCAGCATCTTTCTTATAGAAACCGAAAATAATCAAAGAACGCTGGTGAAGGAGGGGGTGAGAGGTTTATGTTCTGCTAAGTTTTGGTGGCCTGTTATGAATGAATGAATGGATGACAATTAAATCTTTTTACGGGATATAAACGATAGTCGATTATTCAAGCTTCTGGTCTGTTTGGCTTTTCCGGGTAATCTGGTTCTATTTTTAATTTCTCGAACTTTTTAAGAATGTATAATCGATCTCCGCACTTTTTGATTATCCAAATTTTATTTTATTAAATTCTAAAGAGACAGTATTAACCGCAATCACTAGCGCAAAGATTGGTAGTCGGCGATCTCAGCAGCTCTAGTATTGGATTCTGTTACGCCTATAAGTACTATTACTCAATGCAAATGAAATACATTAACGGCACTAATATTTTATAGATATTCAACTCATTCTCTACCGTCGGTCACGTTTTAAATGCAATACTCCGTACAAAGTGACCGGCACGGCAGTCAAAGGCTCAATAGATTTTAACTCCTATTCGAGAATATTAATATGACGTACATTCTCTTTAATATGCTTCACTGAAGTCTAAGAAACATGAAAGTAATAGATTCTATCAAAACTATACAATCAAATCCAATCCAATTACGAAAAGGCTGTTTATTTAGGGCCTTTGTAAACGTAAATACCTTAATATATTCTGGGTACGCTCTTTGAATACTTCTCTATGCGAATGATGTCTTTGTGTTTTTTGTGTTTACAAAATCGCCTTCAGAAAATCGTTTCAGGAAAATTAACGCGTCACCTTGGCGAACGTTTTTTTAAAGTAGGTACGCAAATCTGAACATGCCTCCTATGTATACCTAGTATACACCGAGTCTTATAAATGATTGTTTTTAAAAGCATCTTTAGTATTAAATCTGAAGGTAATATTGGAAGAATCCCTCTCAAGTCTCGTCCCATAAGTGTTAAAATAGGCGAAAGAAAAATGAAAATAAACATACTATAATATACAATATAATATAATAAAATGGAAGTAAAATTGTCTTATTTCTCTAGTATATAATTATATTCTATGATCTTATCACGCCAACTAAGCTGGAGTGTATAAACTAGGGTGTATTATTCTGTTCTATTTTCTATTCTATTCTTGTTCTATTCTCTCATATTATACATGCCTGTGTCGTGAGGGCCAGCTACGAACTACTTTTCACACATGGCTTTCATGAACTGATAGTGGTACGACGTCCGATTATTACGAGTAGGTTACGTAAGCTTTTAAAAAAAGTATTCTATTTACTTAAAAGTTGGTTTTTCTTTTTCATCTTTAAAAGTTATTTTAAGTTATATATTTAGTTTTATGTTATATTTATAAAAGCAAATAACTATTAGTAAAACAGTAAATAGTTAATAAACACAATATTTCTTTTATGAGATAGGGTGACAAACGAGCACACAGTCCAACTGATGGTAAATGATTGCTGCTTGCTGTAGCCCATAGACACCTACATGTATGTTATTTATACATACATAATACATAAACATAAACACTCACGCCTGTCACCCAGAGGGGTAGGCAGAGACTACGGACTTCCATTTGGCACGATCCTGACATAACTCTTTCGCCTCTTTTACATCCATATATCTACGCATACATGCTCGTCGGTTAAGCGTACTTCTAACGTGGCCCATTTTCAAAATATCGCCAATTTGGTCGATAAACTTTTTCCTAGGGCGTCCCTTCGCGACTCGGCCGTTCACATCTGCCATATAAATTTGCTTTGTCACTCTTTCCTCATTCATTCTTTCCACATGACCAAACCACCGAAGCATTCCTTTCTTAATCCTGGTCACAACATCATCTTGCATACCACATTTATCTCTTATCACGCAATTTCTCACCCTGTCATTCAGATTCAACCCTAGCATATTCCTTAAAGACCGCATTTCTACAGCATTTATTCTACTTTCGTGCTTCTTCTGCCACACCCAGCTTTCACTACCATACATTAAAGTAGGGACTAACACAGCATTATGAATTACCATACGTGCCTGTTTTGACACATTCTGGTTCTTCATAATAGAGTGTAGTGCCCCATTCACTCTATTCCCTGCATTTACTCGTCGTTCTATATCCCTATCTTATCTACCATTCCTGCTAAATACAAATCCCAAATACACAAACTCATCCACTTGCTCAATTAACTCTCCTTCTATTCTTATTTCACATACCGTTTTGCTTTCTTCTCTTTCAAAAACCATCACTTTCGTCTTATATGCGTTCACTTTCATTCCCCTTTCTTTTAATTCCCAGTTCATTAATGTAACCATCATTTGCAACTCAGCCGCCGATGACGCAAATATGACTTGATCATCGGCATACAAAAGGCATTTGACGGTTAACTCGCCCATTCTTAACCCACATTCTTCATCTTTCAAAGTTTGCAAACACCGGTCCATAAATAGGTTGAACAGCCAAGGGGAAGCTACACAGCCCTGTCTGACACCTTTTTGGATGCCAAACCAGTCCGAGTAGACCCCATTGATCCTGACACAAGCACTAGAGTCTCTAAAGAGACCTTAATGCATGTATCAAACCTTCGCTCAACCCATATGAGTTCAGTGTTTGCCATAACATATTCCTGTCCACTCTGTCATAAGCCTTTTCCAAGTCCATGAATGCACAAAAACTTTCTGGTTTTTGGCCAAAAACTTCTCCGCAATCATGCGCATGGAAAAGACTTGATCTGTACACCCCATTCCCTTTCTAAAACCCGCTTGCACATCCCAAATTTTTCCATCAGTTTCTTTCATAACTCTTTCAATTAACACCTTAGCATACAGTTTACCCACAATACTAAGCAAGCTGATACCGCGGTAGTTTTTGCTGTCCTGCTGTGACCCTTTTCCTTTATATATTGGTACTATAACTGCTTTACACCGGTCATCCGGTACCCGTTTTAATTCCCAACATAAATTAAACAAGGTGTACAGCAAGCCTGCCACCACTCCCTCTGCAGCCCTTAGCATCTCGAGTGATACTCTATCATATCCAGCTGCCTTACCTGCTTTCATGCTTTTCATTGCTTTCATTATTTCATCTACACTTATCTCCATACCCCTTTCCACTTCTTTCGGAATTTCTAGTTCATTTAATTCAGACGAGTCTTCACTCATAAATACGCTTTCAAAGTATTCCTTCCATCTGTTTAAATTCGAAACGTCATCATTCAGAATACATGTTATTTATATATACCGAAATATCATAAATTTATATAAAAATTAGAAACATCTATAGATGCATATGAATATAACATACTATGTTCATATATTTCATATAAGAAGATTTCAGATCAATATTTCGTTTTAATTAGGTTTTGTGACTATATACTCATTTTGTCATGGCTCTTTTGTCTTTCACCACTGATTTCGCTTTTATATCGTAACATGGAGTTGTAAACTCTTGAGATCTGATTAATTGCCCAATACTGAATACTCTTCGTTACAACAAACTCTGAAGATGCCAGAGTAGACTTAAAAATAATTAGAAAGGTGCTTTACATGAAAAGTTATCTAACATTTAATAGTCCACTGTCTAAGTAAAATGTTCGGAAGATCTTATCCGATCGCTAAAAGACGGAATAACTATCTTATATAAGCTAGATTAAAATTGTCTAAATTTACGACTAGATGTAAGTTTAGATGAATTCATAATCTTACGGCGTCGAAAGGAAAGATAAAGTTTCCATGCAATGGTGATTTTCTTGAGAGAGAATGAAACCCAGCAGCTGACTACTACTCATTAGGTGTCGAGGAAACATTAAACTCTCAACGTGCGTGTTCCCAGTGACGACTTATGGATCTGAGACGAGATCCCTCTCTGCTGGCCGTATGAGGAAGCTTAAGCAGTTATTTCAAAGAACAATGGAGGACTACGCTCGCAATTTCTCTACGTTATATGATTTGTAATAAGAATATCCGCTGTAGAACCAAAGTAACTGGCAAAGCCCAACAGATCAGTGAGCTGGAGTGGAGATGGATTTGCCATATAGCTCAAAAAACTGACATTTGATGGGGAAGAAAGATTCTCGAGAGTAAGAGGCAGCCTCTTACGAGGGCGACACTGAAAGTTTATATTACTGGCCACTTTTAAACGATATAATAAAAAAATAAGTTCAAATTTTGAAAATGAAACTCTTTGATAATATTATTGTGTATGTATTTTAGTTTTTTATTAATTTGTCATTTGATTAAAACTACTTTTACGGATTTTATCGCGTTTATTTTTACTTTTTATTTTTAATTCCCGACGTTTCGGGCGCTTTCCAGCACCCATGGTCACGGGGGACTGAGATGACTGACGTCCCGATGTCATTGTTAAACCCGGAGTACCTTCCGGACCACCAACCAACCGGAGTAAAAAAGCTGAAGGTACTCCGGGTTTAACAATGACATCGGGACGTCAGTCATCTCAGTCCCCCGTGACCATGGGTGCTGGAAAGCGCCCGAAACGTCGGGAATTAAAAATAAAAAGTAAAAATAAACGCGATAAAATCCGTAAAAGTAGTTTTAATCATGTGTAGTGTTCGCGTAAATATAAGAAATCATTATAATTTGTCATTTGTTTACGAATTGGCGGCAAAAATTGTCCGTACAATTATTTTTTTATTACTTTCGATGTCATTTAAGTCAATAAGTAAGTTATGGTAGACTTCGATTTTTTGAGTTTTTTGAGTTTAAACGTGGTCGCACTAATCTCACCGATGATCTGCGTAGGGGACGGCCTTCTACGGCGATGACTGAAGATAACATCAGTGTTGTGCGGCGTATGATAGAGACTGACAAAGTGAATGACTTATCAGCAGATTTGGACAAGCTTAGGCGTCGGTATGAGTCAAGTGCACAATCCTCCATGAACATTTAGCGGCCAGCGGAAGCTTTGTGCACTGTGGATACCTCTTAATTTGACAGAGACCCAAAAACTCCGTCGTATTGATTGGTGTCGTGAAACGGTTCAAAGGACTCAAATACTGTTTTCAACATGGGGTGACGAAAGCTGGATTTATTGTTATGATCTTGAAACTAAGAGACAGTCTGCTCTCTGTGTGTTTCCTTCCGAGAAATTGCCAACTAAAGTGAAGAGAGGTCGAAGTAGGAGAAAAAAGATGGTGGCCTCGTTAATCAAGGACAGGTCAATTGTTTTAGAGGATCGAAAAATAGTTACTACAGAGTGGTATACTAACAATTGTTGCCAGTTGCCTTGGAAAAAATTCGGCAGAAATTCGGAGGTACCCAAAATAAAAATGTTTTTTAGGATTTTGTTCCACAGTTTTGTAGGCGTAATTAATATCTGTAACTATGCTATATTACATATTTGTAGTAGCTATGGTCTCTGAGCAAAACCGCGAACGGAAGGACGAACGGACATAGCGAAACTAGAAGGGTTCCTTATTGTGTAACTACGGAACCCTAAAAAACTGCGATTCTCAAACGAGACAACTACGGAAAATGTCCCATATATGGAGGACACCTATGTTTAGCTTTGGACTTGTGCTAGGTTGAAAAAAATGAAAGGAAATTAAAAAAAGAAAATATTTAAGTTCAGTAAGTTGTAGTGTTATGCTATTTACATATCATGTTACACTATTTTAAATTTATTTTTCCATTCTGTTTTTGATTTTCTGCATTCACCTCAAAACTGGATATTTGGCATCACCTTTATTTCCATAGGATTCTGTAACGTTTTTAAACCATAAGAACACAATAACAAATCATTTTCACTTCGTATTTTCACGCTATCAGCACTTTTTAAATCGGTGTCGATGGAGTCTACCTTTTTCGATCTTTTATTTAGTTCTCCATAACTCTGCAATTTCGGGCTTCGTGCGCACTGTTGCGCTACTTTTTTCCTATATCAGTAATAACTCATTTTTCACTTAAATCTTGCCGTTTCTCTATTATGAGCCTGAAACCAAAATTTGACATGTTTTGACATCGTTGTTTATCTGGTTGTCATGGCAATTTTTATTCAAATTCGTTACCGGCCTGATGTTTTTACTTCAATACTTCCACAAAAATACTCTTTTCCTCTTGGCCATTTACAAAAATTTGCTTTTAATTTAAATAATTTCCCGTTCTTATCCCAGATCCGTCAAAAAGTATAAAAGCCGAACAATCGGCCAATAAAGGAGTCTCGCTTCAGCTTTCAAACTAGAAGCATCTCCTAAAGGCCTTATCCCGGGGCCGCACTGCCCCGAGATCCTGCAAGCCTCTGCCTTCACTTGAAGTCGTCACCTAGCCACGCCTACGCCTCCACCTACTAGTGCCCGCGCTATCTTTAGCCGCTGTGCGTGCTTGCTTCAAGCGCTGCGTGTGCCTACTCCGGGCGCTGCGTCTGCCTACTCCGGGCGCTGTGTGTGCCTACTCCGGGCGCTGAGTGTGCCTACGTCTAGCGCTGCGTGTACATACTCCAGACGCTGCGTGTGCCTACTCCGGGCGCGGTGTGTGCCTAGTCCGGGCGCTGTGTGTGCCTACTTCAAGCGCTGCGTGTGCCTTCTCCAGACGCTGCGCGTGCCTAGATCGGGCGCTGCGCACCTACCACAGGCACAGCCTGTGTATACTCCGTGAGCGGTGAGCACCACTGCCAAGCGCGGTGTGCCACTTTGGTCTTCGGGCTCCGTTTCAGTACTCATTTATCTTTATTATCTTTTAAAAAAAATAATTGTAATTCACGTCACCCATCATCATCTTCATACTTTTTCTTATATAAAACTGTAAATATCTTTTAAAATTTTAAATAAATTATTCGTTTTTGTTCTATTTTTGTTGTTTCGTTGTTGTTAGGTTAGGTTTTTTTGTTTTTAATTGTCGCTTCACGACAAAGTACTCGTCTGAGTAATATCCAGTATCGAGAGTCATAAATGCACTTAGCATTTACTTAATGGAAGTGGTAACTTTAGCTTATGGACATCTTTAATCAACTTCAAACAAAGAAAGCTTTGCAGCCGATAATTATACTGAACGTTTTAGACTAAACGAAAGGAGAATTAATTGGACAGATTAAAACAATCAAGTGCTACGTTCATTTAATTACACAACTGAATGGGATCTCAAAGTTATGGAGTCTCTATGGAGAATAATTAGAATTTTGTCTCTTAAGACTTAGCGACAACATTATGAAATAGGCTTGAAGTCGATGGTTTCAGCTAGCTTAAGGCTAAGCTTTGTGATAATTATCTTTTAGGAAAAGTGTCTGTTCAGCATCGGACTAGTTCTGCAATGGTGGTGATGAAATTTAGATAAACAACTTGAAATCAAAGGTATTGTAACGTTGAGTAATGACCTTATAGAAATTTGTTAAACACGTACACAAGATAACATTTGGTATATTTATAGCACTAGGAATTTTATTTTACCATCAGTTTTTCAAATACTTCGAAAAGATAACTATTTAAATTTTTATAGCAAAATGGTTTACCGTACTACAGCGATTATCGCCCTACAACTTATTTTAATACAGGTAAATTAATTTAAATTTTACTGTCAGACTGATGAAAACCCTGCAAAAACTAAAGCCGCTTATTTAAATAATATAATTATCAATAACAATTAAATATTAAAATGATGATTTGAGATTGCTAAGACAAGCAAATCTGTATGCAAAATTATAATTTTAGATTTTGTCAAATAATCATTTCTATTTTGGTCTTGTCTTTTAATACTCATCATAAAAATGTTAAGTTTTCGCAAAATTATGAATAATTTGAGATTTTTATAGATATCTAAAATTGCTTTGTTAACTTAAAAATAATCTAAAAATAAACTAACAGTCTTTATACGTGTACGTTCCTGTGAGTTGTATGTTATTTTAATGCGCACACACATTCGTAAGGGTCTATTGGTAGGCGGAAACGTTTTAGCCCAAAGATTACATTAAATTTGAAATAATTTTAAATAAAAATAGAAGCCTTATTTAGTCGTATTTTCAAAAACTGCAATGACGATATATAATTATTTATGTATTTGAACTTAAATTTAAAAATATGGCCACTCTTTGGAAAATAACCTTGTGCAAAACTAGAGAGAAATATTATAGTGTCCCCAGTGTATACGGATACTCAAAGGCACTCAATCGTCCTTGATTGCGCCCAACGTAATACTTATGGCATAAGGTTGAAGATAGACTAAGCTATAGTCGCAGAAACACGGTGAGACAGCGGATAATAGCAACACAACCCTATCCAAAACCCTATAAATATAATCAGGCTTCTGGCGGGGATTACAAACACTCAACCTAACGGTAAGGTTTATAAAAGCTATGCTGTCGTCAAAAAAAACCTAACAGTATAGCAACATACGATTGTAAAATATCCCATTAATAACTAACGACATTTAATAGCTAAAATTAAAGCATATATCTGATTAAAACTACTTTTACGGATTTTATCCCGTTTATTTTTGCTTTTAATTACTTTTATTTTTAATTTCCGACGTTTCGGGCGCTTTCCAGCAGCCATGGTCACGGGGGACTGAGATGACTGACGTCCCGATGTCATTGTTAAACCCGGAGTACCTTCCGGACCACCAACCAACCGGAGTAAAAAAGCTGAAGGTACTCCGGGTTTAACAATGACATCGGGACGTCAGTCATCTCAGTCCCCCGTGACCATGGGTGCTGGAAAGCGCCCGAAACGTCGGGAATTAAAAATAAAAAGTAAAAATAAACGCGATAAAATCCGTAAAAGTAGTTTTAATCATGTGTAGTGTTCGCGTAAATATAAGAAATCATTAAAGCATATATGACAAAGTTTATAAATCTGAATTTTTAACAATATATATAAATAAACAATAATTAAAAAAGCTGAAGGTACTCCGGGTTTAACAATGACATCGGGACGTCAGTCATCTCAGTCCCCCGTGACCATGGGTGCTGGAAAGCGCCCGAAACGTCGGGAATTAAAAATAAAAGTAATTAAAAGCAAAAATAAACGCGATAAAATCCGTAAAAGTAGTTTTAATCATGTGTAGTGTTCGCGTAAATATAAGAAATCATTAAAGCATATATGACAAACGTTACTTTTGCTATCGTAAAATTGTTATTTTTTTCAATTTAGTAAACGCAAAGCAATTTTAATACTGATAAAGTTTCTTTTCTTTTCTGTATTATTAAGCGCGTACAATTTCTCTTGCGAATGAAAGTTTGTTTTTAGTACCGTAGAGACGTTGCAAACTTTGATATATATCTCTTGTGCTCGAAATGGCTTCTATCTCACTTATTACTGTGACTATTCAAGTGTTCAGTTAAATGCTATTGATTATATTATTACTAATTCCGGGTTTCTATTTTTAAAAAACGGTTTGTTTTCCCATATGAGCAGTTTTACAGTACATAAAGTGCATTGAACACACCCTTTTTTAAAATCAAATTTTGGTTCAAAAACTTACAGGCCGCTTAAAAGTGTTTTAATCTTAAGTTGTGCAATGGACAGCTATTAATAAAAACTGTTTACACATGTACCACGTGTACGTAATAAAATGGGTAGTTACGAAAACCGAAACTTATTTGAATAGAAAAATTATTATTTTTATAAAGTTATCTACTAGTCTAAATTTTAATAAGGTTTCGATCAAGCTATAAAACTCGAATCTATTACGAAAGTATTTAAAAAATACATAAAAACAATACGTATATTGGAACCCTTCCTTTGGGTGCTTAACTTGTGCTTAACTTGCGCATTAAAATAACTTTCTTGCCTTGCCTTGCTTCTTCTGACAAGGTCTCCCGTAGTAGAGACTTGTTAAAACGATGACTTACTTTTTTTTAATTTTCAAAAAGTGCTATGTTTACATAACACTAATATTAAACTAATATTAATATTTAAAATTAGCCTTTAGGCTAATTTTAAATAGTAATATTTTATCTTAAACTTTATTGATTAAAACCAATACAATTCCTTGCAGAATGCATACAGTCAATGTATCAACCGAGTGCTGCCGAACTGTGGACAAAACATAATTCCTGAGGTAGTGATAAATACTCCAACTATGGCACCATTGATACTGGATAGACCGCTGGAAGTCGCACCAGTTATTATCCAGGACAGCAGCGTAGCGAATAGTTTGGCTAATGCTCTGCAGTTGCTCGTAGTGAGCAATTTATTGAGCAACACGTTGCCTAATCCCTGCTGTGACGTTCTAGCACCTGCATTTACACCTGTAGAGATCGCTCCTAATTACGTACCAATCGAAGTCATCGGAGGTGGCTTTAATCCTTTCCCCTCGCCATGTAATTGTATTCCCAGCTACAATTTTATATACTAGATAATTTTAACAATATTTCCTTACAATGACTTGACTTTGTAGGAAACTGCTCGGTAAAATAGTTATTAATCTAATTTAAATAAATGACTTAACTTGATCACTGTTTTAATAAACATCTTATGAACTCAAGTGTAATTTAAGCACTTAATTATCTGTCGACGTCAGATACGGTATGAAAATTATTATAGTCTTTCATTTTACTGTCGGTAATTACAAAACTTTGAAAGCAGAAGATTTGAGAACTCATTTAACTTTGCAAGTCATTTGTCAGACAATCGTTAATAATATAAAGGTTTTTTTACTTTTGAAGCAAATTAATCAAAAAGATGCGATAAAAACTATAACATGTAATTTTATTTCAAATTCATATTAACTTTACGTGCTTATATAAAAAGAATCTGGTCTGTGAAAATTTAGCTTGTTTTAATACAAATTTCTTTAGTTTACTACGAAATATTATAATTTATTTTGAATTTTAGATTGAGCGGACTAAATATACAGTAAACATACCGTAAACGTAATATATCCAATAAAAATTACACTATCTACACGTAACAGCTGCACTTGAGTGTTGGTTATTTTTATCAAAAGCTTTAAAGCAAAAAAGAAAACAAATATTCTCTTCATTCAGATGATCACGTAAATGTTTATTCTATATATAATAATAAATACATTCCCGACATTAATGACTTATTTAATTTTAGACTAAAGATTTTTTTATGCGCTTAGCATTAAAACACCTTAAACAATAGAAACACTGACAAGTGACTTTATTTTATATGATAGGGTGACAAACGAGCACACAGTCCACTTGATGGTAAGTGGTTGCTGCGGCCCATAGACATCTACATACGAGTATATCCTCGATTACAAATCAAAATGCAGATGCGTTGTCACCCGTGAGAACCAAGTTAGAATGCTCGTTTTCAGTAAAAAGGGTCTCCGGTTCTCTACACTCACCATACGAAGCATAGCAGCATTAAAGCTACTATTTTACGCTGGTATTCTGTGAGAGCGTGGTCGTTCCCCGGTCGAGCCGACCCATTCTTGCTACAACTATACTGCTAATATAACTGCAGCATGGCTCTACCACGTATAGACTTTACAATTACAGACTCACAAACCAATATCAACTATTTTTATGATCAATAATTATTACAATTTCATTGAATGATATTTGTTTTAATAAAACTTGAAAAATCCAAATATAGTGGATAATATAATATATTCCTTGAAGATAATAGTAAATAATTCAATTTAATTTATTTAATAACATTCAAATGTAAGCAAATTTAAAAAGACCGGCAAAAACTAAACTAAAATGTTAAATTATCATACAATCCTACTCCCGCGATATAGTGTCAGAACACAGACTGCGTTTCCTCGCTGAATGGCTATACTAAACCTTTGAGTAAGAAAAGAACCGGTTTTCTTATCACCAGCAGCGATGATCAGTCACGGATACAGTTCCTCTAGAAACTTCACCGTAAGTGAACTCCATGGACCAAAAGTCACTAAGCACACAACTATGTAGTCATTATTTAGTGACTCATATTTGCGCCATAGTAATGCCCAGATACTCAAAAGCTGCTTAATTTTAAGATGACGTTAGTCTAGTGCTGTCTTTATCATTTTAAGTCAAAATACTAGCGTAAAGCAGTGGCTTAATGCTGCTGTGTTTCGTGAGTGAGTTTAGAGAACCAGAGACTCTTTTTACTGGAAACGAGGCATTCCATCTTAGTCCCCACGGGTGGCAACGTATCTGCGTTTTGATTCTTAATCGAGGATAGATGTAGATGTCTATGGGCCACAGCATCCACATACCATCAAGTGGACTGTGTGCCCGTTTGTCACCCTATTCTATAAAAAAGTGACTGTGACACCACGAGACTTAAAGACATCTTAAAATTGAAAAGCGTTTGAGTATTTTACCATAAGTAAACTAAATTTATACTTATTTCTGAGAGGGTAAAGAGTAATTAGTCCGCTGATATGCTCCAGTACATGTTCGCAGTCTTTACATGTCTTCAAAATTTTGCAACGCACACCCCTGGTGTTGCGGTTGTTCATGAAATGAACCGTATGCTCGTTTTCCCTCACTTCTATAAAAAAATATTTTTATTCCTCAGAAGAGCAGGTTTCCTTACGATGTTTTTTTTTTCTTTCACTACCGGGCTCGTGGTAAAACAACACTTAAAATTTTTGTTGATAGTTTTATCAGTGCTGTGAAATTTACGCCGGGCGTGTAACAGATGGTCGCCTTCCCGGTGATAGAAAAAGTTGCCGGATTCAAACGAGTATGTATGTAAACATCTCATAACTTTGTAATGGAGTGTCTGATCGAAAAACCGTTTACGGCATCTAAAAGGGTTTCGCTAAACTTAAAATTACCCTGTTAATTTAGACCGAATGGGCACGGTAGATTCTGAAAAGAACAACAACAATTGAAATGAGATTCTAATTTTCAAAAAATGTTTTTTTCTTTGGAATTATTTCGACACCCTTGTTTTTGTAAATTTTTTCATCTAATTAGCTCTTCTAGTCAAAAAATGTCGGATTACTGCAAACCGCATCGAAATCAGTTGATTCTTTCGTAATCCTTGTCGAAAGAAATTTCGAAAAAGTGTTTATTTCAAAATAACTCTATTTTTTTAATAGCATTTGTTTGAAATTAAAAAAAAAATTGAAAGTTGAAATTAGCGGGAAGTTGCAGGGTCAACCGTTTTTTTTTACTGTCATTCCTCACGGGGAAATAATAGTTTTATTTTCATATTTTGTTCAGGAAGACGATGCTCCGCATCTCCTGATCATTTCCCAGTCTGAATATTTTTAAACTGACACTACACGGTATAACAGTATATACTTTTACGTTGACTTAACCAATAAATTTCATAACTATCATTCAATCGCAACTAATTAATTTGTGTTTGCGCTCCTTTCATCCTTAACAAAACTTCAAATTTTGCACTGCATTGCGATTGTGTAATTCTGTTGGGAGTCATCGTTGGTTTCGTTTTGAAGTTTGACGTTTAATTTAGATTGAAATTCTTACTTAAAATATGACCTTAAGACATTAGTCTTACTATTTTAAGTGGGAACGTTTTAATATAAGGACGAAACTAAAAGTAGTGAACTAATTGCGGAGTGATTGGCACCGATAAATGTTTGAATAGGTAGGAAATAATATACTTATTAATAATATAACATAATAAATATACGCACTACTATTGTGACTACAACGTTAACTAAAATAGTTTAGAACATTTTTGTATATTATGCATTTTTGTTGTTATTAAGATAGACTTATCTTCATAAATTATTTAATGAGTGAGAAAATGGCTTTTTATATGAATTTTATTATTTTTATTTCATATGAGTATGATTATTGCTAGTAGCAAGATAAGTCTTCTGAATACAAAAAGGTAGTAAAACAATTTTTGTTCCAAATTCGAAAGCCGCTCTTATCCTGAAATTCAATTTCGTAGGAGCTGCCTTACGTGATGCGAAAGAATTACGGTGAATTTAAATATAAGTATATTATATTGTCACAATGAACCGAAACATTTAGGCTTCACCTTGTACGTTGCGGGTATTTTAAAATAGAAATAATACATTACTAGACTAAAACACTATTGTTTTTATATTGTAACCTACAAAAAAATTGTTACTATAATATTCTGATTGAGTTATTAGAATTATTTTTACTAGACTAAATATATTAGTACATATTAAGAGCCATTTAATTTGTCAGATGAAAGTTATCCGTTAAATAAACTATAACCTGGAGGAGAGCAACAATCAAAATATTCTGTTAGTATAACTGTAGCTTTTAATTTCTTTATGTTGTATTTTAATACTATTTACGAATAAATTTTATCTGAGAATTGAATAATCGGTTTTTCATCCTATCTTCTTCTAATAAACAAAAATTATTATTTGTTTTTTCGTATTTTATGTATACCATACTGTCCATCAGATTGTGCTAAACCTCTATCAACTCATAGCTTGCACTTGCGCGAGGCATAGGCGTAGGCATACTACAATTAACTTAAAACAGGTGGCATGTCTATCGTACGGACAAATTTGTTTGAAAGTTATACATCATTCAATTTCAATGAATTTATTGTCATTCCTAATTAAACAAATAACTTCTTTTTAACTCTTACAAATTGAAAACTATATTTCCACAATTATTTCTTCTGCGGTAGCAATACGCCTGATACCACCTGCTTGTTACGAGCTTGAGGTTCGTGACAATAAAAATTGCCGATAGAATTACCTAAATTAACACTTTAATTTACTTTACACAAATTAAAGTTAAAAACACTAATAATTAAACACACTAATTCACTTAATTCCGCTCCGAAGCTTCGCTTGTGTCGCCGAGTTCAACTCTGCCGATCGCATCTTGCAGCGCCTATTTATATAATTAGCAAAGAAGCGTCCCGAACGTTCAGGTAAATGCGCGCCAGGCAACGAGTATTCGAGTGTAGATTTTCCAGAAACTTAGTTCTTCGGGTGGCGCTGTCGGTCGAAAGATTTGTGATGTCATTTACTGCAAAGCTCCCCTCGCTCTCGTTCCTGACACTAGATGGCGCTAGTGCGCTGATTTGAACGCGGCTTAACAATATTATTTATACTTGTGATTTTCGGCAAAATGTAGCCAACCTTGTCTGTGACTCCTCTGATAGTACGGTAGGTCTTTTAACTCACTAACAAAATGGTATGAATTCTTTGCAAAAATACTGTCACCACTGAAAGGACATACCAGAGCACACACAAACCGATAGCTCGCTAATAACGAAACTATGGTCAGTTTTGATATTCGGTCGCTATCCACATGCCTACCAACTGAATACTACACATCTAAATTGTAACTAGGAAGCTAGAACATAACAACATGCCTGCAGAATATGCAGTAGTACTCAAACACTGCCTCACATCTGGCTATCTATTGTGGAAGGAAAAGTTCTACAAGTAAGTAGATGGTGTGGCGATGGGTTCACCTGTATTTTTTAAAAAAAAAATATTAACAAAGCTATAAACATTACCAATATTCCCCTTAACCACTCGTGGTAAGCTTAAATTGCTTGTGTTACGAGTGGTTCACGCCAGTAGTCGAATGGTGGATTCGAACCCACGATCTTTTTGAGTCCGCGGTCCGGGCCCTGCCATTAGGCTACTGTCGCTTATATGGTTCACCTGTGTCTCCCATAGTCGCCGACATATTCATGGAGGACTTTGAGGAGAAAGCCCTTCTTATTGCTTCTGTAAATCCAAGATTCTACAAGCGATACGTAGACGATACTTTCACAATTTTACTATCTGACAAAGTAACCGCATTTTTAGACCACTTTAACTCTATAAGCTCTTACATACAATTCACAATGTAGTTGAGGCAAACTTTTTTTTAACTTTTTTAGATGTTTTAGTAATCTGAAATCCTGATAACACTATTGGTCACATTATGTATAGGAAAAAGACCCATACCAACCGATATTTAAATGGTGAATCTCACCATCATCCTTCATAGTTAGCTACCGTGGGCAAATCTTTGTTTCAGAGAGAACAAGGTATTTGTGACAGAAAACATCTGGCCGCCGAGCTTCAGCACGTCGAGTAAATATTGCAAGACAACAAGCTTCGGGTCCCGCGCCTACGTCACAGTCACCGAGTGAAGCCGGCCTCAGTCGAGCATGTGCCTGCTGTACTACCGTATGTCAGAGGAGTCACAGACAAGGTTGGCTACATCTTGAAGCGAGCTGCCGTTAAAACATACTACAAGCCGCCAAAGAAGATTAGTCAATTTTTACCATCCGTCAAGTGTAATATTCCTCTACAAGATGCAGGAGTGTATAAGTTAGATTGTGAATGTGGTCTCTGTTACAAAGGTCAAACAAAAAGATCCATAAAAACCCGCGTGAAAGGACATATAGCTGACGTAAAGCACCAACGCTCCGTGAAGTCTGCAGTGTATGTACATGTTCAAGATCATCCCCACCATTATATCAGATTTGATAAACCACAAATACTCGCAAAAGGATACCGATTCCTACCAAGAAGGCGAGGCTATTGGAATTAAAAAACATCCTAATTTCTCGTTTGTCACCCTATCCTATAAAAAAAATATAATAGCTGCTATAAGTCTGAGCTGAAATGAACCAAAATGGCAGTCATTCTCTTGACTTGACAGTGGTATAGCCACGCAGCAGCTATTAATGTCGCATGGATGGGCCAGCTTAAGCCGGGGTGGTACCACGACCTCACAGAATACCTGCGTGAAGTAGAGGTTTACCTCTGCATTTCGCTTGCGTTGGAGGCCCAATTTCCGCTCCTCCTTAACATCATAGCGGAATCAAATACAAAATAACCCCAGGAGGGTACCCTCACTCCTGGTGACGGAGAATCCCTCGCTGAGCATCCACGACCAAGCTACTTTACTCTCCCTGAGCGTGGGTGCTTAGGCTGCTCCGCGTATTCTGGGGGAGGGAGGGGGAAAATTCTGCTCGCGACTAAAACTGCTAGAGGCAAGCGGAGCAATAAGATCAAGGCGATCTCTGTCACGCTATCCGTGAATTTTAGCAACATCAGGGCACTTCATTCCAATCTTAATGCTATCCAATACCACCCGGAGACGGCGAAGCCGGCCTTGCTCTTTTTAAACGAGACTCAGGTGTCCTCTCCGGCTGATACTTCATATCTCTCCTACCCGGGGTACAAATTAGAACACTCCTTTATGCCCCCGGCTGGAGTTTGTTCTATTTTGCATTTACTAAAATATAATTTTTTTCATTTAGAAAAGTATATTTTTAATTCCATGGAAATTTTTTTAGTCCAACTAGTTTTTTTCAGTATTAAGTTATTTTTTATAATAAACATGTTTTACATTACATATGTTGTATATTTTATCGATGCTTACATGTTCACTGGAGAATCTATCAAGAAGACTTAAATGATCTACAGACGCCTCCTACGTGCTTCATCTTTTTTTGAATAGTCAAATTGTTGAAATTTATTAAAACAGACGGATATATTTTCGCATTCGCATCGCATATTGCTCCTACAGTTGTAGTATTGTATCTCTATTTTTAGGGATTTTTTTACTTCATCTGAGTTACATACAAAAATCCATCAAAATTGGTCAAGCCTTTTCCGAGTTTTTGCGAGACTAACAGCAATTGATTTTTATGAAACAGGATTATAGCGATCAAAAACAGATAACAATATACAATATAATATTTTATACAGTTAAGTATGATAACATTTAGAAACCGGATGGTAACTATCACCTAATTGCCAGGGTTATTATCAATCATGTACTCTTTAGCAGTATAATATCCCTTACTAAACAATTTTTCCTTTATAAAATTTTGAAACTTTCTGACAGATAAGTCTTGCATAGTGTCAAATATGTACGCACTAACCCACAGGCATTTATTTGTTACACTTACTCAGGCCTGATTTACATTTGTATATAAATTGAAGGACTACATGCAAAGAGTACACTGATTTGTATTTTTTTACAATTGCATATATGATTAAATAATTTAAATAAACTAACAGAAAAGCTGTTTTTAAACAGGGTAAGATAACGAAAGGATACGCAGAGATGTTGTGTCGAAATACTGATAAGTTGGTCTATATTTGTTAATTAAAGACACGTATGAGATTACATTATATATCGTAATAGAAATATCAATATAGAAGATATCGTAGGAATCTATATGAGTAATGAAATGTAAAAGATTTTATCATTTTAAATCAGGAAATGGTGCTATTATGGCTCCTAACTTTTTTAAACTTTTACTGATTAAATTGCTTTTTAATAAGGTACGTTGTGCATAAGAATTGCTTTATATTTGTAATTGTAAACTCCAATAATAACATTTTAATAATGGGTGCGTTTGGCAGAAAAAAGCGCTAGCAAGCGCTTGTAAGCAAAATGGCGATCGTAAGCGGTAAGCGCTGTCAAATCGTAAGTAGCTATTTTCCTCCAGGACACGATGTTAGTTTTAACCGGGGAACCTAACCTAATTTAAATATATATTTGTGAAGTATTCATATTAAAAACTTAGCAATCATGAATTTTTAATAACATGTATATGTCTATTCGTGTCATTATATTACTTAAAACTAATATTGCACAAAACAACTTATAATTTCTACTTCAAAACAAACAAATTAAATAAGCAAAATGACGGATTGTGTCAGCGCTACTGAAGTAGCAATCGTGTCCTGGCCGAAAACTATTTTAGCGCTTGTAAGCGCTTGCTAGCGCTTTTTTCTGCCAAACGCACCCAATATATCACTTCTAAAATTTAGCAATATTGTGTATTGTTAAATTTATTACGTAAATTATTCTTGTTTAGTGGTGGTGTAAGAATACCACTACCACTACCCCACATCGTCCCGTCACTATCGTAAGAGGCGATAGAAAGTAACAAATCAGAAGTTGGGCTGCAACATCTCGCTACAAATTACTAAAAATAAAAAAACTGCGCTTGCTAACGTGCTTGTCAAGCGTGGCAACTATGACCAATATCCCTATGAGGCAATTTAAGGGGGAGGCCTATGTTTAGCAGGGGACTTTAATAGGCTGTTACGGTAATCGTATTTTTGATTATATTTCAGATTAATAGAAATAACAAAGGTAATAATTACAAATATGTAAAAAAATATTTTCAGGTCATGGCGTCGTATCAACAGCAAGCGCAGCAATATTTTCAAGTACCGGGACAATCTTATTACCAAATTTCCGGAACGCCGCCAACGCAGGCAGCGTCGCATCCTTATAAGCCGTCGGTACCTACTTCATACCAACCTTCAGTTAGTTCAACGTATATGGACTACTCTTCATATCCAACACTAACATCGCCGTATACAGTAGTCGAAAATTTTCAGTCATATAACATCCCAGTACTAAATTCCGCCCAACCGCCAAAACAACCTCCTCCTCCTTTAGTGTCTAAACCAACAAACTCTCCAAAAATAACACATTCTGGTTATGACTCAAATGTTTTAAATAATTTAGCAATTGCTTTACAATTATTAATTCTCAATAATTTGCTAAATACGCCAATATCAGAACAAGTTCTAATACCTAATCCTTTCTCAACTCATCAAAAAACGAAGAATGAGTACGAATCAGTTCAGACTATAAATCCTGTGGCATCTTATTACGAAACGTCATCGTCTTATTCTAATAATTATCCCAACTCTCATCAGCATCAGCCAACCGAATATAGGGCTTATTTTGAAACAAACCCTTATGACCAGACCACACTTTCACAGTATTCTCTACCAAATGCCAATTATTTAGGATCTAATAACTTGGGTGGGTTATTGGGCTTGTTTAGCGTGCCTCCTGCTACAACTAGGCCAGGCTTAAACTTGAAGTCGCCTTATGATGCTATTGCATCAGCACCGTTTTCCGAAAACACGTCTTCATCGTCATTTGAATATACAAAAAATGACTTTCAATCACCGTATTCGGCGATTCTGGCAGCCGATAATAATAAAGATTTGTTTTTCATAGATTTTTAATAATATATTTCATGATATAGTAATTGAATATAATATGTAAATATATTAACTTTTGTTTTAATAAAAGTTTTGTTATAATTCAAAACGTGTTATCATTTTATTGCCTACTTTCAATTTAAATCGTTTGGAAACAAAAACTTTGGAAAAAAAAGTGACAGGTGACAACTGTCGTATATTTTAACCAAATATTTTAATTAAAATATATTTATATTTCATTCCTGAAATTCAATATTAATGAATATGTGATAATATATTTACAAGTTCGTTTGCCTGAAGTGATGACACGAAATGACGATGGCCGAATACACCAAGAATATATTTTATTTTGCAACATTAATGCCAGGGAGAACTTTAAAGAAATATTAAATGAGAAAATAGAACAGCGTCAAAATAACAAAATCAATGCTCACTACACTTCTACTGATCCCAAGAAAACAACGAATGCCGCGTTTTTATTGAGATGCTTGAGCGTTTTATTGAGATTGTCACCAAAAGAAGCTTTGAAACCATCAACTGTAAGGGGTTATAGTTGTAGGTCACTTCAAGATGCAACGCCTGGTGATTCATCGTACACAAAATTAATATTAGATTGCTTTAAGGCGATAAACAAAGCTCGAGAACTAGGTTTTTCTTTTAATTTCAAGATTTTGATTTTTACTAAATTATAGACTTTTGAGTGCTGTAGATATATTTTTACATTTTTAATTTTTTTACATTTTCTATGAATATTATCGCTCCAATACATTCACAGCCGGATTTCCTACGATGTCAAAATTGTACCGATGGTAGGCTGTTTAAAGGTAAGAAGGGATTAAATATACACATTAAACGATGCCATAGTAAAAATATTTCGGCTTTACAGCCTACCGTAGAAATTCATGACTCTTCTGATAATATACCTAATGACACAAATTCTTCACTTTTTTCGAAACAATTATACAATTTGTATAGTAACGTACCAGTGGTTAAAAGAATTCCAAGAGGCGCGAGGATGCAACTTGCTAAAGCGTTATCATTAACCATTCAAAATTGTCTAACGAATTGTGAAAAAAGTTGGCAAAAATTATTTACATTCGCGTATTCCCACTTTCATTTTAGTAAAACAATAAATAAATCAATTACGTCTCAACTAAAAGAAAATTCTTTTCAAAATTTGAATTACCCGATTAATATTCATTTCCCTCGACCTTATCCTAAATTTGATTTAAAAAAGTAGTTGAATCAAAAGTAATGGACGGCGACTTAAAAAATGCATCCCGTATTTTATTCTCAGATGACATCCTCGCTCCTCGTAATGTCGAAACTCTTGAAGGCCTTCGTCAGAAACATCCTTCGGTCAATCCTTCCCAGAATTTACCGCTGCCTCCCAATACTTCTATGCGACCATTACAAGTTTCCGAAAAAGACACTTTAGACGCAATATTGTCATTTTCGAATGGCTCTGCCGGCGGCATTGACGGGATTACGCCTCAGCATCTCAAAGACCTTGTAAGCGTATCTGCCGGTGACGCCGATAGGGTACTTCTTAATGACATAACAAAATTATGTAATTTTATGCTTTCTGGTAATGTCAATCCCAATTTCATTCCCTACTTATATGGGGCAAGATTGTGTGCCTTCAAAAAAAAAGGATAACGGTATCCGTCCTATTGCTGTTGGTTCTACATTTCGACGATTAACTTCAAAATTAGCTTGCAGGCACATAATCTCAAACCTTAAGACAAAATTTCAACCTACTCAACTAGGCTTTGGCACCAAAGGTGGCTGTGAGGCGGCGGTACATTCGGTGCGTACTTTCTTAACTAATTCCGATGCAGATGTTCTTCTGAAGGTTGATCTTAGAAATGCTTTCAACTCTATTGATAGGATAATCCTGCTGAAAGAAGTGGCTAACAATACCCCCGAAATATATCATTACGTTTGGCAATGTTACAGTCAAAATTCAAACTTGTTTTATCAAAACCATATTATTGAGACTGCTGTTGGTGTTCAGCAGGGTGATCCATTAGGTCCAGCTCTTTTCAGTTTGGGAATTCAACCTATTATTTCAAATTTAAAATCCAAGCTGAATGTCTGGTATCTGGACGACGGTACACTGGGAGGTAAAGCAAATGACGTCCTCAATGATCTTACTCATATTTTTCAAAATTTTAAAAATATTGGTCTTGAACCAAATACAAATAAATGTGAAATATTTATTTCTAATTATTTATCTAATTCTAAAAGAGATACCTTAATTCAAAATTTCAATCAGATTTCTCCAGGAATAAAAACTGTCAATTCGGAATCGCTTTACCTGCTTGGTGCTCCGTTGTTTTTCGATAGTATTAAACCTGTTTTAAAAACAAAATTTGATCAGTTTTTAAATCACGTTGATAAATTATACATTTTAAATCCCCATATTGCCCTTATCATTTTAAAATATTGTGTCCTTGTACCTAAATTTAAATACTTGTTACGCTCAAGTCCAGTCTGGAAATGTTCGGATATTTTAAAAGATATTGATAATAATCTTAAAATTGCTTTAGAAAATATTCTAAATTTGAGATTAAATACAATAGCCTAGAATCAAGCCACTTTACCTATCAAATTTGGTGGAATTGGTATAAGAAATATTTCTAGCGTCGCATTGCCTGCTTTCCTTGCTTCCGTGCATAGTGTCAATGACCTATGTAACACAATTTTAAATAATAAAGTAGACCTATGCTTTGCTGCGGAGGCAAAGCAAACGCTCTGTCCCGGCGAAAATGTCCCACTGGAAGTTAACCAACAAAAACAGTGGGATATTCCGTTGGTACGGAGTGTCCACAAAAATTTATTTCAAAATTTCCATATTCAACAAGATCAGGCTCGCCTTCTAGCTGTTTCGACTAAGGAATCTAGCCACTGGTTACATGCTCTACCATCAAATAATCTCGGCACATTGCTTGATGGGGAAAGCTTGCGCATCGCCGTAGGAATCCGGCTAGGAGTGGCTATTTGTCAACCTCACCAGTGTCCCTGTGGTAGCAGCGTCGATGAGTTTGGGCTCCACGGACTTTCATGCAAAAAAAGTGCAGGTAGGTTTTCCCGTCACGGTTCTTTGAACGAAATCATCCGAAGGGCTCTTGTCTTTATAAATATCCCCTCGGTTTTAGAGCCTTGCGGGATATTTAGAGACGATGGCAAGAGACCCGACGGTATTGTGACGAGATTGGTCCCTTGGGAGAGAGGTAAAGCCCTAGTGTGGGATGCTACTCGCGTTGACACTTTGGCGGCCTCTCATCTCAAGGGTACCTGTTTTAGAGCCGGGGCGGCATCAGAGGCAGCCGAATCTAGTAAATGGCGCAAATATGAGTCTTTGAGAAATGACTACATATTTGTGCCATTTGCTGTAGAGACTATCGGTCCGTGGGGTCCACGTGCAATGAAGTTTCTAAAGGAATTGTATCCACGACTGGTCGTCGCTGCTGGTGATAAGAGGGCTGGTTCTTTCCTCGCTCAAAGGCTAAGTATAGCTATTCAGCGAGGAAACGCAGCCAGCGTTCTTGGCACTATACCACGGGGAGCAGGTCTTTTTGACGATTAAAATTTTTAGTTTTAGGTTTTCTATATTATAGTTTCTTCTTTTATATTGTATATATAATTAGTTTTAATCGTAAATATTATAATTTTAATTATTATTTTAGTTAAGTTCTTTATTATAATGTTAAATTTAGGACAACAAATATTTAATTGAAAAATTTAAATCGTTCATAAACTTAATATATATATATATATATATATATATATATATATATATATATATATATATATATATATATATATATATATATATATATATATATATATATATATATATAATATAATATATATATATATATATATATATATATATATATATATATATATATATATATATATATATATATATAATCGTCTGTGTGAAAATCGAAGTACATGCGGAACTTCAAAAGATTTACACCGAAAATTATCACTATAGGGGTATCAAATTAGAATGCACAATTGTTCAAGTAAACACTAAAGTAATACAATGCGTTCATTTTATTGTTTTCGATGTTTTTTTATGCTCTGGAAAATAACAAGATCGGGGAATATAATTTTATCTCACTAAAACACAAATGTAAAAGGAGGACAAGTATGTACAAACGATGGTCGGGGTTGATGGATTCGCCGATAAAAGTGTTAAAATCTAAACGGGTACTTATGCGTTTACCTAAATCATAGATTAAAGAAATTTTCAACGTTTACCAATCGATTTAAATGATGTTTCACATTCATCCATTTGCCGAAATATCATTAATTTTCGAAATTTCTTTTGGCCCGGCCACACTAAGGAGAAATGCCGTTAATTATCGCGTTGTTGGACGTTGAATGTAGGTGTGGCCACAAATTAATGCGATAATTTTCAACGGCATTAACAATGCCGTTTCCCGTTTGCCGATAACTCGAGTGGCGGTACATCAAAGGATTAACGCGCGAATTATCGCGTTGAAGCGGCCACACTACGTTTGTCTCATTGTGCACGGTGAGTGCCACGGGCAACCCCGTACCAACGTATGCCTGCAATGGAGTGGAGTAATGAAAAAGCTTTTCGAGATTGAATTAAATAAAATTACTTCAAAAGTACTTTAATTTACGGTATGAAACTAAGAAAAATAAGCAGGAGAAAAAAAACAATTTTTGCAGGTCAAAATTCATAGTGTAAAGTGGTACGAAACCCTGAGTTTATGATTGGCTTATTAGTTATTATTTCATTAAAATATAAAAATTTACATTTGTCTTATTATTTAGCTTAAACCGTTGGACGTCTTTCAAGTGCAATTTGGGTGCGGGAAAACAAAATAAAACACAAATAGATTTACAGTGTACGTTTCCTGTGTATTTGTAGCATCCACCATCTTTTTTTTCTTTGTATTCTTTTTTCTTTGTTTATTTTTTTATTTTATAGGATAGGGTGACAAATAAGCACACAGTCCACCTGATGGTATGTGGATGCTGTAGCCCATATACATCTACATATCTATCCTCGATTACGAATCAAAATGCAGATGCGTTGTCACCCGTGAGGACTAGGATGGAATGCCTCGTTTGCAGTAAAAAGAGTCTCCGGTTCTCTACACTCACCATACGAAACACAGCAGGATTAAGCTACTATTTTACGCTGGTATTCAGTAAGAGCGTGGTCCTTCCCCGGTCGAAACATTTTACGCCGTTCAACGGCAAATTTAACGCCGTTCAACGGCAAATTTAATGCCGTTCAACGGGAAACGACGTTGACCGTTCAAGTGTAGCCACTAATTTTATCGCGTTAAATTTAAGGCAATAATTGTTGCGTTTATGGGCATTGACGTTGCTCGTTAGTGTAGCGTGTTTAGGACTAGGGCATCGCCGCATAACGACGCGCATTGGATCGCCTTAACCCTGCGACAAGTATGCGAGGGCTACCGGCTCCCGTGCGAGCCCGGCTAAAGACGTTAGCACCAACTACGAAGATTCGCTTCGCAAACTGGAACATTGGCACGCTTACGGGACGCTCCACAGAACTTGCGGCCATACTTGCTAGACGTGAAGTGGCATTTGCGTTCCTGCAGGAGACATGGTGGAAGGCCAACAGGAGCCGGAATATTGGGCACGGCTACAAGCTGATCTATATAGGCTATTCTGGTGGGGAAAACGGTGTGGCAGTGGTGCTTGCCGAGCATTTCCACGATAGCGTCTTGGAAGTTAGACGCATATGCGACCGACTTATGGTAGTAAGGTTGCTTGTTGAGGGGGTCGTGACCCACTTAATAAGTGCCTACGCCCCAGAGGTTGGCTGCAGCGACGCGGATAAGACGCTATTTTGGGATCGGCTCGGAGATGTACTACGCGGCATACCGTTGTCCCACGATGTCGTGTTGGGTGGCGACCTGAACGGTCATGTGGGTGAGGTGCAGGGGGAGTATAAGCATGTCCACGGCGGCTATGGTTACGGCCGAAGAAACGCAGAGGGGGAAACCATTCTCAGAACCTGCACTGCAGCTGACCTGGCCGTCGTAAACACGTTCTTCAAAAAGAAAACCGAGCACCTGATTACCTACAGGAGCGGTCGGAACGCCATTCAAATCGACTATCTACTGACCAGGAGAAATCATATCAGTCGCGTGGCCAACTGTAAGTTCATACCCGGTGAGTGTCTCACTGCCCAACACCGACTTCTTGTCATGGACCTCTGCGTGAAACCCCGTCGCAGACACGCCGAACGTTGCCGCCGTCAAATCAAGTAGTGGCTGCTGGGTCAAACCAGATACTCAGACTTTGACTCTGCCGCTGGGGATATTAGTCTCGACACAGCAGGCAAGTCCGTACAAGAGTATTGTAAAATCATTCAGACAGCAATCACAAAGACGGCAAAGCAAGTCCTCGGCGTGGCGAAAGGGGGTCGCAAAATCCACAAGGAGACCTGAAGGTGGGACGCCACAATCCAGGGTTCATTACGGGAGAAGAAAGCGCTCTTCGAAACGTGGCAAGCGACCAAATCTCCTGAAGATCGCGCATCTTACAAGACAGCGAAAAGAGCAGCCAAGAAAGCTGTACCCAGAGCCAGGCGTGATTACTTGCAACCATTATATGCTAAGTTGGACACTCCTGAGGGGCACAAGCTCATATATAAACTGGCGCACTCTAGGCCAAAGCAGCGCAAGATATTACGCGCTGCTGCAGCATCAACGGCCCTAATGGCGAGCTCCTGTACGATGATCGTGCGGTGAAGGAGAGATGGCGCTCTTATTTCCACGTTTTGCTGAATACTCAGCACGTGGAAGTGCACCCTCCCGAACAACTACCGAACCATGGACTCGTGCCACCGATTACGCCTAACGAAGTCATCGTATCTCTTCGTCACATGGAGAATCGGAAAGCTGTCGGACCGGACGAGGTGCCAATTGAAGCGTGGAAAGCGCTGGGGGCTCGTGGTGTGTGCATTCTTACTAACTTTTATAATAGAATCCTGAGCGACCGAATAATGCCCGATCAGTGGCGGCTTAGTATAATAACGCCGGTCCACAAGGGTAAAGGGTCCGTTCAGGATTGCGGTAATTACCGCGGTATAAAGGTGACGTCACACACCATGAAGCTCTTCGAGCACATAATTGACACCAGGATCTGACAGGAGTGTACACTATCGGACTCCCAGTACGGTTTTCAACCAGAACGCGGTACCATGGACCCTATATTCGCCCTAAGGATCCTCATAGAGAAGCATAGGGAAAAGAATATGCCTCTGCATTTTTTTATTTCTAGACCTGCAGAAGGCCTTTGACTGTGTTCCTAGGGAGAAGATCTGGTGTGCGTTGCGGTCGAAGTTGGTACCAGAGACCTATGTGGAAATCGTACGTGATATGAACCGCAACTCCAATTCAATAGTCAGGACCGCTGTTGGTGATACCACCCCCTTCCCCATAACCGTAGGCGTTCATCAGGGCTCCGTCTTAAGCCCCTATCTCTTCAGTGTTGATATTAGACGAACTGTCAGCCAGCGTATAGAAACTGCCGCAGCCTTGGCTGCTTATGTACGCTGATGATATCGCACTGGTAGATGGGGACAAAGGACGGCTCACCCGACGCGTGCACGTTTGGAGGGAGGCGCTTGAGAACGGCGGGCTGAAGCTAAATGTGGCGAAGGCGGAGTATATGGCCTACAACAGCACAGATCTGACGTCTCTCCGTATAGGCGACGACACCGTTGAGCACACGGACCACTTCAGGTACCTCGGATCTGTGCTTGATGCGTCCGGGAACATCGATCGCGACATCAAGGCCCGTATCTCAGCGGCCTGAGCGAAATGGCGCGAGGTGACGGGTGTCATTTGTGACCCCAAAATGCCGGTCAAGCTGAAGGGACAGGTCTATAAGACCATCATAAGGCCTGTCCTTACGTACGGCAGTGAAGCGTGGCCAGTGCTGGATCGACACCGGCAGTTGTTGCATGTCACGGAGATGAACATGCTGCGGTGGATGTGTGGCATCACGCGGAAAGACCATGTATGGAATACATACTTCCGTGGCAGCCTCCATGTCCAACACATTGCTGACAAGCTCCAGGAAAGTCGCCTCCACTGGTACGGCCACTTCTTACGACGACCGGCGAGCTACGTGGGAAACAAATGCTTGGACATGACCCTACCTACATGACCGTATCAGGAGTAGAGGATGGCCCAAGAAACGCTGGCATGATGTCGTGCAGGATGACATGCGCGCCAATGGGCTAGTTGCGAGAGACGCCGAAGACCGGGGAAAGTGGAGGAGGAAGTGTAGGAAAGCGGACCCTGGGTTCTCCCACGCTGGGTGGGATGAGCAACTGGGATAAACACTGGGTAGAAGAAGAAGAACCTAGCTACAGGAGAGTTCTTACCAAGCACAGTCCTACGAAATGGAGGGACAAGTGGAAGAACGAGACCTCGCGAGAGTGTCCTGGGCACACCCAAAATTATACCATAACATTACCTTCATCAGATTTCTTTTTCGTTTATACTTGACTGGTTTCTTTATTAAATTATTTAAAATACTATAAGAGTTAAATGTCTATGAAGTTATTGGTGCGGTTAGTTTAGTAATTTTGTCAACACAGAACATTGTTATTTCGTAGTTTTCCGATATTTTTTGTGTGCGTAATTATCTACTACCTTGATTCCATATATTTTCAAGTTTCGAAGTCGCTTGGAAATGATCTTGATTTCTCACAAGTTAGTGAGTTAGTGAGTGATACGCCTGTGTAGTTACGGCGTAGGAGGGATACTGAAACTAAAACTGGAGATAGGAAGCAGCTTCTTTTTGATAACAACTGAACAATAATAAAAACTCAAACTTTCCTTAGTTCGAGTTTTTAGATGAAATAAATAAAAACGTTGAAGACAGGGTCACGTGGTCAGTACATAATCCTTGCGTAGCATTACAAACGAATTGATCACTCTCCGTACACAAAATCGCCAGTAGTAGTACCTTTGATATTGAATATGTTATACTGTGTAGATTATCTCTAACATTTTCGTTAGTTCAAATGTTCATTAGCCAGGTGGTGGCGACGTTAAAGAATCTGTAGGCGTTATAAAAGGTGACTTTGAGATAGGCTAAGAATATCTTATGACTACCTATAGATGGCAGTATAACCATTTTGTTTAATCCAGATGTAAAATACTTAGATCTAGATCTGCGATCGCCAATTCGCATGCCCAGAGTGACGCTTAAGGAAAATTTTGCCCTCAACGGGTGAGGCATGAGGAATGACCTGTAGTGAACTTTTTTCGAAAACCGGCTTGTTCGGGAGGCTGGAAGTCATCGAGTCTGCATGCGAGACGATTCGTAATGACTCTCAAAAACAACACGTAGATGCGGCTCAAAAGGGAAATCGGTCTATAGTTCTTCAAGAGAGCGTTGTCGCCTTTCTTGAAGAACAAGACTACTGCACATCTGTAGTGCCACCGTAGAAGACGGAATTTAAGAGCTTCTGAAGGACATTAAGTTCCGGTGTTCCACCAACTTTCAGAAGCATAGCTGTAATTCCATCATCGCCTGGAATCTTGCCGTTTTTAAGGATCTGCAGAGCCACTCTAATCTCGCTCACACTGACGTCCGGGATATTGTCCGTATAGTGTCGGATAAGAATTGCTCTTGGATCATTACTCACACTTGTGTGTGGCTCCAACGATGATGTGTACAGCTGCCCATAGAACCTCTCAATCTTAAAAGTCTTCAGCTTTGACAGTTGGCTCTGTCTGGCAGACAGATCTATGGCAAAGACTTTGGAACCCTGGTTCCGCTTAATCACTTATTCAATACGAGTTGTATTGAAGTTGCGTAAGTCCCGCCGCATGCATTTGGAGATCGGTCTGTTAAGTTGCCTGCATGCTGTCAAATCTGCTGATGACTGCAGCTTCATCTCCCGTCTTACAGCCAGGAGGTTAAGAGTGTGATCAGAGTTTTTGTGTTCTTCTACGGTGGGTTTTGCAGAACTTAGCTCCGACCGCATGGACAGTTTCCACGTGCTTGTCATATCGTCCACCGCATTGCAATCTTCCTAGAAGATTATTATAAGAAAAGGTAACATTTTTCGTATTGCTGTGTAGTGTGGAGATCGCATTATGCTAACCATTAGTCACTGCTGAAATGATAAAGAACAGATTCCTTTGGGCGTACGTACTCCTCTGGAATAGCACGAAGGGGCTTCTCTTACTCTTGCTAATAAAGACTGAAACATTTTAATAAAGACTTTCTCGAAAACGCAGCGAGCAAACGAGCTATTACCGACCTAACTCTTAAATTTAAAATTTTAAGAAGTCGAATCGACTGTCCCCAACTTCTAAGGTACTTTAATTTTAAGGTGAGTAAGTAAGGCCCTCCATTTCGTAGGACTGTAGGTTAAGTAAACTTAAAAGAGGGTCAGTAGGAGGATATAATTTTTTTTCTCCGTACAAATTTCTTAGATAAGTACCTGTTAGATACAATTTCAAATTAAGTTAAATATCCTTTATATATTTATTATCATCATATCTAAATTACTAGTTTTTTGGCTTAAAAATATTTAATTTTTTTCTTAACATAATTTATAAATCAAGATTTAAATTATGTCTTAGCGGTGTTATTAATCACGTGTAAGTAATTGTGCAATTAGCATAAGACATTTAAATTTAGTATGTTAAATTATTTTCATTAATTAACAATTGTAGGTAGCACTTTTTAAATAAAATAAATATAAATAAAATGTATTAAAGAGGCCTATGTTTAGCAGTGCACTTTTATACGGTGTAATGGAATATTATAATAACATGTTTCATCCATCTACGTAAAATAAAATAATTTCTGAGAAGAACGTTTCTGAAATTTATTCTAACCAAAAAATTAATTGTTAAGCTATCTTGGTAATCATTTTGGAAAAGATTGCAAAAGAATAATTAGGTACTTGAATTGTGAATTTTTATTTAATCATAAAAAGTTCTATTATTAATTATAAATAAAAATAAATTAACTTTATCTTAATAAATCATTTAAATATTTTTTTAAAGTTCTTAATCACATGAAAATTGTATTTGATTAATATTAGGACTAGGTGCACACACCGGAGAGTTAAATAATACGATATTTGGAGTATTAGACGCTGACAGTGGTGAATTTGATAAAGCCACAGAATTTGTAGTTGAATAACTGTTAGTATTATGACACATTGGACAATGACAAATCATCGCTATTTCATCTAACAATGGTCCTGCTACTTGTCCAAATACAGGTCTCTTTAAAGCGTTTTGTTTTAATTTAGCTAAAGCAGCACTTTCTATTTGTGCAGCTAGGTTTCTACAGAGAATAATCTCTTCTAATGGTGTTCTAGGGCTTGGAATTCTTGACGATACCCGTCCTGTTAATGCTTCTACAATTGGAGATATTGCTAATTCAATGGGCGCTTTAGGTGAAAAAGGCAGAAATTGGTATTGTGCTGTAATAACCTGTAATGAAAGAACATAGTAGGTATTACATAAAAATGGTGTCTGAAACATAAGAGCTATTTGTTTAGTAAAATAATAAATAAAATGTTATGGCATTCAGAAAGTGAAGATATAGTTTTTGGGTGCATAATTAAAACTGAAAAGGAATAAAATATAAATAGTTTTCTAACTATGTGATGCATTACAAAACTATAGCGTTCTTACGTTATAGTTTTGTTAGATTCCAACTCATATGCATATGCATATGCTCAAAAACCTCGTAACTTCCGATATATGGTGGGTTAATCATCTCTCTGGAAGCGTGATGATAAGGCAAATTCTTTATACGACTAAAGAGGCCTATTTTCTATGAGTGTACTTATACAGGCTCATGAAATAAATTTAATGATTATGTTGTAGTTAGAAATGCCTTTTGAAGACCTACCTTTAACAGAAAAGTCACCAATAAAATATTTTTTAACATTTTGTCTTATTGTTTATTAAGTGTCAACTTGTATCAGCATACGAGTGTAACTAACAATCGAATTGTTGTTTTATACAAAATGCTTACATTTTAAGGCAGTATTACAAAATAAAAATGATCGTGTCTCGTCTGCATAATTCTTATCAATCATTAGAAATATCAAGTTTTTATCTTTCAATTATCATCACAGTATTAAAAAAATAATCGATTAAGAAAAGTAAGACGTTATCTGAATGTTTAAAATCATCTATTGCATTTGTTGCACCAGCTTTTAGACGTTTAATCGTGATAGATGTAGATACCTATGGGCGACAGCATCCGTTTATAATCAGGTAGACTGTGTGATCGTTTGTCATCCTTATTGTATAAAAAGTATGAGAGTGGTGCAATAGATTAGGCGCACCACTACCTGCGCACACACTCGTGCGTTATAATCTTGTCCAGCGCAGATGACTCATTTAACTGTACAAACTATACGATATTAATTTAGTAACCCTTACAATTTTGGTAGTTTGATACGCGATGGTATTATCGAGCTTACGTCATCAGCATCATCATCACTACAGCCAATCAAAATGTACTGTTGAACTTTTTTTGCTTTTAATTTGCTATAATTACCACGCTCGGCAACTTTAGTGGATTCTCTTACACCGCCACTACATAGCGAATATTGCAAATTATATTCAAACCATATGTATTTTTGTGACATCACTATTTGTTTCAAGCGTGTTAAAAGCTTAATAATAACGTTCTTATTTATATTTTCATTATAGAAGTAAATCTTCAACTAAGGAGGTGACGAGTAGCTATCATTTGCTTAGGATTCTGTGATCATTAAATAAAAACCTAAGTATGCGCAAAACTTTAAGATATAATGAGCTCACTAAGCAAAGATCGAACCAAAATTAACAACCAAGAGCTAAGGTATAAGACCGGAACGTCGATCATCTCAGTTTTTCAATAATTCCTTGTTACGTCCTTTGGGTAGGGTTACATGAGCACCGTAAGATATCATCATTTCTAATTAGGTGTCTTCAAGAGAGATGTAATGATAAAAAATATCTTTGCTAGTACGATTTACCATCCAAGACTGCATAATCATTTATGGTCGGGTGGGTTCGTTGTCAAACACTTTTTAAAGGGGAAATGTCTCAAATACCCGCTTCGCGTGTGCAAGCACGATATATTTCGACCCACACTGCCAAGACGTTACGGCTTTCCACCTTCGGATTCTGCTCTCCTCTTCAGAAAGCAAACCTGTCCATTAATATGCATCTGAAATACGCTCGTTAAGCCGCCTTGGAGCAGCCTACTCGAGCTGGAATTTAACCGCAGTACAGCCATGATCCTCTAATTTGATCGTGAGTGACTAAGCCGTTGCTACCCTCCCCTCAGCACAACATGGCGGGAACCCGAGGAAAAACCATAAAACAAAAAAATCCTTCAAAATTGTTTTATTTATCGTGTAGTATCCGCGTAAATATAAAAATAATATTCAGTAAGGCATAAGATCTCTTTGGATATTACAAAATATTTTTTCAGTCAATTCTTTTGCAACTTTCATGACGAATTCACTATCGTAATAATTTCTATTTCTAGAAATTTCTTTTGGTAATATGAATAATAATAATAAATACTCAATGAGTGGCTGTTGTGATAACCAGTTATCAAAATTTTATGAAATATTATTGCAGACATTATTAAACATCAACATGGTTAAATAAGTATATAAAGCCTGCCTTTATTTCAATACAGCACAATTAGCAATACAATGAGTAAAATAGTATTTTACGCTTTAGCACTTCTGCTCATTTGCAAGGTAAAGTTAATATTTTTAAAGTCTTATAAATTAACAAGCTTTTGATTTGTTATCTTAAACAAAAAATTTACATTGAATTATTTTAAAAGCCTCCTACTAGTAAGCGAAGTGTAGGGTACCCACCACCCCACTAGATGGAGTGACGACCTGGTAAGAAAGTGGATGTGAGGGTGCTTTGTGATATTCATTGGAGAAGGTCAACGTTCATCTGTGGACTTCTTATGTGGTGTAATGATGATGATGATGATGCTGAAAAATTAAATTGAGTCACATTTTTAATTTTATACGTATATTCATTTTACATTTAAATTTTTCTTACAGACTCGGGCACAAATATGCGGCTGTGGTGGACCTCCATCTCCACAAGAAATTCTGACGACCTCGCAAATTATTAGATCGCCTACAACTATTATAGACAATTCCGTGTCGAACGCCCTTGCTAACACTTTGCAATTGCTCATTGTTAGTGATCTGATAGCATCAACTTTGAATCCCCATGCGTCACCGTGTACATTACCTACCGTATGCCCAATTTGCGAAGCAGTACCACCACCTATGATTTATACTCCGACAGTAGACGTATTTGCGCCTAAGCCTGAATTTATTTCACCGCCGTGTGCTCCAATAGTAGATGTAATACGTCCCCGTTGCTCATGCATGGAATCTTTGCCTAATTACTATGGTGTCACTGAAGTATTGCCTCCTGCTGCAAATGTAGCTCCTTTGCCACCGTTAGGTTCAAACATATGTGGAATGCAAGAAATTTTATCTCCGGTTCCAAATTGTGCTCCTGTGTTTGGACCTCCGATGTGTACACAAGAAATTGTTGGGCCGTTGCAAATAACATCATTAGGTCCGAATTTTTGGAACGGTTTAGCAGAGTTGATTGGTCCTGCCAGTAATTTTGCGACAGTTAATGAATTAGTATATCCACCAAGATATCCTGGACCTTGTAATGTTGAATATATTCCACCACAAATGCCCTGTGGTAATGTGAATGTGGAACATATTCCATACACTGGCGTTAGTTACTTTTATTAATAATGTTCGTTTTTAAGATAATAAATGAAGTGATCTGTAAATTATTAAATAAATAAAAACGATTATTATTCAGAATTTTGTTTATTATATATTAACCGTCTGTTATTTTAAATTCACACTAAGATTTTCTCCTTTATCGAAGAGGCGTATATATATATATATATATATATATATATATATATATATGTGTGTGTGTGTGTGTGTGTGTGTGTGTGTGTGTGTGTGTGTATGTGTTTAAAATTATTCCATTTAAGGCGCTACTCCTAGCGAACGATCTTGAACGTCGGTCCTATACATTCCACGCGCTCTCGCTACAATATATCGCTTAAGAAATACGCTCAAATTTATAATATTTTCTTTATAAAATCGAACTATAGTCTTTTGAAAAAATTCTATAAATCAAAATGTTCATTAATAAAGTGTCTATTCGTTAGTGTTAATCGCAAAATAAAATAAATCTTTTTTAATAACAAGTATATAGCTCCTAAAAACTTCACAAATAACGACTAGCGCGGCATTTTGCTCAATCACGCTCCTTCATCTTCTGCCATAGTTGACGAACTGTTATACGAAGAATTGAAATTGATAGGCAAATGTTTCGGATGAGAGGTTATGACGGACTGACTGATATTGCTAGTATTGAAATAAGAAAGTAGTGGGAGTGCTGACGGTGTACTTTGTGTCGGCGGATCCCTATTAAATGGGGATGTATAACAGAACGCTAACCACATAGATAGATAACATCTGGTGTTTTACGCACCTTTAACTGTGCCTATAATTATACATGGAACGAGTGGTGATTTGCCGAGTATTCGGCTACCGTGTACTCGGCCGAGATTGGGCCAAGTACTCGGCTGAGTATTCGGCTTTAAAAAAACGCGGCTGTGGGCGGCGCGCTGTTATTTCCCTTACACAGAGTTAGGTATGAGTAAATACAAGTACTTACTCGATACTTTTCTTTTGATACAATGTATAAATTATGAAGCAAAATGTAGCAAACTAGACCCAAGTAGTGCCGAAAAACTAGTGTTTTTTCGTCACAATCTTCCTCTTACATTGTATATATTAACTACAATAATTTCTTTCATAGATTCTTATGTACGTTCTCAAAATTTCTGCTGTTTCTCATGTTCCTGATCTTTAAATGTGTCTATTATAATAATAATGATAAAAACTGGCTTTTTGTCTTTATTTTTATCTGGAATATAATTAAGGCCGAGTACTCGATACTCGGCCGTTAATAGTCGGTGCTCGGCCAAACCCTAAAAAAAGGCCGAATCCGCCGAGTACCGGATTCAAGCCGAGTACTCGTCCCATGTCTACCTATAACACATATTTATCTATTTAATTTGACATATAATACATTTTTATTTATTTTATGAACATATTTATTTTGTTTGAAATTGACATTATGATTGACATGACATTTAGTAAAAAAATGCATAACGAATAAAGAAGAAGAAGAAGAAAAAGAATCATAAAACTTTTAACTCATATTGACTATTGTATGAAAAGTGGGAATTAAATATATAATAACATATTTAAATTATTAGTACCTCGATGACCGACCTTTGCTCGGTACTTTTTTTAGAAATAATTTTTTTGTAAAATTTATTTGGATACAAATTACAAACTGATGAAATATGAATAAAAATTTTCGATCTACTCGATCATTATTTTTCGTGTTTAAAAAAAATATACTAAAAAGGGCTCCAAATTATATATTTTCTCACAAAAGAAGGAAAAAAAAGGAAAAAGGAGTCAGACCGGAGACATTTGGGCTCGAAGAGGCGTTCTATGATTTCAGGACAGCTCGATATCCCATTCGAGCCTAGGCATTGGCAAAATTTACTTTCGTATTCTAAAGATATTGTAGCAGTTTTTCATTACCTAAAAACATGGATAAAACGACATTATCTAAGATTATATATGTATATATATATATATATATATATATATATATATATATATATATATATATATATATATATATATATATATATATATATAATATATATATATATATATATATATATATATATAATATATAACAAAAATTCGCCTACGGCGTTCCCCGCACATCTAAATCACAAAATGGTGAATCATGTTCGTCAACCCATATAAGCGGCGACAATGTCAGGCGTCTATATGACTTGGTGACTATGGTGAAGGAAAACATCGTAAGGAAATCTTAGTCTAAGAAATAGAAAAAAAATATTTCAGTCATGAAAAGTTCGCCAACACGCATTGGGGCAGCGCGGCGGACAATTCCTTGCCCTAAAAACCTCTCAGAAATGAGGGGAGGCCTGTGCCCCGGAGTGGGACGTCTATAGGCTGTAACTTTAACTTTTTAACTTTCACTTCAATTTAAGTTCTGATTATTAGACAAATAGTTATGATATTAACATGATGCGATATCTACCCCAGCAAACTGGCAAGTGGCTACATAATGATTTCATATACATTAGTTTATTTTATCAGTAATTAAAAGTTATTGTTATTTTTTTATGAATACAATTTTGCTATAATGAAATATTATTTTCATCAACTACCTCCACGATACAGGAAAAATTTCTAGTGTGTGGCTGTTTTTTAAAAGAACAAAAATAAGAAGAAAAATTAATGAATTCGTGAAAAACTTATTTTAATTAAAATATTGTGCCGGACGGGCGAAAGTCTCCGGAGTAAATGTTGTCGAAGATACTTTGCGAGTCGCTCACGTCCTACACCTATATGTTCCGGCGGGTACTTTCACTGCCGTCTTTGTAGGTGCCGCTGAAATATTGTGGACTGAGGATCAAATCAAAATGCACGATTAATAAATACAAATAGCAAGGTAGTGGCCAGCGGTTCGACTGATTGATTAGTCGCGAAATTTTATAACTTTTGATCACGGTTGTTAAACTACGGTTGTTCACTATTGGTTAGTCACTGTATATTTCAAAAGATTTCTTTAAATTGTACGGTGGTATCAAATATCTATTGGTAGTAGCTGGTTTTCTAACACTACTGACTAGCAGCTATTATCAACTAAACTAGCTGATTTTATCACTATATGTAACTGCGAATATCAGTTACGACCTTTTTAGGCTAGCTAACACTTTCACTATATGTAACTGCGAATATCAGTTACGACCTTTTTCGGCTAGCTAACACTATCACTATATGTAACTGCGAATATCAGTTACGTCCTTTTTCGGCTAGCTAACACTTTTACTATGTGTAACTGCGAATGTCAGTTACGACCTTTTTCGGCTAGCTAACACTTTCACTATTCACTATATACTGCTACTAGTCACTTCAGCTACCACCGGATACCACTCACTTCACTTCACTTATCACTGGTAGTTCTTCACACTACTACGGGTACTAGGTCCCGAGCCCCTAAGGTAGACTTTGGCAATACTTTACAGTGAGCCGCTTGCCATTTTCCGTTTTGACTCTTTATTGCATAAACTTTTCACTATACAAATGGCATAAATTACAATATTTTCAATACAAAACTAATTGCTACACTAACATGCTATACATCAATAAATCGGTAGTCTGGTACTTTATTAGTATATCATAAAGGTTACTCAAAATTTTAACATTGTAAAAAGTTATTAAACGAAATGTTCAAAATTTTCATAATATTTGGGTACATTAATTCTTTGATTTTTATATAACTACGAAATGCGTTTAATTATACAAAAATATCCCTACACTTCTTTAATCTATAAGCCATATGCTAATTCAATGTCATATTTATAACTCTTTTAGAACATAAAATTATTTTCCTTATTTTTAGTATGAACTATTACGCAGTTAATTAAAAACTTTTAGAGAGTTCCACGATAAGACGCGCTGTGATTGGTCGATTTTTTGGTATATAATAAAGGTTGTTTATATCACTTGTTATCAAAACGACATTCTATACAAATATACTAAGATTTTTAAATATGTTACACAAATACATTAATACACGTTTTCACCCAGTTTTGTCGGTAATTTCATTATTAATACAAAAACAGTATTCTTTATCATTTTGTTTCTTAACGTTGTTAGGCCGTCGCGAACATCTCTCCCGCCGTGCAGCGTCGCGACGATTTTCTCACAGCGGCGCTGCATCCATTTCGGTGAGCGACGTTGCTTCTACTTCGGCAGCGGCACGAGTTTCCTGGTTGGTCTCTTGATTAGGCCGTTTGCTGTGCGTACCTCCACAGTGCGGATCTGTCCGTCCGCACCGGGGTAGACAGCTTCCACCCTCCATCGTGGCCAGGTGTTACGAGGTAACTGGCCGTCAGCTACGAGGACTGGATCGCCCACCTGGAGATTGGGACCTCGCCCGTGGGCCTCCCGCTGGTTTTGAAGTTCCGGTAAATACTCTCTGACCCAACGCTGCCAGAACATGTCAGCGAGTATCTGGGAGCGTCGCCAGTGTCTTTTGCTATTCATATCCTTTTCATCAAATACTCCACGTGTCGGCAGTCTCGCAGATCCTCCTAAAAGGAAGTGATTTGGAGCGATGGATTCGTCGTCGTCGCTGTCTACAGAGATGTGAGTCAATGGTCTGCTATTTACTGAGTACTCCACCTCGCGGAGCAGCGTGGCTAATACTTCCTCATGCGGATGTCTCTCATGAAGGACGGTGTATAGTGCCGTCTTCACGCACAAGTATGAGACGTTCTCTCTTGGTTGGTGTTTCATGCAGCAAATTGATTGGAAGTCGAGCGAGCTTTAGGTTGAAGCTCAGCTGATCGGTACCCGGTTTCCAGATTAATCCGAATCTCTTTTCCTCGGTTCCTTTGTTTCCCAGATTGACTGACTCAGATGCTTCTTGGTCAGGTTCTAATTCTTTTACAACTTCTGTTGCGTTGCAAACCCATTTTCTTAAGGTGAAGTGCGCGTTTTTGTGTATGTCGCGTACTTCCTTCGATATTCGCATTGCCTCTTCCAGAGACTGGAAACTGTCGAGATAGTCATCCATACAGTGGTTTTGAATGATAGCTTCTACGGCTTCTGGATACTTGTCTTTGTATTTATTAGCGTTCCAGTTCTTCGCGAATATGGCTGTGCAGGGTGAACTGGCTGCACCGAAAATGATCGACGTCATTCTATATTCTTGTGAAGCTTCATTACGTCGATCTCCTCTCCAGAAATATCATAATGCATCTCTGTCATCGGGTCTGACTTTAACCTGCATGAACATTTCGGCTATGTCCGCGGAGACAGCGATATTATGGCGGCGAAAACGCATCATGACCCCTGGTAGTGATTGCAGTAGGTCTGGACCCGTGAGCAGGAAGTCGTTCAACGACACCCCCTTTGTTTTGGCTGCGGCATCGTGTACTATTCGAAACTTCTCTGGTTTCATTGGGTTATGGACGTCGAAATGGGGTAAGTACCATGTTCTTCCCGATGTGCTGCTTTTCGGTGCTATCTCGGCGTATCCTTTTTGTACAAGGGAATTCATTTGTTTATCATACTTCCTTTTTAGATCTTCGTCTCGATCTAACTTTCTTTCAATGGAAACGAGCCGTTTTATTGCTGTTTCATAATTTCCAGGCATCTCGATATCCTTTTCCTTCCAGAGAAGCGCTGTTTCTATGTGCCCGTCTTGTAACTGATGGGTGCTGCTATTTAGTATATCTTCAGCTTTCTTCTCTGGGTCGGAGTCTGGTCTTCTCGGATTGATAATGAGAGATTCCAGCGCGAAATATTCGCGGAGTTGGTCATCTATAGTTCCCTCGCTCTTGTGCAGTTCATTGGCCGCGTGGACGCGTTGATACGGGGCTTTAGTGTGTGCCCCGTGTAGCACCCATCCTAATTCTGTGAGCGAGGCAATTGGCTGGTGCGGCGGACCTCTTCGGATTTGAGTTGCTATCAGAAGTCTCCAATTGTCCTGTCCTATTAGGATCCTTGGGTTGCCGGAGTCATATATTAGCTGCTCCTTTAGGTCTTTCAAGTGGTTGCACTTGGTTATGTCTACTGCACGCACAGTCTGTGGCCCCAAGTTTAGGCTTGCGACCGTGCGTGCTCTGAATGGCACCCTTTTGCTATGGAGACTCTTCAGCGATACTTTAATTCTTCGGGATTCCGGTGAATCGAGGGTAGTGTTCCCGATAGCGGTGATCTTAAGCGGGTCGAACCGCCCTTTAGCTCCAATTTGTTTGGCGATCTCTTCATCCATTAGTGAAACTGTTGACCCATCATCCAGCAGGGCGTGTGTGTTTACAGCTCCCGCCGGTCCAATTACTCGCACTGGAATTATTTTTAAATATGCTTGATGCTTTGACACAGCGAATGAGTTAGCAACAGTTTCTTGAGGTTCTTTTTGTTTGATCTCAGTCTTCTCCTTTGTATTGTTATGGAGAAGTCGATTGTGTGTCGCGGTGCATCCTTCTATTCCACACTTATTGGTTTTGCATTTGTGTGTCTGATTTCTATAACGTAAACAGCGGAAACATAAATTATTTTGCTTTGCGAGTTCCCATCTTTTGTTGATATCTGCTTCCTTAAATTTTTTACATTCGGATCCGTAGTGACCCTTTTCGCACACTCTGCATTTCGGAGACGGCTTAGTTAGTAGCCGCGTGTGCTCTATGTACTGAACGATTGCTTTGTGCTTCGTTTATCATTTCTGGAGGCGCAAATGCACTGCAGAAGCGAGCTTGCTCGGTAATAAAATCGCTAAAGCAGCCGAGGTCCGGTCTAGAGTCATATTTTTCGGTGTAGATTCTATACCACTGGGCATGTATAGAGTTTGGCAGTTTGTCGGTGAGGTGTCGTAGCAGCTCTGCGTTGACGAGGTAATGATCTCGCTTTAGGGCTCTAAGAGTGACGACGCTTCCCCTCACTTTGCTCGCGAATGTGCAGATGTCTCTGGGCGCTTCTGTACAGCGTGCTAATCCTCGTAACTACTCGGTTTCTGCTTGCGCAATTGAATCTGGACGCCCGAATTGTAGCTCCAGTTCTCGCATAATCTCATCTGGCTTAGCATGCCCGATGAGTTCTGAACTGACTGTTTCCAAGGCTCTTCCTTGTAGACTTCGTCTTAGTCTAGCAGTGTTTTCAATGTAATTGAAGTAGCCTCGGGTTGTTTCGTAAATGGCACGGAATGAAAGCCACTCGGTATGTGCTCCGCTAAAGCTTGGCAGCCTCATTATAGCTTTCGACGCTGCGCTAAAGTATGCGACGATAGTGGCGCACTCTCTAACTTTGATTTGTCAGCGAGCGCGGCTATAGCGGACGTGAGCTCCGATATAAATGGACGGAGCCCCCTGTCTTCACTTATGACGGGTTCCTGGCTAGCTTTATTTGGCTTGGGATCCTTTTGTACATCTTCTGGATAGGAATCCTGGTTAGTGAGCTCTGATACAATCGGTAGGAGCCCCCTGGGGGGCAGCATGGCGCCTCAGCGCCCTCTACCGTTGACGGTGAGCGTGGTGGCATCTGGTGGTGGATGGCGGCGTTACTGGCCGACGAACCTCCTTCCAGACCGACGGTCCACGCCTTGGCTTCCCTTCCTTGCGAACGGGTGATCGGCATCTTGAATCTTTTTCGGCGGTTTTAATACGGTGGTGACTATTTACCCGGTTCCAAAATACAAACGGATATATCCGGCTCGAAGGACCAACGAATGTGCCGGACGGGCGAAACTCTCCGGAGTAAATGTTGTCGAAGATACTTCGTGAGTCGCTCACGTCCTACACCTCTAGGTTCCGGTGGGTACTTTCACTGCCGTCTTTGTAGGTGCCGCTGAAATATTATGGACTGAGGATCAAATCAAAATGCACGATTAATAAATACAAATAGCAAGGTAGTGGCCAGCGGTTCGACTGATTGATTAGTCGCGAAATTTTATAACTATTGATCACGGTTGTTAAACTACGGTTGTTCACTATTGGTTGGTCACTGTATATTTCAAAAGATTTCTTTAAATTGTACGGTGGTATCAAATATCTATTGGTAGTAGCTAGTTTTCTAACACTACTGACTAGCAGCTGTTATCAACTAAACTAGCTGATTTTATCACTATATGTAACTGCGAATATCAGTTACGACCTTTTTAGGCTAGCTAACACTTTCACTATATGTAACTGCGAATATCAGTTACGACCTTTTTCGGCTAGCTAACACTATCACTATATGTAACTGCGAATATCAGTTACGACCTTTTTCTGCTAGCTAACACTTTCACTATGTGTAACTGCGAATGTCAGTTACGACCTTTTTCGGCTAGCTAACACTCACTATTCACTATATACTGCTACTAGTCACTTCAGCTACCACCGGATACCACTCACTTCACTTCACTTGTCACTGGTAGTTCTTCACACTACTACGGTTACTGGGTCCCGAGCCCCTTTTTTTTTTACATGGGAAATGCCTACGCATACCCCCTCGCGGGGGCAAGGGCCGCCCCATGGCAGCACCTCCTCGGGAGAGGAAAATTCCTCCCCGTTCTCCTTCCCAGGTAAGGCGCACCAGAACACATGGCGCGCCTTCCTCCACGGCCTCCAATTACGTCTGTGCAACAGACGCCCCCGCGTCCGATGCACAAAGGCCATGGGGCCAGGAAAAACGAGCACTTAGAAGTACTAGCCTTCCCGACCCCAGCGGCGGATCTGGTCTATGGCTCCGCCGCCAACCAAGATTCGGCTGCGGAGGGTAGGGAGAGCGGCGCCTCGCAATACCGACAATCCTCTCCCTCCGCAGCCCCACCACCACCGCATCAACGGTGCGGCTCCGTTTGAGTCGCGAAGGATAGGGCGAGTGGCGCATTGCGATACCAACACTCCTCTTCCTCCGCGACTTCACCTCGGCTGCAGCGGTAGAGGGTGCGCGAGTCCCCACTCGCTGCAGTCCACCAGCACGCATCCGAAGCGGGCTCCCCAAGCCCACTCGGAGCGGCCACCTCAGGCCGGCCCTTCACCTCGGGCCAGCCACGTGGGTTCCTCTTTGTTCACCGTGGGAGACCAAGCCACGGCTACTAAGCCCCCCCCCCGCCACGACAAGGCGGGAACCCGTTCGGGGGGAGGGGGGGGGTCCCGAGCCCCTAAGGTAGACTTTGGCAATACTTTACAGTGAGCCGCTTGCCATTTTCCGTTTTGCCTCTTTATTGCATAAACTTTTCACTATACAAATGGCATAAATTACAATATTTTCAATACAAAACTAATTGCTACACTAACATGCTATACATCAATAAATCGGTAGTCTGGTACTTTATTAGTATATCATAAAGGTTACTCAAAATATTAACATTGTGAAAAGTTATTAAACGAAATGTTCAAAATTTTCATAATATTTGGGTACATTAATTCTTTGATTTTTATATAACTACGAAATGCGTTTAATTATACAAAAATATCCCTACACTTCTTTAATCTATAAGCCATATGCTAATTCAATGTCATATTTATAACTCTTTTAGAACATAAAATTATTTTCCTTATTTTTAGTATGAACTATTACGCAGTTAATTAAAAACTTTTAGAGTTCCACGATAAGACGCGCTGTGATTGGTCGATTTTTTGGTATATAATAAAAGTTGTTTATATCACTTGTTATCAAAACGACATTCTATACAAATATACTAAGAGTTATAAATATGTTACACAACTATATTAATACACATTTTCACCCAGTTTTGTCGGTAATTTCATTATTAATACAAAAACAATATTCTTTATCACTTTGTTTCTTAACGTTGTTAGGCCGTCGCGAACAAATATGATATTGTTTCATAAATACATTTAACTTAAATTTAATTTGAAATTAAGTACAACTGCAAACACGCAATATTTTATCTTTATATTTGCAATTGAATTATAAAACGTGAATAAATTGTTCTTATCGCGATCCTTTTAAATGCTTACGAGTATAATATATTATGTTCTTAGGATTACTTCACAATTTTAGTTTAACGTTATCGTCCGAGCTGGAAATAAAATTAATACATTATATAATTATGTTTTATAAAATGGCTCAAAGACGTTATGTTACACGTTATAGAATATTTTCATAGGTTATGCAAACAATTCACGAAGTTTTATACTAAAAAGACAAAACAACATCCCAAAACGTCCCACCACTGGCCCATTTATTTAAGTTAGTAAACGAGCTCACAGTTCGCTGCTGTGACCCATAGATATCTACTAAAATCAGAATGCAGATGCCCTTTTATTCCTGAGGACTAAGATAGAACTCCTCGTTTTCAGTAAAAAGGCTCTACGATTCTCTTCACTCACCATACGTAACACAGCAGCACTAAGCTGCAATTTCACCCTGGTATTCTGTGGCAGCGTGGTCCTTCGTTTAACATTAGAATAAGTTGATAATAATCCCTCCCCGTAGAGAATAAGCGTTTCCGTCTTTGAAATATATTGTGCGGACATGCAAGCTTAATAATCCGTTCCAGAAAAGAATAAGAGTCTCCGTCTTCGAAATATGTGGTACGAACATGTAAGCTTTCTCGCAATACTTTCCTCACTGCCTAACATGTGGTAAACTAGCATTTCAAATTACAATATTTACAACAGTAATGCCAACAGAGAGAACATAATTTACGCGGGCGCAATAATTACGAAACTTAAGACGAACTGGCTGTCCCTGAGTTCCATTTACTAGAGCTCTTTCGATTTATTATAAATTTCCCATTACAGCCTCTACAGTCCACTGCTGAACCAATATGCAGCAGTATCTATGCCTCTCCCCATTGATTGGAGTTTGCCTCATTAGAGGGATTGGGAGGCAGGTGGACAACCGCAATTTTATGTTCCTTTAAGTTGTTAGTAGGAAGACACTGCTGCTTCTCCCCTGTATCGGTTTTCCTCTGTCGCCTCTTACGACATCCACGGGACGATATGGGTTAGTGCATGTTCTGACACCGCCAACACATGGCTATAACATTTTCTAAAATTTGAAATCCATTTTGATATTTTGATTTGATACCGTTTTTGGCACGACACGACGGGGAGTAGGAACTGTATGATAATTAAATTATTAGTTTTAGTTTTTCTTACTATAGTTTTTTTAAATATTTTTTTATAGGATAGGGTTACAAACTAGCGCACAGTCCACCTGATGGTAAGTGATTGCTGTGGCGCATAGACATCTACATCTATCCTCAATTACGAATCAAAATGCAGATGCGTTGTCACCCGTGAGGACTAACAGATCTTTTATATTATATTTCAATAAAAATCTAATAAATTGATGTAATAATTTCAATTACAAATTTCGACATAATATTTCAGTGCTTTAGTAATTTTTGAATGTTACAAATGTTTCAAATAAAAGCTATTGATGTTTAGAAGACTCTAACATTTGTTTTTACTTATGGTTTTTTATAAAAATGTACGTATGTGTAAACTTCTTAATAAATCCGACAATACAGCACATAATATTTTACGAAATGAAAATTGATACTGCCAAGCCAGTCTTAATCCTAAGGGCACAGGAGATTAGTTATTAAATATATGTACTTTAGATGTTTTCATCCTTTCTCTGTCCCAAGTCCGATATTTGAATATTCCCATTGTATAGCTATTGTCGACAAAAATCCAGAATAATCTTGTTTAAAAGCATTATAAGAATGTATATTTATTTGTAATGTATTAATGTTATTGCATTAATAAGGTAATATAGGTTTACAAAATTAATAGAATCGTGTTAGTGTCGATGAGTAAATTTATTGAGATTGTTCCGCGTACTGTAACAATTATCGTGGTATTGTAAAATGTTATGACATTACAAATTACATTTATGAACGTAAAAACAATTATATAAAAGCGTTGACACCATTTAAAATGTTAGTGAAAATAAAAAATGAATATGAAACCAGTTCTTCTTGCTCTAGGTCTTTTATTATGCAAGGTAATAAAACTTATTGGTCGTTTAGTTTTAAAAATCTTTATTTTTATCTTTAAAAGTTTCGTTGCAAATACACGTGAACATGAATTGAAATTATATTTGCAGTGTCTACTACATATAATGACATTTTTTTCTATATTTTTTTTTATTTCAGATTCAAGCTCAGATCTGTGGCTATGGTGGCCCAACAATAGTAACATCCTCCATTTCTGGATTACCACCCACAAATCCTCCACAAATAATATCAGCACAGGAAGTGTTAACAACGCCTTTATTCGGAACAACAACCGTTGATAATTCCTTATCAAACAATCTTGCGAAGGTTCTGCAATTACTTGTCATAAGTGATTTGATTGAATCAATTTTAAAAACGGTTGCAGGACTTTACTCTGTGCCATTTTCTAATTCTGTTTGCGAACCAATTATTTCTCAACCAATTATATCTCAGCCATTTGCCTCTCAACCAATTGTGTACAAACCTACGATAGACGTGATTACTCCAGCAACGGAATATATACAACCACCATGCTCTCCAGTAATTGAATACATACCGTCATGTTCACCTGTCGTTGATTATACATCTCCGTGTGGTCCAGTTTTTGACTGCGCATCACAATATGGCCCGATAATTGATTACACACCGTCATATGGAACAGTCTTTGAAATTACACCATCTTATGGCCAACTCATCGAGCCTATGCCGAATTTCTATGGAGGTATAACAGAATATACATCGCCATGTGGTCCAGTTTATGACTGCGCGCCACAATGTGGCCCGATAGTTGATTACACGCCTTCATATGGAACAGTCTTTGAACTTACACCTTCTTGTGGGCAATTCATCGAGCCTCTGCCAAATTTCTACGGCGGTATAACAGAATATACATCGCCGTGTGGTCCAGTTTTTGACTGCGCGCCACAATGTGGCCCGATAATTGATTACACACCATCATGTGGAACTATCTTTGAATTTACACCTTCTTGTGGGCAATTCATCGAGCCTTTGCCAAATTTCTATGGCGGTATAACAGAATATATATCGCCTGTGAATAATCTAGCAACAATTCCTGCGGCAGTTTCGAACTGCTGCGGTGGCGTGAACGAATTTATATCTTCTGTCACAAACGTTGGACCAATGTATACGCAATCGTATTCTTCTAATAATTTTGACGGATTACAAGAAATTATTCGACCGATTCAAATGGCACCTCAAGTACCAAAATGTTGTAATTTTTTTCCGGAAATTGTAAAGCCTGTTTGTAACACAGGCCTATTTCCTACGGAGATAATATTGCCTTCAGCTATTCCAGCTCATATAATATGTAACATTGAAAGCATACCTAATTCATTGCCGCAAGTAAGTATGAACGTGGAACCATTACCCTGTGGATTCGGATTCAATCACTTCGTACCTAATTCATATTTCCATTGAACTGAATAAGTACTATATTAAGTAATATAATATATTATTTATTTAACATCAATAATGCAATTTAGTTTTGTAATTTTACTTTCATGTAGGACGTGAGGCTACTTGAAAAACATCAGTCTGTTTTTTATGTAATTAATATTGTTCAATAAAAAATAATAAAATCATAATGTTTTCTTTTTTAATTTATAAAAATAAATTTGATTCATTTACGTTGAATAATATATATATATATATATATATATATATATATATATATATATATATATATATATATATATGTAATGAAATGAATGATATTTCATTAATTTGAATTTGCTGCGCTTCGCGTATCTATGTTGTCTGTGGAAGATGGTAGAGGGCGCATCGAAGTGATGTGTAAACTATGATTCAATGGCGGATGACGTTTAGATTATTTTGTGCATTTTATTGTTATAAAAACTTGTAGAGAGATAAACCGAAGGATACGATTGAGGAAGCAATATTAGTAAACTTTAAATGTCGTTTCTTTGTATTTTCAGGTGAGATAGAAGTGTAATTGTCATAACTTGATAATTGTTGTAATATTGGAAAGACGTGTTAAATAAAACAAAACTTTGTATTTTCAGAGAAACAATTTGTGGTTTATTTTGAAGATCCTCAATAATATACCTTATAAAACGACATTTTTGTTAACTAAGAGAAGATGGACCGGCTGCAATTCGAGTTTACGATGATAGCCTCAAATGATGGCAAATCTAATGTACTAGCCATAACCTCAATATCTACAGAAGAAGGAAAATGTTATGTTTTACCCGAGGAGCTGAAGCCGGTGAGTCATCATACATATATTGTTAAAATGAACACTTTCACAAAAGTAAAAAATAGCATAAAGAAAAGACACCAAAGTAGAAAAGTATGGATAAAATTGGAGGAAAATCTAAAGAAGACATATGTAGATGAGGAAGGTAATATGCAATTTTTAGATCAATATTTAGAAGAAATGAGCACAAAACAAACAAGAGACAAAGATGACAGTTTGCAACATATCTTGGAACAATTAATAGAAACTACAACTAAGAAAGAAAGTCAACATAACTTAAAACATATTTCAGAAAAATTTATTATTGAAAAATTCACAAGCAAGAATCCTAATGCGATGCAATGGATAGAGATTTTTGAAAAAGAGTGTGCGCGCTTCAATATAACAAAATGAAACAAAAATTGATATATTGAGGTTATTTTTAGATAAACCTTGTCTGGATTGGTATAGCTCGATGATCATAAAACTAACAGTAAATTCTGAATGGAGTGAATGGAAAGACAAATTTTTAGAAACTTTTAAAAACCGAGGATGGGACATAGTCACATATGCTCTCGCATTTAGGTATAAAGAAGGACTGTTAATTGATTATGCCATAAAAAAAGAATGGCTTATATTAAATATAAACAAATCTATAGATTCCAAAACAATGATAGATCTTATTGCAACTGGTTTACCTGGATTTATCTTAAATAAGTTAAACAGGGACGAACTCAACAACACTACTGATTTGTACAACGAGATAAGAAAATATGAAGGTATGGTGTACAAGAAAAACTCAACTAACATAAAGAGTGGTATATTTTATAATAAAAATAAAACTAATGAGAAGAAGCCATGTAAGACTTGTGAATCTTTGGACAAAGGAATTAGATATCATCCGGAGGAGTCATGTTGGTTCAAGAAAAATAAAAATGAACCTGAAAAGGTTCTTAAAACTAAAAATGTAAATAATAACTCCATCATTGAAGTAGACATAAATGCTTGTAAAAAAAACTAGTAAGTACACCATTAATCAAAATCAAGCTATTATTAGAAAATAAACTAGAAGTGAGCGGCATTTATGATTCAGGCTCACAGATCTCTTTAATAAATTCAAGATTGATAAAAGTAAAAGAAAAAAAAGATGATGTGAATATAGCATACATGAAAACGGTTAATGGTGTGAAGAAGATGGATGGCTTGATAACAATAAAAATAAAAATATTTGATTTGGAAGAAGAGGTGGATGTATACATAGTAGAAAATGAAGATTTTGAAGATTTCATAATCGGATTGGATATGATAAAGAAATTCAGATTAACCCAAAATGAGAACTTGCAGATAGAACAAAAGAAAATAACAAATAAAATAGACAGAATGTCTAAAGATAACAGAAATGAAGATAAGAATATAGAAACATATACAGTAAATTTCAATGAACATATAGAAACAAAGGAATTTATAAGTATGACAGATCATTTAGATAATAAAAAGAAAATTGAGATAGAGAAAATTATAAAGGAATATACAACAATTTTTGCTAAGGACAAGTATGATATAGGATCAGTTAGAGATTATGAAGCTCACATAGATTTAATAGTAAATAAATATTGTAGTAAAAGACCATACAGATGTACAATAGAAGATAAATTAGAAATTGAAGAGCAAATATCCATGTTACTAAAGAATAATTTAATAGAAGAATCTTACAGTCCTTTCGCTGCTCCAGTGACATTGGCTTTTAAAAAAGGTGAAAATAGAAAATCCCGTTTATGTGTAGATTTCAGAGAATTGAACAAAATTGTTGTACCACAAGCTCAACCTTTTCCTTTGATAGATGATCTAATTATTAAAACAAGAAATTGCAAGTATTTTACTACACTGGATATAAACTCAGCATTTTGGGCAATACCTTTACGGGTGGAAGACAGAAGTAAAACAGGATTTGTCACACAAGATGGCCACTTCCAGTGGACCTGCCTCCCTTATGGCTTGAAAACATCACCAGCAATTTTCCAGAGAATTTTAAGCAATATTTTAAGAAAACACAATCTCACAGGATACTCTGTAAACTATATTAACGATATTTTGATATACTCGTCTACCTTTGAAGAACATATAAAGCACATAAGAAATGTATTAGAGGCAATAATTAAAGAAGGCTTTAGATTGAAGTTTAAGAAGTGTACCTTTGCTTCAGACTCGGTAAAATACCTCGGCCATATAATTCAGAACAACTCAGTAAGACCATTAAAAGACAATTTGATTTCAATAAAGAATTTTCCAACTCCTAAGACGCAAAAAAACATCAGACAATTTTTGGGAAAAATAAACTTCTACCATGAATACATACCAAGAAGTGCAATTATCCTAGATCCATTACATAATTTATTAAGAAAAAACGAGAAGTTTGTATGGTCAGAGAAGTGTGAAGAATCATTTAATCAGATAAAAAGATATTTATGTTCTCAACCGGTCTTGGAAATATTCGACAAAGACTTACCAATCAAAATCTTTACCGATGCATCTTTGGAGGGCATTGGAGCAATATTAAAACAGACACAACTAGATGGTAAAGACAAACCGGTGGCATATTTCTCAAAAAAACTGAACGAACATCAAAAACGGAAAAAGGCTATATATTTAGAATGTCTTGCTATGAAAGAAGCCGTTAAATATTGGCAGCACTGGCTCATTGGAAAACAATTCACTATTTACTCAGACCACAAACCTCTAGAGAACATGAACATTAAATGCAGGACAGATGAAGAATTGGGTGATCTAACATATTACCTATCTCAGTATGACTTTACAGTAAAATATATACCTGGTAAAGAAAATGTAGAAGCAGACTGTTTGAGCCGAAATCCGGTATTAGAATCAGAAGATAACAGTGAGGAACTATTGAGAATAGTTAATTTAATACAAATAAAAGATATAGTTGAAGACCAAGAGAAAAATGAAACAATAAAAGAAAAGAAACAAAATTTAATACACAAAAATAAAATCTATTATAAAAAAATAAAGAAACAGGAAAAGATTATCCTCTCAGAAGAATTTAGTAAAAAATTTATAAAAAAGGTGCATGAAAATTTATGCCATATTGGGATCAGACAATTGCAGAAGAAAATAAGTCCTATATATACAGCTATAAACCTAACAAAAAATATTATAAATATTTGTAAAACATGTGAAATATGCATAAAAAATAAATCAAGATGTCAAAAAAAAATTGGATTAATGTCACAACTGGGACCAGCTACAAAACCATTTGAGATAATGTCAATGGATACTATTGGTGGCTTTGGAGGATCTAGGTCTACAAAGAAATACCTACATCTTTTAGTAGACCACTACACAAGATATGCATTTATTGCGACTTCAAAAACTCAGAATGCAAGTGACTTTATAAATCTAACAAAGAAAGTACTAGAGACAGATGAGATTGGAATTATCCTGACAGATCAATATCCGAGCATCAATTCAAGAGAATTTAAGCAATATTTGCAGGAGAATAATATTAAACTAATTTTTACAGCTGTGAATACACCATTCTCGAACGGCTTGAATGAAAGATTAAATCAAACAATAGTAAATAAAATAAGGTGTAAAATGAATGAGAAAAATAATAAGAGAACGTGGACAACACTAGCAAGAGAATGTATACAGAAATATAATGAAACAGAACACTCCGTTACAGGTTTTGCACCAAAATATTTACTGGATGGTACAAATGTCAGTATTCTACCAAATGAATTTAAAACAATAGAAAAGGAAGACAAGTGGATGGCTGATAGAAGATTGGCATTAGAGAATACAATAAAATCCCATGAGTACAACAAGAAAATATTTGATAGAAATAGAAAAATGCAAGAGTTTAATGTAGGAGACAGTGTATATTTAGAAAATGGAAATAGACTGAATAGAAAGAAATTAGACGAATTAAAAATAGGTCCTTTCAAGATAATAGAGAAAATATCGAATTCGATTTATAGGCTTGATACAGGCAACAGAAAAGCAGAATCAACATTATTTCACATAACAAAATTACAACCTGTCGTAACAGAAGAAGATGAAGGAGAAGAAAACGAATATGAAGATAACTTATAGGTACATTGTATAGATATATTGCTTAGAATTTTCGCTCTTAGGGGGGGAGATGTAATGAAATGAATGATATTTCATTAATTTGAATTTGCTGCGCTTCGCGTATCTATGTTGTCTGTGGAAGATGGTAGAGGGCGCATCGAAGTGATGTGTAAACTATGATTCAATGGCGGATGACGTTTAGATTATTTTGTGCATTTTATTGTTATAAAAACTTGTAGAGAGATAAACCGAAGGATACGATTGAGGAAGCAATATTAGTAAACTTTAAATGTCGTTTCTTTGTATTTTCAGGTGAGATAGAAGTGTAATTGTCATAACTTGATAATTGTTGTAATATTGGAAAGACGTGTTAAATAAAACAAAACTTTGTATTTTCAGAGAAACAATTTGTGGTTTATTTTGAAGATCCTCAATAATATACCTTATAAAACGACATTTTTGTTAACTAAGAGAAGATGGACCGGCTGCAATTCGAGTTTACGATGATAGCCTCAAATGATGGCAAATCTAATGTACTAGCCATAACCTCAATATCTACAGAAGAAGGAAAATGTTATGTTTTACCCGAGGAGCTGAAGCCGGTGAGTCATCATACATATATTGTTAAAATGAACACTTTCACAAAAGTAAAAAATAGCATAAAGAAAAGACACCAAAGTAGAAAAGTATGGATAAAATTGGAGGAAAATCTAAAGAAGACATATGTAGATGAGGAAGGTAATATGCAATTTTTAGATCAATATTTAGAAGAAATGAGCACAAAACAAACAAGAGACAAAGATGACAGTTTGCAACATATCTTGGAACAATTAATAGAAACTACAACTAAGAAAGAAAGTCAACATAACTTAAAACATATTTCAGAAAAATTTATTATTGAAAAATTCACAAGCAAGAATCCTAATGCGATGCAATGGATAGAGATTTTTGAAAAAGAGTGTGCGCGCTTCAATATAACAAAATGAAACAAAAATTGAAATATTGAGGTTATTTTTAGATAAACCTTGTCTGGATTGCTATAGCTCGATGATCATAAAACTAACAGTAAATTCTGAATGGAGTGAATGGAAAGACAAATTTTTAGAAAATTTTAAAAACCGAGGATGGGACATAGTCACATATGCTCTCGCATTTAGGTATAAAGAAGGACTGTTAATTGATTATGCCATAAAAAAAGAATGGCTTATATTAAATATAAACAAATCTATAGATTCCAAAACAATGATAGATCTTATTGCAACTGGTTTACCTGGATTTATCTTAAATAAGTTAAACAGGGACGAACTCAACAACACTACTGATTTGTACAACGAGATAAGAAAATATGAAGGTATGGTGTACAAGAAAAACTCAACTAACATAAAGAGTGGTATATTTTATAATAAAAATAAAACTAATGAGAAGAAGCCATGTAAGACTTGTGAATCTTTGGACAAAGGAATTAGATATCATCCGGAGGAGTCATGTTGGTTCAAGAAAAATAAAAATGAACCTGAAAAGGTTCTTAAAACTAAAAATGTAAATAATAACTCCATCATTGAAGTAGACATAAATGCTTGTAAAAAAAACTAGTAAGTACACCATTAATCAAAATCAAGCTATTATTAGAAAATAAACTAGAAGTGAGCGGCATTTATGATTCAGGCTCACAGATCTCTTTAATAAATTCAAGATTGATAAAAGTAAAAGAAAAAAAAGATGATGTGAATATAGCATACATGAAAACGGTTAATGGTGTGAAGAAGATGGATGGCTTGATAACAATAAAAATAAAAATATTTGATTTGGAAGAAGAGGTGGATGTATACATAGTAGAAAATGAAGATTTTGAAGATTTCATAATCGGATTGGATATGATAAAGAAATTCAGATTAACCCAAAATGAGAACTTGCAGATAGAACAAAAGAAAATAACAAATAAAATAGACAGAATGTCTAAAGATAACAGAAATGAAGATAAGAATATAGAAACATATACAGTAAATTTCAATGAACATATAGAAACAAAGGAATTTATAAGTATGACAGATCATTTAGATAATAAAAAGAAAATTGAGATAGAGAAAATTATAAAGGAATATACAACAATTTTTGCTAAGGACAAGTATGATATAGGATCAGTTAGAGATTATGAAGCTCACATAGATTTAATAGTAAATAAATATTGTAGTAAAAGACCATACAGATGTACAATAGAAGATAAATTAGAAATTGAAGAGCAAATATCCATGTTACTAAAGAATAATTTAATAGAAGAATCTTACAGTCCTTTCGCTGCTCCAGTGACATTGGCTTTTAAAAAAGGTGAAAATAGAAAATCCCGTTTATGTGTAGATTTCAGAGAATTGAACAAAATTGTTGTACCACAAGCTCAACCTTTTCCTTTGATAGATGATCTAATTATTAAAACAAGAAATTGCAAGTATTTTACTACACTGGATATAAACTCAGCATTTTGGGCAATACCTTTACGGGTGGAAGACAGAAGTAAAACAGGATTTGTCACACAAGATGGCCACTTCCAGTGGACCTGCCTCCCTTATGGCTTGAAAACATCACCAGCAATTTTCCAGAGAATTTTAAGCAATATTTTAAGAAAACACAATCTCACAGGATACTCTGTAAACTATATTAACGATATTTTGATATACTCGTCTACCTTTGAAGAACATATAAAGCACATAAGAAATGTATTAGAGGCAATAATTAAAGAAGGCTTTAGATTGAAGTTTAAGAAGTGTACCTTTGCTTCAGACTCGGTAAAATACCTCGGCCATATAATTCAGAACAACTCAGTAAGACCATTAAAAGACAATTTGATTTCAATAAAGAATTTTCCAACTCCTAAGACGCAAAAAAACATCAGACAATTTTTGGGAAAAATAAACTTCTACCATGAATACATACCAAGAAGTGCAATTATCCTAGATCCATTACATAATTTATTAAGAAAAAACGAGAAGTTTGTATGGTCAGAGAAGTGTGAAGAATCATTTAATCAGATAAAAAGATATTTATGTTCTCAACCGGTCTTGGAAATATTCGACAAAGACTTACCAATCAAAATCTTTACCGATGCATCTTTGGAGGGCATTGGAGCAATATTAAAACAGACACAACTAGATGGTAAAGACAAACCGGTGGCATATTTCTCAAAAAAACTGAACGAACATCAAAAACGGAAAAAGGCTATATATTTAGAATGTCTTGCTATGAAAGAAGCCGTTAAATATTGGCAGCACTGGCTCATTGGAAAACAATTCACTATTTACTCAGACCACAAACCTCTAGAGAACATGAACATTAAATGCAGGACAGATGAAGAATTGGGTGATCTAACATATTACCTATCTCAGTATGACTTTACAGTAAAATATATACCTGGTAAAGAAAATGTAGAAGCAGACTGTTTGAGCCGAAATCCGGTATTAGAATCAGAAGATAACAGTGAGGAACTATTGAGAATAGTTAATTTAATACAAATAAAAGATATAGTTGAAGACCAAGAGAAAAATGAAACAATAAAAGAAAAGAAACAAAATTTAATACACAAAAATAAAATCTATTATAAAAAAATAAAGAAACAGGAAAAGATTATCCTCTCAGAAGAATTTAGTAAAAAATTTATAAAAAAGGTGCATGAAAATTTATGCCATATTGGGATCAGACAATTGCAGAAGAAAATAAGTCCTATATATACAGCTATAAACCTAACAAAAAATATTATAAATATTTGTAAAACATGTGAAATATGCATAAAAAATAAATCAAGATGTCAAAAAAAAATTGGATTAATGTCACAACTGGGACCAGCTACAAAACCATTTGAGATAATGTCAATGGATACTATTGGTGGCTTTGGAGGATCTAGGTCTACAAAGAAATACCTACATCTTTTAGTAGACCACTACACAAGATATGCATTTATTGCGACTTCAAAAACTCAGAATGCAAGTGACTTTATAAATCTAACAAAGAAAGTACTAGAGACAGATGAGATTGGAATTATCCTGACAGATCAATATCCGAGCATCAATTCAAGAGAATTTAAGCAATATTTGCAGGAGAATAATATTAAACTAATTTTTACAGCTGTGAATACACCATTCTCGAACGGCTTGAATGAAAGATTAAATCAAACAATAGTAAATAAAATAAGGTGTAAAATGAATGAGAAAAATAATAAGAGAACGTGGACAACACTAGCAAGAGAATGTATACAGAAATATAATGAAACAGAACACTCCGTTACAGGTTTTGCACCAAAATATTTACTGGATGGTACAAATGTCAGTATTCTACCAAATGAATTTAAAACAATAGAAAAGGAAGACAAGTGGATGGCTGATAGAAGATTGGCATTAGAGAATACAATAAAATCCCATGAGTACAACAAGAAAATATTTGATAGAAATAGAAAAATGCAAGAGTTTAATGTAGGAGACAGTGTATATTTAGAAAATGGAAATAGACTGAATAGAAAGAAATTAGACGAATTAAAAATAGGTCCTTTCAAGATAATAGAGAAAATATCGAATTCGATTTATAGGCTTGATACAGGCAACAGAAAAGCAGAATCAACATTATTTCACATAACAAAATTACAACCTGTCGTAACAGAAGAAGATGAAGGAGAAGAAAACGAATATGAAGATAACTTATAGGTACATTGTATAGATATATTGCTTAGAATTTTCGCTCTTAGGGGGGGAGATGTAATGAAATGAATGATATTTCATTAATTTGAATTTGCTGCGCTTCGCGTATCTATGTTGTCTGTGGAAGATGGTAGAGGGCGCATCGAAGTGATGTGTAAACTATGATTCAATGGCGGATGACGTTTAGATTATTTTGTGCATTTTATTGTTATAAAAACTTGTAGAGAGATAAACCGAAGGATACGATTGAGGAAGCAATATTAGTAAACTTTAAATGTCGTTTCTTTGTATTTTCAGGTGAGATAGAAGTGTAATTGTCATAACTTGATAATTGTTGTAATATTGGAAAGACGTGTTAAATAAAACAAAACTTTGTATTTTCAGAGAAACAATTTGTGGTTTATTTTGAAGATCCTCAATAATATACCTTATATATATATATATATATATATATATATATATATATATATATATATATATATATATATATATATATATATATAAGGGTGACAAACGAGCACACAGCTCACTTGATGGTAAGTGGATGCTATGGCCCATAGACATCTATACATTTATCATCGATTACGAATCAAAATGCAGATGCAGTAAAAAATGGTCTCCGGATCTCTACACTTACCATACGACGAAACACAGCAGTATTTAGCTGCTATTTTAGGTTGGTATTCTGTGAGAACGTAGTGCTTCCCCAGTCGAGCCAACCCATTCGTGCTACAACCATAATATAGCTGCAGAATGGCTCTACCACGTAAAGATATATAAATATAAATGTATTAAAATAATTAAATAAACTAACAAGCCCTGTGAATGAAACAATTATTATATTATCGTCTTATTGGTTTTGTAAGCGGTGGCAATCTCTTTTCTATTATTTGTAGAGCATACAAAAATGTATATATTATATTATTAGTTCCGTGCAAGATTTTCCTCTGAAAGCAGTTTGATATGAATATACAACACCGTCGGGAAATATTGCGTTTTATGGTAAGAAAGAACCCAGGAAAGTTTTTCGGTTATTACCTATATATACTTCTAAAACTTTCTAAAACGGTACGCATGGGATCTTAGGGACAAATCGGGGTTCTTGTGTTAAGACTAAAAGCTTTGCTTTGGCGATCGTGACTTAACATGAAATATAATTGCATCTCTCACCTAATACACCATAATTAAGCCATAAATTCTAAAAAAGATCGCATGTAAAGTCACACGACTTCGATAAAAACATTCGAACCTGATCACCTGCCTACCTGCTTGCCAAACGTTTTCAGACTATGTTCAGCAGTGGACTTTATACATATACAGGACTTTATGGATAGTTTTCATATTAATGCTAGGTGGGTATTGACATAGGGGGAGGCCTATGTTCAGCAATGGACTTGTGAAGGGGTGTGGTAACTACGGACTGTAAGCCACTTTGTCTTAGTCCTCGGGAGGACAACGTATATTTGTAATGTTCTTCATTTCAAGTTAGCTACAGGTGTCTTTGGACTGCTGTAGCTACTTACTATCAAGTGGACTGTAAGTTCGCACAATCACTTGACGTTTTATATTTAAAAAAAAAAAAAAAAAAAAATTATAGAATACATTTATTTGTTAAACGTAAGAATTTACTTGTACTTAAGAATTTACTGCTCAATTAAAATTAATATAAATAAAAATTCATTTAACTCAAATTATTCATTAAATCTAAAGACATTTGTAAACAATCCATTGTTACACGTGTTTCCTATCGAGTTTGAAGGAACTGCTGAAATGTAACCAGAAGAATGAATAACGTTAGGACTAAAAATAGGAGATGATATTAAGTTAGGTGAAATTGTGTTCAAATAAAGAGGATTTGCACAACCACATGAAAACAAAGGAGAGGATAGCACTTCATTTAAAATTGGAGACGAAAGCTGTAAAGCCAAATCTGATGTTCCTTTAGTATTTTGTAATAGACTGCAAACGACCATTAGTTGCAGTGTATCAGCTAAGTTTTTACACATAGCAGGAGAATAGTCGGTTATTATAGTAGTCGGTGCTGGCAAGAAATTCGACGTTGGTATTTGGTGCACGGCGTTACAAGGAGAGTAATCGGTTATTATAGTAGTCGGTGATGGAAAGAAATTCGTTGTTGGTATTTGATGTACGGAGTTACAAACATTACAAGGAGTTTCTACTATCGTATTTTGTGATGTAAACGTGGTTGTGATAGGTTGTGCAACCATATTTCTGGGCGTTTCAACGATAGCTTCATTTATATGGTTGCATGTTGGTTGCCTGTTCACACATTGCGCAGTTGCAATCTGAAATAAAAATAACGATTGCATTAAAATATATGTGACTTAATCGCCATCATGATGATCATCATCTTCATGAAACTCCTTCACTTCTTAACATTGTTCACTTTTGAATATAGGCTTCTCCCATGGAATGCCTCAGGACACGATACTGGATCTATTGCATCCATCAACTGTATGTCTGGTGGGGATAACCCTACACTACGCTTACAACTACGGTAGTCGGTTTAATTTTTAGCGAATTGGTATTTTTTACAATTTTAAAAAAAAGTATATAATCAGGATTTTTTCAAAATTTTTCAAATGTTATTATAATGACTACAGCCTTGCTACCAATTCTAAGTAAAGAAAACATGAAAAGCGATGTAAATTATGAGGATGAAGATGACATGCCTCAGAACCTGTAGTTATCTTGGCTCTCTTACCCTGCAAACCGGTACACAGCAGTGAGGTAGAACTCGTTGGTGTTAAAGTCTGGTATAAAATACTATCACCACAACTTGTAAAAAACTTAAAATTCTCAAAATATGTATGTCGAAATAAATATGTAAGACTATATTTTACAAACAAAATTATGTATAAATTACAAATTGCATATTATAATTACAAACTTAGTAGCTTTAATAGCAGGGTAAACTCATCGTTTTTAATTCCTTATAATATTATAGTTAAATAATTTTATGGTTTACCTAATGAATCTGCATATCTGTGTCTATATCTATAATTTTGTCGATTATAAAGGAGTATTGGTTACTGATAATAAAAGTTAGTTTTCTTTATCTCGCAACTATTGCATTAAAATTTATCTTCGAATCAAAGAATGCCTTATGAATACTATGAAAGAAACCGAACTCCTTTAATCGTTTACACGTTTTATTAAAAAGTCTGTTTTGTTATTTTTTTATAGGATCGAAGATGTACTATATTTACGAAAAAACTACATACTATTCGTATATTGAGCATAATTCTTTAATTATATTATTGAATTATTTACAACCACCAGCGTTTCATGCACTGTTTGATGTCAGCGATCGTCAAGAAGGGTCACCCTACATATCATAACCAGAATATAAATCACAGAAAAACATACCTGATATGGTACAACAGTTAAACAAGATAGTACAAAAAATATGTTCAACATTTTTTAAATTTAATACAAGCTCGTAACTCGAGCAATTTTTTCCAAGGTTTCTTGCGATTTACTGGAAAGCACAGAATTCACTAATATTTATGTGAACCTTATCTGAATATCGTGTCCTATCAAAAATGATTTCCTTAAAAATTGACTAACAGTTTCTCTTTTTAGATTGTATTATCAACTAATTTTGCAATAATTCTGATAATATGCGTTATGCAAAAGTCAAAGCTAACAACTGTAAATTATGTCGACCAAGGTGCAAATAATTTTTATTTCATATATTATAGCTTATAACGCTCATCCGTCATTATCTTCCACATCTGGAATCAGCGTAGTTGAGGTAACCAATTGTGTCAGTTTAACTAAATCAAAATCACCAATAAGTCTTACCACGCCTTTGCAATAGGTGGCATTTCATCACAGCGTTAGCCTATATTTGGCAGAGCTCATTGCCAACGCACGACCGGCCTTATCATTAGATAAAGTACAAGACCGGTTAATAAATTAGAAGCTATCCCGGCATGAATACACACGACGCCTATGGAAAGACATATGAGGGTGTCCATAAGTTTTTCATGGGTCTCTCTCTCTCTCTCTCTCTAGTACTCTTATGCTCACAAAATTTTCGTTTAACTGAACTGAACTCGCGTACTGTGAAATTTACGATGATTTACCACGTGCTCGGCGCTGAAAGAAAACATCGTGAGAAAAACTACATGACTGAAAAAAAAATTAAAAAAGAGAAATTCGCCATCACGTATTGAAATAGAATGATTTTTATTCAATATTTTAATTTACATGTAGTGCTTATTGGACATCATTTTTTTCCTTTTACAACTTTTTTGGAACCTATGGAACCCAGCGGGACTTTTTTTTAAAGCACAATTTACAATATAATATTGTATACGATTGATATGAAAACATTTAGAAACAGCATGGTAGCGACCACCTATATATTACCAGGTGTTATTATGAATCATGTACTTTGTAGTTGTTTAATACGAGGGTGGATTGAAAAGTACTCGGCCTAACCAAGAAAATAAACACATACTAAATCAGTTATATTTTTATTTTTCTACATAATCACCATCAAGTTCAATACACTTTTGCCACCTCCCCTTCCAAGCATTTAGACCGTTGAAAAAAAATGATTCTTCCTTAGAGTCAAAATATGCGTCTACAGCTGCTTTGACCTCGTCGTTTGTCGAAAATCTTTGACCTCCCAAGTGCTTTTTTAGGTTAGGGAACAAAAAGAAGTCTGATGGTGCCAGATCAGGTGAATACGGCGGATGCGGTAACAGTTCAAAGCCACAGTTGTGAATTTCAGCCATTGACTGTACTGACGTGTGAACACGGGCGTTATCTTGATGAAACAGGACTTTTCTTCTGAGCATTCCTCGACGTTTTTCTTTTATTTCCTCTCGTAAACGACGTAGTAAGGTGCAGTAGTAATCAGAGTTTATAGTCTGACCCCTTTCAAGATAATCAATCATAATCACATCTTTCGAGTCACAGAATACCGAAGCCATCACCTTATTTGCCGACAAAATCGACTTAGCCTTTTTAGGGGGTGGTGAACCAGGTCTTCTCCACTGTTTTGATTGTTGTTTTGTTTCCGGTGTACAGTAATGAAAACATGTTTCGTCCATAGTAACAAAACGATTCAAAAAAACATCTGCATCGGCTTCAAATAACTCCAAACAGTCGCGTGAAATAGTTAATCGCGTCCTTTTCTGTTCAACTGAAAGCAGTCGCGGAACCCACCTCGCAGACACCTTGTGGAAACCCAACTCGTTGACAATGATGTTTTGAGTTCGTTCATAAGAGATGCCTATAATCTCGGCTATCTCTCTAATTTTTAATCTGCGGTCTCCCATTATTAAATCAAGTACTTTTTTAATATTTTCGTCAGTAGTTGACGTCGAAGGCCTTCCAGAGCGGGGTTCATCTTTCACACTCTCTCTACCACGCTAAAATTCTACCATCCATTTTTTGACGGATGAATATGACAGAACACAATCGCCTAATGTACTAACCATGTCATCATGGATGGCTTTTGATGATAGCCCCTTCTTATGGAGGTACTTAATGACGGCACGCTGCTCGATTTGCTCCATTCGCGGAAATTATGTCCGATTACTTTGTTAATAAATTTATAAAATCACAACTAATTATCGCACACGTTTCGAACTTCACACAATGAACTAGTCTGAACTGAACTAAATAATGTGGGTAGATTTGATTTTTAGAATTGAATGGATCTGTGTTAGGCCGAGTACTTTTCAATCCACCTAGGTAACCCCTACTACACAATTTTTGCTTAATAAATATAGTACGTGAGGGTAATATGGTCATCCGGTTATGGTCACTTTCTTGTAACTCAAAAACTTACAGCCTTGTTTACATAGATGACTGTGATTCGACAGCTTTTCATCAGTCAATCAAATAAAAAGGGTCAAAAGGGCGCTGCTTTATCGAGGCCATTTTGACAGTTGATATTATAGTAAATATTTTAGTCGATTTTAGTATTGTGTAATGTAGTTGGTTTTTTTAAGTTGGTTTTTCAGTGTTCCTAATTATTGGCAAAGCTTGTTTGCTATTTTTTCTTAATATAATGTATTTTTGTCTGTGTCCTCCCCCTAGTTTTGGTTTTATAGTGCGGCACAGCTCAAGATCACCGTACTATCCTCAAGTACCTTGATAGATAATGTCTGCATATTTTCTGGGACTTTGTTGTAATATTATAATAGCATGGCGGTCCAATTCCTTGCCCTAAAACCCTCTCAGAACTCAGAGAAGGCTTGTGCCGAGCAACTGCAAAGTACGTGATTCATAATAACACCTGGTAATATATAGGATCGCCACCATGCTGTTTCTAAATGTTTTAATATCAATCGTATACAATATTATATTGTAAATTGTGCTTTAAAAAAAAGTCCCGCTGGGTTCCATAGGTTCCAAAAAAGTTGTAAAAGTAAAAAAATGATTTCCAATAAGCACTACATGTAATCTAAAATTGTCTGATCCGAATTACGGTACCACTCACGCTGCCATCACGGTTGCCTTCTGGAGGTTGCCGCCGTGTTTTGCATTATAGGTCAGCCGATTTGAACGGAATGCAATCTTTTTTGCATCCTACCCTTGGGGGCGGGTTTGCTTCTCGCTAAATGATCCCAGCGTTGTAGCTGATTATGTCACTGATGTGCTTCTACAAGGGATGGAACCTTTTATTCTATCATCTGTGGTACCTATCGGATCCAGAACCCAACCCATGGTTTGGTCGCCTTGGAGACCTATGTTTAGCAGTGGATTGTGAAGAGTTGAAATGATGATGATAATGATGATTTATTTTCATTTATATTTATTTTAAAACTAAAATAAAAAATAGTGGAATCGTTACTGCAATCCATCACAGTAGATATGGTATTTCAATATTATTATTTTTTAAACTATTTTGAAGAAATGTTAAGTTTAAAAGTTCACGAGTCAAACGAATAATAACATGTAAACAGCGATACGAATACACACGAGCAGTCCTTTTACTCGTGCCAAAAAGCCGACATCGAGTGGAGAACAGGCGAATACTTGAGCCGAGTAGTGAGAACACCCAAACAAGGCCTTTACATACTCGTACTCGTGCCCAATCTTCTGCATTCGACGAGTATGTAAATGTTGCATAATCTAATATACTATAAAATATAACTAACATTATAGAAAGAAACGTTAACTTTCACATTTTCCTATCAAATTAACTTTCCTACTAAGAAATCTGTCAATCATTTCATCATTCCAAAGTGGCGACGGCCTACTGGTAGGTTTAAAAAAATTTAATATTCTTCCATTACCTTGTTTGTATATCAGAGAAACCTGTCTTTTTGTTAAATCATTCCGTAAGTATTTTAAAACCCGCCAAAATAGTATAACAAGGCGTTTAAGAAGTAAAGTACCCGGTTGACCGAGCTTTGCTCGGTATTTTTCGCTCGATTTTTTTAATTCGTGTGTTTTGGAAATTATATTTAGATACAAATTACATACTGATGAATTATAAATAATATTTTTTGATCTTAGCGACATAACAGAAAAAACGGAACTGGTTATTTGAATAAAAAATCATGAGTGCAATTATTTTTATTTAAATTTTCGTGTTTTTAAAAAATACTAAAAAAAGGGCTCGAAAAAAATATATTTTCTCAAAAAAGAAAGAAACTTGAAAAAAAAAATAAAAAAGTCGGTCGGTCGGTCTGGGCTCGAACCGGGGTTTTACGATTTTGTGACCGCCCATTATACCAATAAGCTATTTATAATCATTACCAAACTGTCAAAATTTACCTTCTTATTCTAACTATATTGTAGCAGTTTTTAATTGCCTAAAAACACGGACAAAAAGACATTTTCTAAAAATAAATCTTATCTAGATCGATTTATTATCCCCGAAACTCCCTGGACACTAAATTTTATGAAAATCGTTGGAGCCGTTTCCGAGATCCCGATTATATATATATATATATATACATATATACAAGAATTGCTCGTTTAATAGTATAGGATATGCAGACCTAATATATCAACCTTCCTGTCATAAAGATAATATGTATAAGAGAAATGTGTATAACATGAGCATATTATATAACACATTAGCTAAGAATCTAAAAGAAAAATAAGGAGCCTCTTTCAAAAATAATATAACGAAATGGTTACGGGAAAATTGTTTCTATAGCCTGAAATAATATTAAGAATGGAAAAATTAGTTTAATGATTTATGTCCACTTATAGATAGTTTTTGTTTTATGTACCTAAATATTTGCACGTGTGCGAGCAGACTAAACTAAACACATGTACATTATAAATATTTAACTGAAGACCCTTTCAATTGTGTTATAAGCAAATAAAGAATTTGTATTTGTATTTAAAAAAAAGTCGTGGATGCCCATTGAGCTATTATGTACTACGTACCAGAGGCGACACTGCGTTCAGCTACTCTGTTCCATTCAACTGCGGTGCTTACACCACACTTTAATCAATCACTCGTTAGGCGCTTGTAGAGTTGTTACATGTTGTGTTGATTTAAAAAAAAAATCTCTTGATAAAAACCGTCGTATATACTTAGATATTGCACAAATAATTCAAGAAATGCCAGTAAAAACCAAGGAATTATCTTTCATCGGTTAAAAAGATACTTGATCAATAAAAAAGTATTATAAATTAATAATAAAACAAATTATTCGTGTCATGGAATATAGATTAAGAAATTAATTTGTTCAGATGTGACATTTCTATGGGTACTTAAGTATACGACGAATATATTATACACATTTTTTGTAGAAACATATATAAGTTATCGTAATTAGGCAAGATTTTTTATATTAAAATCTGCTCATTATTCTTTTATTTTATTTTTAGGTTTCGACATCAAAGTCAAAGTGGAATAAATTCATAGATTTTTAACTCTCGCGTGCCCAGCATTTTTGAACGACTCTCATTCTAATTTAAATAAATATGATTGTGATTTAAATGTTATATTAATAAGTTTTGTTAAACATATATTTAGTATGTTTTTGAAGTTAAAAACTTCTTTAGCGGCGTTGTACACTTTTTTTGTACTTTTTTGTATTGTAATGGGTAAAAAATTTTAAACACGCGTCAAGACACGTGACCCTGATCGAAAATGCCTAAGACGGATGGAGAGAAAGAGACAGCCGGTGCGGCGTAGGAGAGGAAGTATCCCCCTCTCTTTCTACGGCTCGGCGAAAATGTATGCCTGCGCCTGCTGTGTCGTTTAGTTGTGTACAATAGCGCAATAAATAAATATTGTATTCTACCACATAAATGATAGTACTTTTATACTGATAATTAAAGCAATTCGTGCAAAATTATTCCCTTATCATTCCAAAAATATCAAAAATGCACAACGTTAATATTTGAGTGTTCACTTCTGCCGACACTCGTGGAGTGCAACCCGTCGTTTTTTTTTACATTTGACGTAGATACCTTTTAAAATATTGAGCTAAAATATCATTAAAGTGTAATTGTAATATAATATTATGCAATATTATATTAAATAAGCAGATATAATACACAAAATCGATGACAAAATTAAAGAAATTCTCGATATAATTTACCTATTTAACAATACAATGTAATATTACCTACTGATTCTACCTATGTTTATTATATTATGATAAAAAACCAACCGCGCGAACACAGGGCAGCGCACATTTTTTGTATGAAATAGTGGCTGTTCTAGTACGTAAGTAGTTCAAAGTGAATGCCCTTGTAACTTCTAGCTAAATACTAATGATATGATGTAATAAAGTTTAACGGCTCAAAAACATAACGTCACCTTAGAGTGTAAACCTGCTATCCATTTTCTATCACATACGACATTTTGATACAGTTCGAAAGAAAAAAAGATGCTGCATCGGCCAAGTAAAACAACTATATCAAATTATGACCGAAACTGTCCGAAAATGTGCTAAGAGTATAACTGCTAAATCCAAACAATACAAATTTCGCGGCTAACTCCAACGTCGCCGCTATTATGTATAGTGTATGCCGCCAGCTCACTGTTCTACTACAAAAATATTTTGTTTGGATGTGTATACTGTGTTGTTGGAATATTTTATAATAGTTATTGTGCAAAGGTAATACTTATCATCCTTATTTAGTTTTATTTCTTTTGAAATTTAGAATTCACCTAATGTTAATATAAATTTCATTTGAAATTTAAATTAACATTAGGTGTTCGTTATTATGGGAGTTAGCAGGTTTTTTTTCTAAAGACTGAACCATTTTGGGACTTAGCTGGTACTTTTCGTGTTGTTGGAATAATATTAATTTCAGTGATAGTTATTGTGGAAAGTTAATACCTATTAACTTAATTCAGTAATATGTCTTGGGGGATTTATGGAAACTAAGTAAAATTATCGTTATAAAATTCATAACATTAGACGTTTCGTTATTATGGGAGTTAGCAAGTTTTTTTTCAAACGGGTTAGAACAATTTTGCGACTTAGCAGGTAACTTGTATAATCTACTTTAAATGTTTTCAGTGACTTCTATTACAATTTATTACAAAAATTATTATTTTAAAAATATTGACCACTGCTTGTTACAGATGTCTTCCTATCAGCTTTTGCGAGCTAAAGGGTCCGCCATCTAACTTTTTTTTTCAACTAGTGCTTATTTCGTGAATGGCAACACTTAGCTCATGTCTAATTTGACAGATAATTAGTTTTATCCTTCCGCTGAACGAATATGGTTGTGTATACGCTTGAACAACGCTGGGAAATATTGCGACATTACTTTGAAAATCATGGTAATGTTGCAGAATGTGTGCGAAAATTGCGTACGGATTTTGGAAGAAATGAAGCACCGTCAGCTCCGTATGTTCGTTACCTTATGAAAAAAGTGAAAGAAACTGGCATCCTCATTGATAAACCAAAGCGTAAAAAGCCAAAAACAGTGCGTACACCCGAGAATATTGCTGCTGTGGCCGAATGTGTGTGCGTGAAACGCCATCAACATCAGTTCACCGTCGTTCTCAACAATTGGACATTTCGGAGACATCATTGAGACGAATTTTGCGTAAAGACCTTGGTATGACGCCGTACAAAATCCAATTGGTTCAGGAGTTGGCCTGCGATCGACTTGCAGAAGATGCGGATTTTGCCAAAAAAATCATCTTTTCAGATGAAGCTCATTTCGAACTTGGCGGGTATGTAAACAAGCAGAATTGTCGCATTTGGGGCACAGAAAACCCACACGCATTCATCGAAAAGCCGGTGCACCCAAAACGAGTCACTGTTTGGTGCGGATTTTGGTCCAGAGGCATAATTGGGCCATTTTTCTTCGAAAATGAGCAAGGTGTGGCCGTTACAGTCAATGGCGATCGTTATCGGGCCATGTTGAACGAATTTTTGTTCACAGAAATTGAAGAGGCGGATATTGGCAATATTTGGTTTCAACAGGACGGCGCAACGTGCCGCACAGCCGACGCTACACTTGATGTTTTGCGCCCTGTTTTTGAAAATCGCATTATCAGCCGCAGAGCTGATGTCGTTTGGCCACCTCGGAGCTGCGATTTGACAACGTTGGACTATTATTTGTGGGGTGCCGTCAAAGATAAGTGTTACGCCGACAAGCCAGAGACAATTGACGCTTTAAAGGACAATATTCGTGAAGCCATTGGTGAAATACAGCTGCACACATCGATAATGTACTCAAAAATTGGACCGAACGTGTAGGCTACTGTATGGCCCGCCGAGGGAGCCATTTGAATGAAATTATTTTCCATCTTTAACCGGAAGGATTGTACTTTCAAATAAAAAAATAAATTTGAAAAAATATTTAGTAGTTTTTTTTAATAGCATTTTTAAAAAAAAAGTTATTTGGCGGACCCGCTAAAAAGATAATTAACTTACTCAACGAAAATAATGCAGAAAATACATGTCAAAATTTATCACCTGAGCAATCTCCTAACAATACAAAATAAAAACTCCCAACAAAAACAAGACGAGCGATTCAAAGTCTGCAGGAATATGTTTCTCAACACTCTTGGTATTGGCAGGTGGACTGTGCTTAGTTGGAAAAACAAGCAATTAAATGGCACAAAACTAAATAATGCCACTAGAACTCGAGAAAGAAGGAACGACGACGAAACCGAAGTTTCTTCATCTAAGCCTTTAGCCAAAGAACGCCAAGAAATGGACAGTTTTTTCGATTCATTGCCTATTATGGAATCACACTACTGTCGCGCCAAAACTCAGAAAAAATATTTGTTACCAGAATGGACAACAAAACAATCTCTTTACAGATTCTACCAAGACGATTGGTGTAAAAGTCGTGATGTGAGGCCTCTATCTATAGCAACTTTTTACGAATCCTTCGACGCCAAAATCTAGGATTATGTTTCCCAAGAAAGTATCAATGCGAGAAATGCTCTTTGTTCAAAGTTGGAAATTTATCGGCAGAAGAATATTCAGAACATCAGCAGAAAAAAGAAGAAGCTAGAATAGAAAAGGACAAAGACAAAAATGAAGGAAAGATTGTGTTCACAGTTGACATGCAAGCAGTTATGATGGCACCAAAGTCAAAATTAAGTAGTTTGTATTACAGAACAAAACTCCAAGTACATAATTTGACATTCTTTAATTTAAAAAACAGAGACGGATTTTGTTACTTATGGAATGAAACTGAAGGAGGACTAAATTCTGAAGAGTTTGCAAGTGTATGGGTTGATTTAATTGAAAAAAGGATTTTATCACAAAGTAGGTCAGCAGAAGTACTTACAGTAATTTTTTACCGTGATGGGTGTACTTACCAGAATAGGAACTGTGTGATGTCAAATGCTTTGTTGTCCACGGCTATGAACCACAACATAATCATTGAACAAAAATTTCTTGAGGTTGGGCATACTCAAATGGAGGCTGATAGTATGCATTCCACTATCGAACGAGCACTTAAGAACAAAGATATCAATGTTCCTGCAGAATATGTTGGAGTCTGTAGGTCAGCTAGAAAAAAACCAAAACCTTATGACGTAACCTACCTTAGTCATAAGTTTTTCAAAAATTTTAACGACGTTCAGTTCTTTAAAAGCATTCGTCCTGGTCGTGGCGTAGGTGACGCTAAAGTGACTGATGTACGAGCTCTGCGCTACACATAACGTGGTGAAAAATATTTCAAATTGAGATTCCCTGATGAATGGCAAACAATTCCGGAAAGAAAATCGTCGAATGTTGTTCCCTTGCCGTTCACTCAGCTTCTAAATCTCCATGCAACTAGAAGAAAGATTACTGCCAGAAAGTTTGAAGATCTGCAATATTTAAAAAGATCACTTCCTGAGGATTACCGTTCTTACTATGACAATTTACCCCATGACTGAAAAATTACAGTGGATAATATTTTAACGTTACTAGTTATGTACCTTAACTACCTCTCTTATTAAGTAATGGAAAGATTTATCAACACAAAGTATTGAATTGTTAAATTGTTATTTTTTGAGTTGCAATGTTACTTAGATTATAGTTTTGTTTTATTGAAGTTTATTTGAATTTGAAGTGCATTTCTTAATTACACCAATTACATTTATGTTTTATTACCCAAAAACCCTGCTAAGTCCATCACAATATATTCAAGACACATACAAAAACCTGCTAAGTCACAAAATCGCATATAAAAGAGCAGGTTTAGTTATTTTTTGGTTTATTTATAGTTTTTACAATAAAATATTTTAAAATAAATCAACTTTATTTTTGTTTTGTTTCCTAAGCAGCAATTATAAAATATATTAAGTTTTTAGTCTGTCTTGTAAAATTTACTTCAAGTGAGTTAGCAGGTTTACACTCTAAGGTAACGATAACCGGTTTTTGTTAAACCATTTTTTTAACTTACTGAAATCATAGTCATAATTAAAATTATTAAGAAGCTTTGATTCTTAAAACTGTGCTAATATTGTACCGATACTTTTTGCGGATCACTAACTGTCAACTGTCAAATTTTATAGCACAGGCTTTCTGTATATACTACTCTACTCCTCTATGCTCTATTCTATGGCATAGGCACGGTACGGTAACTACGGTATTGTATTTCTTACCACTTTAATTAAATTACATTTAAACAGAAAAAGTGAAAATGGTTGAAGCTCAAAAGTACAGAATAGAACAGGAGATGACATACTTGGTTAATGAATTAGACAGAAGTTATTTAAGAAAAATGCAGGTAAGATTTTTAGGTTATGATATCAATTTGAATCTGATGCAACTTGGACAAGGCGTTCTTAACTAAATAGTTTTAAAACCTTTAAAGTAAGTGTGAAAGAAAATATTATTCCAGTTATAAAACTTTATTAATCACTTAACTCTTATAACTTTCCCTTTCTGTTTAAAAACTCAAGAGAAACCTGTTAAGACTTAACTGTGCACTGATCTTGACCAAATTACTTTAAAGCATTATATTTCAGGCAAACTACTTATTTTCTAGTAAAAATAGGTTTGACTGTTTTTTTTGGTTAAAATTAGTTTTGACTGACAGGCAAATAAAAAAATTGTACAATTTCTGCTATACGAGGGGGCGATTATCAGAAGTGGACAGCTTTTGAGCCAATTGGGTGATATACAGTCACAACTGGATATACCAACATTGTTTAGAATGATGTATGACAGGACCCAGCCAAGTCTCCATATGAATACAATTACAAATTGGTTTTATTTGCAAATGAATCCATTTAAATATAAATCTGATATAAACTTCGTAAATATTTGTCTGAATCTTGTTTAAAACTATTGCATATAGCGTCCTTAGTTGGTTGATCCCTTTAATGTCATTATAAGTGATATGAGCTTTACTGCTTGGTGTATCTGTTAATTTTTTTACTGTGTAGTGGAGGTGTAAAAATATCCAATACTCCACATCTCTTGTGGGTGTTGTAAGAGATGACAAAGGGAAAAAATCAGGAGATGGGCAGCAGTGTTTAATAATAAAAAACTGCGGTTTAAGGGGAATATTTGCCATAGTTGCCAAGAGTAGCAACTATGGCAAATATTGCCCTTATGAGGAAATCTATGGAGGAGGCCTATGTTCAACAGTAAACTTTAACCCTTCAATAGGCACACGGATCAGACCAAGGCAATGTTCCGTCAAATCCTAAAAGGTTGGATCAGACCGAACCCACTCACAGCAATATAGCCCATAAATACTTATATTTAAAGACTACTTTTCTATGAACAAGAAAAATGTGCTAGTGTTGTCAACATTTTAGCTGCGATTTGAGGGGTTAATAGGCTGTAATGGCTAACTACAACAAATGGCATCTGTTAATTTAACCTACCTTTTATAGTTGTTTTTATGAATAGAAAGACTGATGAAAGTTCTTTGTTTTTTATGTTTTAGGGGGACATGCACAGATGTGCAGCTAAATGTTGTGACGATCAACAGACTTCACTTGAAAGAATACATGGATGCATTGAAAATTGTACAATTTCCCTTAACCAAGCCAATAATTATGTACAGGTATATTAAAAATAGATTTTATTAACAAAAGTAAATAAAATTAAGTGTGGTTGTATAGAATGTGCCTTTTATGGTTTTACAAGAATTTAGATATGGAACTTAAGAATTGGTTAAGCAATTGGTTGTGGTACTAATGGCTGTAAGTTTGATGATGGGACAGTTCTTTGAATGGCTCACAAATATTTGTATTGAGTGTGGATGTGTGCCTTTGTGTAAATGTAAACCACATCTACAAATACAGGAGAAAACCACTGTGGGGAAAACTTTTCTTTTTCAAATTGAAAAAATAAATTAAGAAATACATATATACCTACCTAACAAACAACTCTGATTTAAGTAAAGTCACATTCCAAAAATATCAAGCCTAAATCCCTCTCCCCAATGGGTGAGTGATCTGTACACTGTGAGCATTCTGAAAAAAACCTCTTCAGCAGTAAATTAAAAAGCTTTATAAAAAGAGAATATGACAATGATAGTGTTGCTCATCCCTGCCTACAAATGATAGTTAAAAATTAAAAATAGTTTATTTCCTTAACATTGATTAGTTACAGTATTAAGCCATGGCCAGAACCACTCAGGAAGCATATAAAAATGTCTGTATAGGGTGATTCTACTCTTCCCATGGATTATAATTGAATGTTAAGTGAGGGTATGTGTATAAAGTATGTGTGAAGTGTGTGTATATTGTAAGTGTAGTGTGTATGTTTAATGTGTCTATAGAGTGTGAGGATGGTGTGTGCATGAATATAATGTGTAGTTTATGCAGTATAGCTCATATGGGAGGGCTCAAAGAGTACACAATTTGGACCCAAGCCATTTTGTAGAATCTCAAAAAGCCTAGCCCGATTTACCCTTGAAACTCTTTATCACAATAAATCACTTAAGATCTGGTCTGACACACCAGACTTAAAACATTCTAATACCTTAATTCAGGCTTTCAATCGTAAATTCACTTCAGAAGTCCTGGGATTAAGTAAAAATAAATTGCGCATTCTGCCATGAGCCCCGACTTGATTCTGTTGTATTAAGGAGTACATGTCCATCCTGGGAATAAGCAACTCAAAGATTTGCCAGTTCTGTTTTTTAAGGGAAGAAATGCCTTTTTTTTTACGTGTTGATATAAATTATGACAAATTGTTTCTAATTCCATTGTAACAAACTATACTGTGTAATGGTGGTGTAATATTATCCACTACCCTGTTCATCCGTTTGGGCATGGTAAGAGACGACAGAAGAAAACAAACCAGAAAATGGATAGCAGCGTCTTCATCTTCACAACTCAAAATCTAAAACTGCGGTTGCCAACCTGCCTACCAAGCATGTCAACTTTGGCAATTATTCCCCTTTGGGACTATCTGCGGGTGGCCCTATGTTCTTTTTTTATAGAAGAGTTGGCAAACGAGCATGCGGCTCACCTGAAGTGACTACCGCCGCCCATGATCAACCGCAACACCAGGGGAATTGCAGGTGCATTGCTGGCCCTTTAGAAAGAAGTAAGCTCTTTTCTCTTTTCAGCATTGGACTTTAATAAGCTGTAATAACTTGCTTTCTTCATTTGTTTGTGTGGGCAGTAAACTTTTTGCAGTTAAATTTAAATTAACTTCCCGAAGAGCTAGAGACTTAAAACCTTAAATACAGCTCAGAATCAGATGGTTATATGATATATATGAAATACAGTGTTTACCTGTACAGTACAAAAATTTACAATCACTTTTAACACTCACTGTCTGGTTTCTAGACACAATAGTACGAAAATAGCAATGACCCACATGTGAATGATGAGATAGCGAGTGTTGAATGAAAAAAAAAAACTATGATAGCGAGTGTTAAACTGAACTAGTAAAACTGTTCCCAATGAGCAATACACTTTGCAAAGCTCAGCAGTGGAAACATGGTAAAAAAATGGTCACAATTATTAATTTATTAACAATTATTAATTTATCACTTACAGGGAGAGATCAATCACTTTCAGAACAGATTACAGCGCTGTGTTATGGACTGTAACGATTCGGCTAGAGATAGATTGGGACCAGATCCTAGCCAAGAAACTGTAAGATGTTTTTTCATATTTTATTTCAACTTAGAAAAATTGTTAAAATATGCCAATTCTGTCAGGAAATCGCAAGTCAATTAAAAGTAAAAAACAAACGCAAGAGGTACTAACTCCTCATATGTGTCAGAAATGACTTATACAATTAATCAATTATTTTAATCAGTGTGGCCACATTAAGCTTATATATACAGACTTTAATTTCTGGCTACGAAATTGTCCGTCTTATTACAAAAAGTATTTTATTAGTCTCAGGTCTGTGGCGCAGTGGCTAAGGGACTTATTCATGAATAAGACTTCTTAAGATATGGTTGAAACCTGAGACTACCAATAAAACACATTTTAATAAGACGGTACGGGCTTGAACCCTGTCTTCATGAAAAATTTAGACATTGTTAGCTCTTAACATTTTTTGAGAGACTTATGCTTTCAATACTCACATACGGATTTACTCGATCAGACAGACACGTCAAGTAAAATCACGGCAAAAGCTCGTCCACACATTCAAAATTTATTTATTGAGCGACGTGCGACATTCAGTATTCACCAAACCATTCGAGCCAAAAAAAATGGACAGGGCTGCATTTAGTATAAGTAATTCAGAGTAATCTTTTGACTTGACATTCCATAAGCAATGGCAATGTCTATATAAGTTTATAAATTCCTCAATAAGCCTTTTGAAATAAACTCTTATATCCATTTCTGAATAAACACGCTTGACTCGTTTGAACACATATGTACGTTCAACAGCTCACTTTAAGTAGCTGCGAAGGAAATCACATTTACCCTATTTAATTTCATCGAGCCGGCTCGATGCGAGCCTTCGAGTTTGCGGTTCACACGTGGATTATCGCTTGTTTTAGAGCAAAACTATCATGTAATACCACAGAATAAATAATTGTACAAGAACAGCATGATCACTCTCTGATAGCATACTTGCGAGTTTAAGCCTAGTTACAACAACACTAATGTTTATAATTCTTTGCACGCCTCGGAGGCGACCTTCGCGGAATCAGCCTACCGACTAAATAATCGAAAAAAAATTAATGCAGCGCGTGTATTAAGAGCGTACGAAGAGATAGTCGATATATTAAGGTATAGGTACCACAACCTATCAAATAATGTAAGGTTGGAATGTGGAGTGAGACAGGGGGGCTTAACTTCACCGAGGCTCTTTAACCTATATATAAATGGATTGATCGACGAGCTTAGCAGAACTGGCGTCGGATGTTCAATAGATGGTAACTTCGTAAACAGCATCAGTTAGGCGGACGACATGGTGCTGCTGAGCCCTTCGATCAGAGCACTTGAAACATTAATAAATTTATGTGAGAGATATGCGGAAGCCAATGGCCTCAGGTATAACTCCAAAAAGAGTGAACTAATGAACGAACAAACTTGTTTTCAAGGCAGGGAATAAAGAACCCAAGGATATTCCACTGGTCATGCTTGGAGGAGTACCTTTAAGTAGAGTCACCAAATTTAAATTCCTGGGGCACTGGGTTACAGATGACCTTGACACTAGCTACTAGCACAAAGATTGGTGACGATGGACAAAATCCATTGGGCCATTCATAGTTTCCAACCCTATAAGGCAGCAGGACCTGACGGCTTATTCCCGGTACTTCTTCAGTGGGGGGGGTAAAGTCCTAATAGTCAGACTTGTTGCCATAATGAGAGCATGTCTGGCTCTTAAATATGTTCCTAGGGGATGGAGGGAAGTGAAAGTCACGTTCATACCCAAACCAGGTAAGAACGACTATACAGACCCTAAATCCTATAGGCCTATTAGCCTCACATCCTTTCTCCTAAAGACGATGGAGAGGATGTGTGAAGGGGAGTTGGGAGGGTCGGCGCTAATTAACTGACCGCTACACGAAAAACAACACGCCTATAGCTTAGGTAAATCAACAGAATCGGCACTTCACCAGGTAATAACAAAGATTGAAGAGGCCATCCAAAACAAAGCAATATGTCTAGGCTCCTTCATAGACATAGAAGGTGCTTTTGACAGAACAAATTTCTCCAGCATAAAAGGTGCCCTAAGTAGACATAATGTTGAACCGGCGCTGATTGACTGGATAGTAAACATGCTCAGTACACGAACAATAAAGATTGCTGGTGAATCTCAGACAATTCAGATCATGAAAGGATGCCCGCGGGGTGGGGTTCTTTCACCTCTCCTGTGGAATATGGTCATTAATGAGCTCATCAGCAAATTAAACGCTAATCATTTCTACACAGTCGGTTATGCAGATGATCTGACAATACTGGTCTCTGGTGAGACAGCAAGCATTGTGTGCTAACCGTTAATCCAAATAAAACGGTTATAGTAATGTTCACACAAAAACGAATGCTGAATAACTATCATCTTCCAAGTCTTTTCAGCACAAAACTCCAACTTTCTTCCAAGGTAAAATACCTAGGTCTTACCTTGGACAGTAAACTTAACTGGAACAAACACATAGAAAACAAAATCAGCAAAGCTAGTTTAACTTTCTGGCAGTGCAGTAACATGATTGGCAAACGATGGGGTTTAACGCCAAAAATTATACTGTGGCTGTACAAAACTGTAATTCGGCCCATGATCACATACGGCTCTCTGGTATGGTGGACCAAAACCAATGAAGCCACCACTATACAAAAGCTACAGCATTACCAGAGATTAGCTTTTATGGCTGCCACGGGCTGCATAAGGACAACACCAACAGCAGCTTTGGAGGCTATGCTGGAGCTAACACACCGCTTCATCTATATATACAACAAGAAGCAACTTTAGCTGCCATTAGACTCAAGACCCTAAATCTTTTAAGTAAGAGAGTAAGTGTAGAGTACCCCATACAGATATAATCGATAGAATTTACCCAAAAATTCCTATCTTACAAGCCAAGTATGATAGGATCCCAAAACAATTTGTATTTGATAAGAAGTACAGTATACAATTGAAGGAAACTGACAATCTGGAAGGATTGGGTCCAAGAGAGCTCAAAGTTTTCACGGATGGCTCTAAGACAAATGAAGGTGTGGGGTCTGGGGCTTTTTTTTTAATAGGATAGGGTGACACACGAGCACACAGTCCACCTGATGGTAAGTGGTTGCTGTGGCCCATAGACATCTACATCTATCCTCGATTACGAATCAAAATGCAGATGCGTTGTCACCCGTGAGGACTAAGATGGAATGCCTCGTTTCCAGTAAAAAGGGTCTCCGGTTCTCTACACTCACCATACGAAATACAGCAGCATTAAGCTACTATTTCACGCTGGTATTCTGTGAGAGCGTGGTCCTTCCCCGGTCCAGCCAACCCATTCGTGCTACAACTATACTACTAATATAACTGCAGCATGGCTCTAATACTTATAAAAAATATAAAAAAATAGAAAAAGGCTTTCTCTGAAGACCTTAATTTGCACACCGCTGGGTACCCACAACACAGTCTTCCGGGCTGAATGCATGGGTATCATCCAAGCGGCCATAGCAATAGATGCTAGGAAGGTGAAAGACTTCTCCATCAGAATACTGACCGACAGTATGGCGCTACTACAAGCTCTGAGTTGCAATGTGACGAACTCGGGACTGATATACGAGTGCCATCAATGATTGAATGAGGTATGTAAGCACAACAATGTGACTGCAATGGATCAAGGGACACAGTGGATCTAGAGGCAACGATGCAGCAGATGAACTGGCCAGAAGGGGATCGGTCCTAGCAACTATGGGGCCGGAACCAATAATACCGATCCCCTTTGGCTACGTTCATTCACTGGTACGTAGATACTTCAATAATTTACACGCTCAGCTTTGGAAAAATTTAGTAGACTGTAGACAAGCTAGGGAGGCCCTACCTGAAATAAACAGTCGTCTAACCAAGGTTCTAATGGGACTGAACAAGCCACAGATCAGGATAGTAACAAGTGCTATCACAGGACATGGCTCTTTTAACAAACATTTGTTCACCATAGGTGTTACTGACACAGGGGGCTGCTGTGCAGGGCATGCATGGGAGAGGAAGAAACGGCGGCTCACGTGTTGCTGACATGTCCAGAAGTCGCTTCATACAGGGCTAAACATCTCGGCACGCCGGGATCGCTCCCCGAAGTTGCTTGCAACATCAAGGGACTGCTGAGCTTCTTCGGGGAGATATCATGGCTTGAATAAGCATATTATTCCTGCCCACACGCAAAATACGCGCTTAGACGTGGAGTTGCGGAAAACAGCCCGTCGTAAACTAAACTAAACTAACTAACTACAGATGACCTCTCTGATGACTTGGATATTGAACGAGAACGTAGAGCGTTAGCAATGAGGTGCAACATGCTGGCTCACAGGTTTGCAAGGTGTACAAAAGATGTCAAGATCACCCTTTTTAGGGCGTACTGCCAAACATTTTACACCTGCAGCCTGTGGGTCAAGTATACTCGCAGATCCGTTAATGCTCTACGTGTTCAATATAATAATGGCTTTAGGATGCTAATGGGGCTGTCTTGATATTGCAGCGCATCAGGTATGTTTGTTGAGGCTAACACGGACAGCTTTGATACAATAATGCGGAAGAGAGTGGCCTCCCTGATGCGACGCGTGCGAGACAGTGCCAACGGACTCCTATGTACTGTGTGTACACTGTGCATATGGGGCCCAGAGCTGCTATATTTAATATAAAATAAGCATTGTTTTTTTTTTAGTTGTATACTTATTAACATTAATTTTAAGTTTATATTATTTATTACTAACAAATTATGGAGCTTATATCTGAAATAAAATTATTATTTTTGGGGTATCTGTATAGTTTTCTCATTTGGTTGGTTTCTATAAATATATAATTATAAATTAAAATGAAAAGATAAATTTACATAAATATCAATAAAATAAATACAAAAATTATTATTATTATTATTGTGGGGTATCATATGTTTTCTCATCTGGTTGGGTTCTATAAATATATAATTATAAATGAAAATGAAAAGATAAATATACATAAATATCAATGACATAAAATAAATATAAAAATACATAAATAAATAAAAGCCCAACCAGATGGAGGCCCTCGGCAGGGGAGACCAAACGGCCGAGGGTTAGGGGGAAAGGGAAAGAAACCGGCGGACGATGCGGGCGGTGTCGAGGAGCACCGCCTTCTGCATTTGAGCCCGGAGCGGTCCGCCACGTAGTCCCAGTCGCCTCAGATGACCCGAGATGCTGACTGGGATTAGCCCGTTTGCAGAGACGACTGCAGGAATAATTTCGGTCGGCAGACTACCCCACATGTCGGTCACCTCGTGAGCCAGGTCCAGATATTTTGTTTGCTTGTCTGTTTCGGCTTTCACGAGGTTCTCGTCATACGGAATGGTAATGTCGACCAAAAATATCCTTGACTGTGCCCGGTCCATCAGCACAATATCAGGCTTATTCGCAAGAATAGTCCTGTCTGTGATGATGGCCCGGTCCCAATAGAGCCTGGCGCGATCATTTTCGAGCACGGCTTCCGGCAAGTACTTGTAATACGGCAATTTCCGATCCACGAGACCGTATTTCAGAGCGAGCTCCTGGTGAAGAATTCTGGATACTAGGTTGTGCCTGTGCAAGTACTCAGAGTTAGAAAGCGCCGAACAACCGGAGATGACATGCCTAAGTGACTCACCGGGATGGCGACAAGCTCGACAGATGTCGACGGTGCCATCCTTTAGGATGTATCTCCGATAGTTGTTTGTCTTAATAACCTGATCCTGTATTGCACAGACAAAACCCTCGGTTTCCCCGAAGAGATCACCAAAGCGTAGCCAGTGGAGGGAGGCTACTGTGTCTACGAAAGGCTCATGTAGAGCCTTGTAGAACCTCCCGTGGAGCTCCTTCTCCTTCCATACAGTCTCCCGGTCGGAAATGCTAAGCACTGCTGGGTCCTGCCATTGCTCGTTGGCTAAGGATAGAGGGGTAAGCCCTTTATCACTAGAAATGACTTCATTATAGAATGGATCATCCGATCTCGCCAGGAAGTAATCACGGAGGCTGCACACTTCGCGATTATGCATGGTGAGCGCGCTCAAGAAGCCACGCCCACCATGCTTTCGCGGCAAGTACAGCCTCATTACCGACGATCTCGGATGATGCATCCTATGGGACGTCATGGTAGTGCGGACTTTTCTATCCAGGGCGTTAAGTTCAGTCTGGGTCCACCTGAGTATGCCGAAGGTTTACATGAGGATAGGCATGACCCAACCGTTATATGCGTGTGTCTTATTCACACCGGACAAAAGGCTGTTAAGCACTTTGGTCAAGCGTGCATAAAACACGTCGCAAACAGACTGTTTCATACCAGCCTCATCGATACCCATGTTCTGTGACATACCCAGGTATCGGTATGTTTCAGCCTCGGAAAGGGTCTTTAAGTTGACGGGCATAGATAAGTCTATGCCCTCAGAGTTAGCAACCCTTCCCCTTTCAACATGGAGGACCGCACACTTATCCGCTCCCAGCTCCATTCCAATAGAATTGCTAAATTCACAAGTGATGTTTAGCAACTCCATAAGATGGGAGCGACTGGAGGCGAATAACTTGAGGTCATCCATATAGAAAAGGTGGGTCACTTTTGTACCTCCCTTCCGAAGCTGAAATCCCCTCCCGGAGCCCTCCAGTAAAGTACTGAGAGGGTTCAGGGAGAGGCAAAACCAGATTGGACTCAGACAATCGCCCTGGAAGATACCCCTTCTTATCCTTTGGTTCTTCGCAGCCATCATCCGCTCGCCCAGATAGCAAAGGATCGTACTCCATTGCCCCATACACTGCTCGAGGAAGTCTCCAACTGTACAATCAATTTTGTAAAGCTGGAGGACTCTCTTTAGCCATGTATGGGGCACCGAGTCGAATGCCTTTCTGTGGTCTATCCAGGCGGCGGAGAAATTCCGACGGTTGCGTTTCACCACTTTGCCAATGACCGCGTCAATGAGGAGTGGTTCCTTGGTTCCACGACCACCGCCCCGGCATCCATTTTGAGCGCGTGACATCACCTGATTTAGCTCCAGGTGACGAGTGATTCTCGCGCTCAAAATGGATGTCAGTGTCTTATATATGGTGGGTAGACACGTGATGGGACGGTATTTGCTCGGGTCTGTGGTATCCTGATCTTTAGGAACCAAATGAGTGATCCCAGTAGTGAAGAGGCTCGGGAGCGACTTCTGATCGAGAGCCTCTTGAAACTGTCGGGCGAGCACAGCGTGACACACTACGAACCCCTTCAGCCAGTAATGATGCAGCCCGTCGAGCCCCGGACTTTTCCAGTTCGGGGCCCTACGGACCGCCTCAGCCACGTCTTCATGCGTTATGGTGACGGGGTCCATAGGCGTAACACTTGCACTCTGGCTCGCCACAACTTCCATCCAAGGGCCCTCGCTGTGGTTTACGGGCTCTGACCACAGGCCACTCCGGTCTCCGGTCAGCCTGATCCGGTCCTGGGCCCGCTCCACATACCTCTGGTCGCTCCAATGATTTATAGAGCCTCTTCTGATCACTCTGGAAGAGACGATTCTGGTTGAACCGCCTTGACCTCTCGCTAAATCGTCGAATCTGCTTCCCCCAAGCAGCGATTTTTTGCTTCAGGTCATCTATGCGCGCCGTTAGTTTTTGCGTGATATCCGGCTGGGACAAACTAAAATTTGTCCCAGCAAACGCCATTCTAACGGTGCGCACAACTCTCGGTCTATTATTACCCGACCTGAAGCTTGTCAGTCTGCCGATAAGGGCCCTTGCCTTTTCGAGACGGTCCTCAATTCTTTTTCTCCAGGCTGGGATGGCGCTACTTTTTTGAGTAGCACGTCCAGCCACGGGAAGTTTGGCGCCAATAATACGGCATACTGCCAGTGCGGCGCCAAAAAGAATTGAATCCGTCTCGCAAAGGTCCCGGCTAGCTTCCAAATAGGTCACCAGCATTGGGTTAAGAGCCCGCACGACAGCCCGATTTCGCTTGCTAAGGGGTATGCGGGGAAGTCGCGGTCGATTTTCGAGAGGCATGCTGCGCGTTTCCAGCATCGACTCTTCCAATATGCTCCTCATTTTCTCTAGTTCGTGGGAGACTATTCCATCATCGTCTGAATTAGCCACAAATGGAATGTTGACGGCAGCATCCACATATGCAGTTTGTTGCGCATCTAGTGGCGCCGCATTCCCAGCCGTAGCATTTCCATTCGATGAAGGAATAGCCTCACGTCGTAGTCGTTCGAGTGCGGCGTCACCAAATATGTTGGAGCGCAGGATGTACCTAACTCGGTCTGCCAGGTTTTTCTCAGTGACGGATAGAGATGGCTTCAGCTCTGCAAAAAAGCGATGCATCCGAGCCCGATACGCCAAACATCCAGTTTCTTCCCCTTTTGCCCTAAAATACGCCCGCAGTGCGTTTTCATTCATTAATTTAAACCAACGCATGCGACGTGCTCCACCAGCGGCGGGTGCTGCTTGCTGAGTCCGAGAAGACCCAGCCGACACTAAGCCTTCTGGTGGGGATGATGGATGCGGGGGGCTGCTAGGTAGTCTTGCAACACCCCGCGCTCAGCTGGCGGCCCGCATGCTGTCGCGTCCAGCGCCAGCTCCAGACGCGCCCTGGCGACCTCCAGGCAGCGGCCCTTTGCGCACTATCTTTTTTTCCATCATCCATAATATGGGCGTCCATTAACGGGAGACGCCCAGGCCCGGCACCGTATCGTGGACGGCCATAAGCACAAACGGGCCTTTGCACCCTGAATTCTGCCGAGGCACGGCGCTCACACCTCTCGCAAGGCGCTGACTGACTGCGTTGACGTAGCAGTTTTGTCACTTAACTGTTACGTCAGCGGGCGATGGGGTCGTCAATTCCCTACGCCAACCTTATTATTTATTATTATTATTATTAAATCAAATTGCACATTACGCCCGCGTGCGAGTGTCTGTATCACTTGCTCATTACGCGCCTTTGTTAAGGCCGCTCCTACTGTAGGGTTAGGTGTTGTGAGAAAAATTTAATCCTTTGATATTAGTTGGTAGTAGAATCTATATCTAGTAATTACTAGTACATTGCATACTAGTAGTATAGTATAGTACACTACACTGAGGTGTTATGTAATGTATGCAATGTACTAGTGATTTGCTGATGTAAGAACATTAGTGTTCAATGTGAGGTAGGTTAATATGCAACATCTAGAAAAATTAAGATTATAACAACGTGAATGTATTTGAAACTCGATAATTTACCTACTTACTGTTTTCTGTTTCACATTTTTTTTGCTATTTACAAACATGCGACACGCGACGGCATTATTAATGAAAAAGCGGCCAAGAGCGTGTCGGGCCACGCTCAGTGTAGGGTTCCGTAGTTTCCCGTCCGTCACAATAAGTGTTCCCACTTATGAGTTTAAAGGTGGGTATCCATTATGTTCGCGCTCCAGCAGCGCTCCGCGCTCCTGCAACTGCTCCCAGTAGTGGGTACTGTTGTTTCCATCCAAGTTCAAAATGATTTTCCTAGAAAGTCCTTATAAAGTTCTACCTTTCAGATTTTTTTCATATTTTCTAAACTTATGGTTCAAAAGTTAGAGGGGGGGACACATTGTTTTTTACTTTTGGAGCGATTATTTCCGAAATTATTGACATTATCAAAAATGATTTTAGTAAACCCCTATTCATTTTTAAATACCTTTCCAACAATATATCACACGTTAGGGTTGAAATTAAAAAAAAAATCACTTCCGACTTTACATATAGGGGGGCTATCCTAATAAAACATTTTTTTCCAATTTTTATTTTACCACTTTGTTGGCGTGATTGATACACATATTGGTACCAAATTTCAGCTTTCTAGTGCTAACGGTCACAGAGATTAAGCGAGGACGGACAGATGGACAGACAGACATGGCGAAACTATAAGGGTTCCTAGTAAACTACGGAACCCTAAAAAGTGGCAAAGGGAGGTGTTACTATTTTCAATCTCTTTCTTTTATCTTAAAACCAGTATATGCTAATCTCACATTAGTAGACAGTAACTAGTACTGGGAGGTCTAATTACACTCAACGATTATTTAAGGTCATTGACATTATACGCGAAAAATTCGAAAACTACGAAGCTGTGGTCGGGTCCCTAGTCAAAAAATAAATCTGTAACTATGGAGCCAGTAACTAGGTGCCTAATTATCTAGATATACCTATAAATAATAATATCTTAACTTTCGGTATCTTTAGGTACAGTAAAGAATAAAAAGTCGACATTCAGTGGCTTTTTGAGTGGCCATACTTGAATAAAAACTCAAAAATAAATATCAAAAGCGCTTAAACACTTATAAGAGACAAATACTTTTTTGTTAACGTAAGGCGCGCGGCAGCTCGAGCGCGCGAGTGACAACCTCACTGAATTAGCCCCTTGTAGGGGGCTGCTCAGCGTAGGTATATTTGAATGCCTAAAACGTGGCGTGAGACAGGTCTAGTAATACCGAATGTGAGTACGGAGCTATAAATTGGCAGTAATGTTTTGAGAAGGCTATGTCGTCTAAAACTGATGTGTGAGTTTGAGAGAAACAATGAGTTCAGAGATTTTTTGAATTCGGAACACATTATTCTAAAGCCTGATTTAACTTGTTCATGCTTGTGATTATGAGTAGAGTCTTGGTAGAAAGTCCATGGTACATTATTGACGCTCACCATCAAACGATGATTGATGCAGGATGAGGTCCATGGTAAACTTTCCATCAAATTGTGAGACTGTGCAAAATGATAGTGTGATATATAAACAAAACACTGATTCCTAGCTTTTGAAGGGTCTTAAAATGACAGACTTATTCATACCCTCTATGTGCAAAGCAATCACTGCAATTTAGTTTCTTTTTAACACCATACTCCATGACCTAATTTAACAATGGCGGTAAAAAATAACTTGTGAAGAATAATCTACAATAGAACATTATTACACTAAGTAGCTGAAATGAATCTATCTTACTATAACTACATCAGTCTCAAGACTTCTCGACAAAGATTTAATGTATAAAGTCTCCACTGTCCACAAGAATTTAAAGTGATACTAAGGAAATTCAAGTATTTGACCACTCAATATAAGAAGTAATAAATAATAATATTTTATGCATTTCGTTTGTTTTTTTGTTTTAAACCAATGTCATTAAATCTAATTGGTTTTTACTTCTATCGATTGACATGAGAGGTATCATCAACAAAGAAACTGCAATATAATAAATACTATGTGCACATTTAGAGTTGAAAAATTAAAAATCTATTATATATGAAATATTTAAAAATTGAAGTAAGGATATTAGGATATTATATAGTAATGTAGATTGTTCAGCATGCAGAATGGTTTTGACAATTTTGTCATTCTTGTAATGAGACCAAATACCTTTGTAAGAAAAATGTATACAATATGTAACGTAATTAACGCACACACTCAGACACCCCAATTAGTATATTATGTTATAATCATAATACATACACTGAATTTTTAGTTAAACGTTTTTACGCACTGATTATTTATCAAATTAGTTATACTAATTCCGGAAGAATGTTGTGGTCACAGTACAAATCCACGAATGCAAAGACTTTAACGTGCTTGAAATAAAGTTCATTTTTCTTTATTTTTATTGAATGACAGAATTAGTCATAATACACATAAAACTGCACTCTTAAAAGTCTTATTGCCTTAAGTTACGGTCTATTTTAGTTTGTTTTGACTGTACAGATCTAGTGTGACTGTAATTTACGTAGTTTTAATTATTTTTGGGATAAAAAATTACCTATATTAAAAATGATAGGAATCGATTCAGTAAAGGATTCTGAACAAACTACTTCCATGATATGCGTTAATTATGTTACATGTTGTATAAATATTATTTATTACATATACATTTTATTATTAATTTTACATTTCAGGTTGATAAATGTACCATAGACTTTGAGAAATGTGCAGTCAGATGTGTGGACAAACACATGTCACTGATCCCAAATATGCTGAAGACCATGAAGTCTGTACTAGCGAGTGGAAGACCACCTCCAGTGAACAACAACTAGAACGAAACTGCCACACACATTGCTTATTATGTTTAGCAGTGTGTTACAGACTTTTCTGGGATAGATGGTACAGACAGTTAAACATAGTAATAATAGAAGGCAGTGATGGAGCAGGACAGTTATTGAATTTTGTGACTAATATCAGTTATGAACCTGTTAATTGAATACATTGTGTGAATTATAAAAAACGGTCTATTTAAATGCTGAAACTAGTTAAGAAGTTGATTGTCAATAAAAGTAAATAACTTTATTACATAGTGAAATAAAATTTCATCACCATAATTTTATATGCTAAAATTTTTATCTTAAAATTGGCATATACATATACATACTATGTGCACTTTGTTTTAGTATTAAATATTTATTGGAAAATTTGATACATGACACATTGGGACTTGCCAAAGCTGCTGTTAGATAATTGATGGCATAGAACACTATTTGTTCAGCTTTAAATGATGTTATGTATCATCAGCTCGATTTAGAATTTTTTAATAAGGCTGGCATTAACCACTAGAAATATCTATGAAAAATTACCATGCTAGTCGACCGGATTTGTGAGCCCAGTACTGAAACCCATGCTCTGATAAAATGCTACTGGCTACCAGTCTGTGAAATTTTGATTTGGATGTATTTGTCTTCAATGTGATGCTACAGCCATAAGGCACCAACAGTCAGATGACTGTCTCAAAAGATTGTATGTTACTATGGGTATGTTCTGAAATGTTTCCAGTATAATGGCGAATACAAATGACGTTATTAATTGATTCCACTATATTCGATATAATAAATCACCAGCATGGCGTCGATAAATCGAGATCGAGTCGTCATAAATGACGTCATTTGCATTGGCCAGTGTACTGGGATTGATTTCGGAACGTACCCGTTATATATATATATATATATATATATATATATATATATATATATATATATATATATATATATATATATATATATATATATATATAATACTTTAAAACTTAATCATAATAGGTGTGTGCTTTGATGTCACTGCTTTTAAATGTTAGTGATGCATGTATAATCTTAGCCATGGTATACACATTCAAAGTAAAACTAATGGTAACCTATTTTTTTTGTAAGAATGCCATATTTAAGTTACAAAATGTGTGCATGGATGGGCGAGCTTCACATGTCTTCGAAATATTTTTTTTTCGCAAGGCAATAACGAGAAAAAGAACTTTATTTGTTTCAAATTAAGGTTGATTTCACACTAAATGTTATTTAATTTATGTCTTTTCATAGTTTATATTCAAGTGGACAGTATTTAGCTATGATTTTGTACGTGCCCCGTTATCTAGTTGGTATTGTTGATCGAAGGTCCTGCCTGCTTAGCTTTGGTAGGATAAGATTTTTGCTACTACGCTGTTTCTGGTGATCATTACTAATTATATAATTAATCACTTAATCAGCAAATAAGTTTTAGCGACCTATTATAACACTAACTCACTACGACAATCTGCTTAAATTTTTTTAAGTATTTTCTCTATATGTGAATTTGTAAACCTTTTAAGAAAATAAATGTTTTATACCATAAACAATGTTGACCTATGCTATATTGAAATAAGACATCAATTTTTTTAAATGTCAGATATTGGATGACATTACTTTTTACGCAAGGGGCTTAAATATATAAAAGTATATAAATATACTAGCTTGCCAGACAGACGTTGTTCTACCCTTTTCGACGACCCTTTGTCAGGTCCTATTAAAAATCCTTAAATTTGCAAAAAATAATGTCGTTCACTCATGGGCAAAAACTATCCTATCTCTCAAGTTGGGCCAAACTGCACACGGTGTACAAATTTTATTAAAATCAGTTAAGTAGTTTAAAACTCCATTCATTTAGTTATTGTCTATGTGAGATCACAACATGTTTTCTTTCTGTATTTACTTGTTAATTTTGATTTTTTAATAGTTTAGAAATAAAGATGTTTTAAAACAACTGGCTTTTGTTAAAACTAAATAATTGTAAATAACTGTGGCTTGGAAAAAGCGATCTAGTCAAAATTAATATATTATATAGTACATATTCCTTAAAAAAGAATAATTTAATTTGGTAGTCGTAATTCGACGTCGAATAAAGAACCTTCTTTTTGTGAAGTGAAGAAGAAGAGCACAATTTGAAAGTTACCGCAATATAAAAAACGACCTTTCAGAAAGTCCTACTTTTTTAAGTAGTAAAGTATGAACATCATTAATAGTATGACAAAGACATTAATTAATTCGTAACTATCCGCATAAAAATACAATGATGTGTCTTACCTGGATTGAAGAGCACCTCCCGGTGGTGCGAGTGGTGGTGGAGATCCGCATAAAAATACATCATTGTATTTTTATGCGGATAGTTGCGAATTAATTAATGTCTTTATTGTAATCGATTTCCGCAAAGTAACGCCTGATTCTATCAATTACATTAATAGTATGATTATCTTTACATTTTGTATATAGAAAATGCATCGTATTATTGTATATAAGCGTCGTGTAGTCTATTTGTGCTGGAACTCCTTATAAATAAAAAACTAGTAAAATATCATGAAAATCTTGCGACTCGATGGGTGGCGATATAACTATCTCTAATATATTAAAACTTAAAACAGGTGGCAACGAAAAGAAAGAAAATAATGCTAATCAGTGCCTCCTATGTCGAGTTTTGGATATGTTTATGTAAAAAAAAATTAGGTTGACTATCATAAGGAAGTTAATATTAACCGAAAGATGTCACTGTGATAAGATGGTTAGAAAGACTAATGCTAAAATGCTACCACAAACAACTTTAACATGTTTTATAAAAAAATCATGTCGAAAAACGACCTCTGAATTTTATGTAATCTATATTTTACACCTACACTTTGTGGCATTTCTTGGGGGAGACCTATGTTCAGAAGTTGACTTGTGAAGGGCTGTAATGATGATGTCGATACATTGATATATCTACCTGTTAATTTTAATGAAAGTTTATTTGTTTCTATATTTAAACAATAGCATCAAGGTAAACAATATTATATTTTCATATTCACTCACTAAAAAGACCTATCTATCTAATGATACCCCCCCCCCCCCATTTCTCTTGAAATAGGGGCTGCACGATAAAAAGATAAACGACTTAAAGGATACAATCAAAAATGCGCACGCGTGTGCCAGAACGTATACGTACACACACACTCTGACACGCGTGGATGAAGCCGCGCTTACGTAGGTACTTCTGAAAGAACTAGGTAGTAAGTTTCTTTTTTTGCCTAGAAGTACGTCTGGGTGGATATTAAACTGTTATCCACTTCTGGCGCCGGTAATGCTTGTGTATAAAGAGCCAGTATTACAGATTGTGTCCATGTTATTTGTCAGACGTTGCGTAGCAACGCATATACAAAATACAGATGGCCTTCTTTTTACTTTCTTGCCGCATGTAACTTTATTTAGGGGCTTGTGGACGTTGCTTTTTAATATTGAAATTGGTTTATCTGTTTGTGGTCTGATTTAAGGGAATCAATCATAGCAAAGTGGAATTTGTTGTCTATTTGGTTTGTGATTTTAAGGTTTTGAGGTTTATTGCACCCGAAAAATAGCTACCACAGCTGTTTCTCAGGTACAATAAATCTCATCAAATGCATTTATAATTTATAGCTATTTTCTTTTTATATATTTGTATGTGAAACAGTTGTTACTATATAATAAATTAATGCAGAAATCGTCAAACATAACATATAATTAAAATTTCTGTCTACATCTTCAGTGAATCGAAGTTGAGAAATGTTGGGAGGGAGGGATTTGTCATTTCATTGATATCGTATTCCATCCAAGCTAGTAGCTTGAATAAAACCCGTTAGGAATCGTCCATTAAACACGTGAGACTTGAAACGAGTCACATCACAAGGGGAGGAGGGGAGTTGTAGTGAGATATCGTGTATTTGTTTTTTCGTTGGACGTGCCATTTCTAAACTGAAAAGCGGCGCGTGATCTTAACTCGCAGATCCCAGGCAACGGTTCTCTCGCCCGACACTCCTTACCCGATTTTGCAGTCGTCCAGTGGCCTATACGAGTATATTCTGAAGCCTGAAGAGCATGACGGCAAGACGTTTGCTATATTTCATCTGCGTCGGTCTCTTGAAATTACCCAAAAAGGTTTTGACAAATTGTCTTATGACCTGAAATATCCTAGCCTGAAGAAGGATCGTCAGCGGCTTGTAGGAAGTTCTAGCGGTGAGGACTATACTTCTGTACAAAAAGAATGTTAAAGCAGATGTAAATTCATGTCACAAGCAACCTAATAATCCGAGCAATAATAGTCCAGAGATGCTCAAAGTTCGTCCTTCACGCATCCTTACGCGACAATCGATCGGTAGATCGAGTGAGATTCTCTACGTCGTGCGCGAAAATGATGACGTCAAGGGCTTGTTGAGACCGACGTTGATCTTCAACAAATCACAGTGCCATCAGCTGACTTGCAAGATGTTCATATACTTGTTAGTGTTGAAGAAAATCTCACTTATCCGTGCTCCGAGGACAATGTCTATTAAATATATTCATATACCAGTACAATTATGTTTTTCAGATGATTACGCCTTTCGTTTATTATTTTTATGCCAGTCAAAAACAACCTAAAATAAAATAAATAGAATATAGTTTTGTAATAGACTAGGTAGCTGGTATACGGCGCGGTGCTGCCGCAGTAGAAATAATTGTGGAAATATCGTTTTAAACATAGACTTATAATATACTGTCGTATTTAAATTTGGAAGAGTTACATTATTTTTTATTTCAGTCAACAACCTAAAAATAAAATAAATAGAAGATGGGTTTGTAATAGACTAGGTAGCTGGTATACGGCGCGGTGCTGCCGCAGTAGAAATAATTGTGGAAATATCGTTTTAAACATAGACTTATAATATACTGTCGTATTTAAATTTGGAAGAGTTATATTGTTTAATTAGGAATGACATGCATTGAATTTGAATGATATACTTACAACTTTCAAATAAATAACACCACGGTAATTTTATATAGATAATAATACCGTGATAACCATTGAGTTATATTATATAAATCAATGGTGATAACGCTATACGAACGCCACCTATAGTTAGTTAATTGTAGGTACTATGCCTATAGGTAACCTTCGCACAAGTGCAAGTAATAAATTGACAAAGTTTTGCCGCAATCTAATAAACGGTATGGCAGGACACAAAATACAAATGCCTAAATAAATAACCATTAAATATGTTAGCTTACGAAGCATAGACCTTTAGTATCGTGGAATCGGTTTTTATGTGTGAGAAATATAGCGTAATAAGTTCTAATTTTGGTGGGTAAATTATTGAAAGATTTAATAATATCATATATAAAATATAAATAATATATATATAACAGGCCTGTTGGTCTAGTGGTTAGCGACCCTGACTGCTATGCCGGAGGTCGTGGGTTCGATTCCCACCCAGGACAAATGTTTGTGTGATGAGCACGATCATTTGTTCTGTGTTTGGGTGTAATTTATCTATAATATTTATGTATTTAGAAATATATAAGTATGTTTATTAGTTGTCTAGTACCCATAACACAAGCTCTGCTTAGCTTGGGACTAGATGGCGTTGTGTGATAGTTGTGGAATATTATTATATTATATTATTATTATCATGTGAAAAGCCTTAACGTTGAACATAAAATTAATTCTTAACATTTTATTGGAATTAACAACGCATACCACTAGAATGTTATAAAATAAATGTTTTTATTTGGATAGGAGAGCGCATCAAAGATTATCACTTTCTATTTCAATATTGATATCACTCGATCGTTGCGAAAGCGGAATAAAGTTCAATAAAGATGTTACATGCGGTTATGCTATTATTTTATATTTACTCCCTCAAAGGATTTTTTGTTCCTACATTGAGACGGTTTGTGAGTACGCAAAGAGTTCCTGCGCTGAGGGCCACGGGTTCCAATCCCGCACGGAACAAATATTTGTATGGCCTACAAATAATAGTTCCGTGTCTGGGTGTTTGTCCTTGTGAAATTCATGTATGTTAACTGTCCCCACAATATAGGAGAAAATCCTAGTGTGGAGATAACTTTTTTACATTATAAAAAAATAATCATTCCGTAGGAGCCAAAACAGTAGGAACAAAACGGGAGATGGGCAGTAGCGTCTTCGTAATAACGACTCGAAATAAACTGTGTCTGCCAACCCGCTTGCCAAGCGTGGAAACTTTGGCAAATATAAGGCAATCTATGAAAGAAGCTTATGCTCAGCGGTGGAATTCAATAGGCTGTAACCGTTAATCTCTGTATGTGACGGACTTGATCATGGTCGTTCAGCGTCTCTCAATATGGTCGTAGGGAGCGATGGCTGCTACACGCGTCATATTTGTGAACAGGATCTGCTTGTAGGCGCTAATCTGCTCAGTTGCGCTACTAACTGATACCCTCTAAATTTTTAATCGTCTTTTTTAGGGTTCCGTAGTCAACTAGGAACCCTTATAGTTTCGCCATGTCTGTATGTCCGTCTGTCCGTCCTCGCTTAATCTCTGTGACCGTTAGCACTAGAAAGCTGAAATTTGGTACCAATATGTGTATCAACACGTCGACAAAGTGGTAAAATAAAAATTGGAAAAAATGTTTTATTAGGGTAGCCCCCTTATATGTAAAGTGGGAAGTGATTTTTTTTCTAATTTCAACCCTAACGTGTGATATATTGTTGGAAAGTTATTTAAAAATGAATATGGGTTTACTAAAATCATTTTTTGATAATGTCAATAATTTCGGAAATAATCGCTCCAAAAGTAAAAAACAATGTGTCCCCCCCCCCTCTAACTTTTGAACCATAAGTTTAGAAAATATGAAAAAATCTGAAATCTTTATAAGGACTTTCTAGGAAAATCATTTTGAACTTGGATGGAAACAACAGTACCCACTACCGGGAGCAGTTGCAGGAGCGCGGAGCGCTGATGGAGCGCGAACATAATGGATGTGACCTTTAAACTCATAAGTGGGAACACTTATCGTGACGGACGGGAAACTACGGAACCCTACACTGAGCGTGGCCCGACACGCTCTTGGCCGCTTTTTTTGAGGATACCATCGAAAATACTTCAGTTATCTACCCATGTGTCTGTTGTCGTTTTCCATTCTGTAGATTATTTTTATGGAATAAAGATGCCAAGTGAGCACACAGTCTACCTGATGGTAAGTAAATGCTGTAGCCCATAAACATCTATATTTATCCTCGATCAAGAATCAAAACGCAGATATGTTTTCACCCCTGAGGACTAAGATGAAATACCTCGTTTTCAGTAAAAAGGGTCTCTGGTTCTTTACACATATCACACGAAACACAGCAGCATTTAGGTGCTATTTTACGCTTGCTTATTCTGTGAAAGCGTGGTCCCATCCTACCTCATTTAAGGCGATCAATTCGTGCTACAACCATAATATAACTATAGCGTGGCTCTCACATACAATAAATAAATACCACGTATATACTATAGTATGAAATACCAACTTAAAAAAATTACAAAAAGAGGACACGTTTCTTTCGCCATTTCTTCTGCCTCCGCCGGATTTTCTTACGTCGAAGAAATAAAGACATTTTATTTCATTTCCGCTCAAATTCCCTCATGATTTAACTCTTCTTCCTTAGCCCGTAACAGTCCACTGTTGGACAAGAGCCTCTTTCGGTGTAAGAAGGATTCGTCACATTTAGCTGACGTATTTTACGGTCCCAATACCAGATACACCATTGACACTGCTGCATATCGCCAGTTTAGTTACTCATCTAATCTATCTGGCAAATATGTACGTGAGATAATTACGACGGTTTAAAAAAAGTGTTGTAAAATATGAGATTTTCTGGAGTTCCCATGGTCGCCTCTTAAGACACCCTTGGGCCGTAATGGGGTAATAGATAAGCTAATTACGTATATTTAGTAAATATTTATATCGGAATGTTAGATCACACTGCTCACAGATTTTCGTTTGTCTTTAAACAATATATCGCACAGTCTTCTTAGGGTATTCAGTGTGTCAACGACATTAGCAACATACCTTGTATAGCATTCTAATTGGACATTGTAAATCCAATTAGGAAGTTACGGCAGGGCCTCTAAAAGTACATTAAAATAATATTTCAATGAAACCTATATTTATTTTCTACATCCTCGTCAAACTGTCTAGGGTTGCTAAACAATAATCTTGAATGTTTAGCGACCCTGGACAGTTTGATGAACAATAATTTATTATATACATGAAAGCCATGCATATATTTATGCAAATAATTAATTATTATTATTACAACAATAATTGATTATTTGCATTAATACATGCATGGCTTTCATGTAAGTATTCATTTCCGGTTGAAGTAATATAAAATATTCACGATAAAGATGTATCTTAGTCATGTACTTATGATCTAAGTTTGATAAAAGCAAAATGTTGCAGCATATAATTTAATCTTTAGATAATGATTTGCTAACATCAATTACCTAATACACATGCCAGATATAAGTACTTCCTTTTATATACAGATGCATTCAAATATCGCGTATATTGTACAATATTAAATTAAAAAGGTAGGTGGTGGTGATTTGTGCTTTTTTATCAATGTAATATAAAATCACACAGGAAAACCATCTCATAATATTTTATTGTTTCAGATAACAATGAAGGCTATATATACAATTACAGCTGTGTTAGTAACTGTTGCAAATTGTGCTAATTTTAATCCTCGTCAGGATGCATTAGCGAATGCCTTGCAAAACATATTCTCTTCAGCCAATACAGAGAAGGCTATGAACATAATACAAATGGCAGCAAATCGACAAGTTCATAACCCTGCTCCATGTAAGGAAGAAAAAATAGCACCCATTGCAACAGCTCCACCTAATCGACAAATCGTACCTATTGGAGCCATGCAAAGACCGGCCCCAGCTAATGCAGGGCAAGTTGTGAAGCAAGCACCCCCGAATATTCCATTAAATTTACAAAATCTGGCAGAATTGATTTCTTTAAATGCCATGGCGTCGCAAAATCTTGTCTTGCCTAAATTTACGGTGCCTAATATGCCAATAATTATTACAACAACAAGAGAAGTTCCTCAACCACCTATCAACAAAGAGGTTAGCTGCCCTTGTGCTTCACCAACTCCTTTAGTTAATCCGTTTTGGCCTGCCGCATCGCCTGCCTCAGCTTGGGCTCCACTTGCATCGAGTTTATTACCTCCAGTTTCTCAACCAAGAGGTCATTTTTTGAGAAAAATACCCATTCCACCGCCAACTCTTTAGATTTTAAGTATTTATATTCTTATTTAAGTCTAGATTAGGTCAATAAATTATTAAATTAGTTATGTATTCTTAGGCAATAAATAATAACAATTTAATTTAATATTTTATTTCTACGCACAACTTACTTTGTTTTATGCTATTAGAAATAGGTCGATAGCAAAATATTATAGTTTTTATTGATATCACCACGTTTATATCAGACGATTATGCAGTTATACATGGCAATAAAGAAATATTACTAACTTATGAAAATATTGTGAAAAATAGATTTAACAATACTATTAAAGATAAGAATATAGTATTTATAAGGTCAAATAATTTATAATTCATACATTATTAGGATTGACTTTTTAAAATATAAACAAAAATGATAGTAAAGTTCATAGCGTTTATCACTGTTATTAGTCAAGTGAGTATACGCACATGTTTAGTATAATAGTATTATATTTACGCAAATATTAAATACTTATTACAAAAAACTAACATTTGATATTTTTATTCCAGGTGAATAGCCAATTCTATCAAGTTACCCTGCCATGTCTTCAAGAAGGTATGTCCAAATCAAACCCAACCTTTGCAGTTTCACCAAGGTTTCTCCAAGCTCCGAAGCAACCTCAACAGAGTTTAGGAAATACTAACGTAATTTTTTCAAGCCAACCCTGTACTCGGCCTATAGAATATACAATAACTAGTCCCACATATTTGCCCCAGAGTGTGCCTCTACCTATTGCAACCCCAGCGCCAGCACCTTGTTGTCCTCGTTCACCAAGTGTAGAAGTATGCTTGCCGGAAGTGGAACCAGTGTTTGATTTTACTTTGGGATGCTTAGATCCTATATTAAAATGTTACGGTATGTTAAATGAAGTACCTGCTGCATCACCAGTTCCTCCAGTTTCACCACCATGTTCCTTAATTTCTTCACCGACGTTACCTTCACAGTGTTCGTGCCACTTCCTAAGGAAAATATCTATTCCCCCACCTTTCATATAAATAAGTTGAATATTATGTTTAGTTCATTTTGATTATTTATGTGCCAATATAATATGTAATGAAAAATACGATGAAGTTTGTAAATTAATATAACTTAACAATATTTTTATGTTTATTTTTATTTGAAAACCTTACTAACTTTATTACATAATTAAATTAAGTTTGATTAAGTAGTCTAATTATTGAGTATTATAAATGCATTTATATTTAGTTTAATATTCGTTTACAACACAAAACGACATTGGTAGTTGCAATGTAAAAACAAAAATAAGATTTTCAATATAATAATATATTATATTATATAAACCGACTGTATAGAAATGAAAACAATAAAATGTTAATCACAAACTTCTGTTGTCGGTGCTAAGTGCTATTCAGAAGTTTTTAGAGAAGAAATTATTCTTTGTAGTTATTTTAAGAAGGCTTCTATATTTTATTAAGGGGAAATATAATCTCAAATGGCTTAGCAAGATCCTTCGTTATGCCGAAAATATTGCAGCATTAATTTTGAAATAAATATATAGTAAAGTTGAGAATTAATGTTAAGGATTATGTTAGACGAAAACACGATTTCATAAAATTTTTTCGATAGAAAAAAATCCAAAGTTACCTCCAAAATAAACAATAAACCGCTGTTATTCATAAAATACTTTAAATAAGATCATGAAACTGCATACTTACTGAACTAACTATAAAGCAGTGCTTATGTTATTCACTTTTTCTAAAATACCATTATTTTCACCGTAAAAAGAAATTACCTAAACTATCGGCCTCTTGAAGCGTGATTCCCGCCGCCGCTGCTTTTGAAGTTGTGGTTGTGTCGCTTACCATCAGAATATACATTACGCAACAGGACGACGTAAAATTAAAATGGGAAATAACCGTAATAAAAATAAGAAGCGGCTGGCTTGGCGTTAAGAAACAGGCATAAATATGATAAACCTAATGAAATAAGTGTCTAACGACCTTTCTACTTACAGTATTAGTGATTACAAACATGTCGGTACATAGCATACGACGCGCGGGCAAGTGGGGACAAAATTAGAATTTGAGCTGACTTACTATATCCCCTTAAAAGACAATTTTTTTAACCTTTTTGAGCGGACTAAGAAATATTACAATCTCGAGTATAGTCTAAATAAAATAAAAGTAAAAATACTTCATTCAAAATAGTATCTGCACACTGTTCGACACCTGCTGACAGGAAAATAACATCTTAGATGTTATGGTGTCAAGATTATTTACTTTATATGGCATTATTTGATGTGTTCATAATTACCGATTTATCTCAAAGAGCACCTGCTCTACCCACCTGGTACTACTATAGTCTGTTCGCTAAGATAGTGTCGGTACACTCGGAGACGCACTTGTTGTTTTGCTTTCATTTTAATAACTTTTACTGTGTTTGTTGTGTAGGGCGACCCCCTACTAGATGGAGTGACGACCTGGTAAGACATGCAAGAAGTCGATGGATGCAGGTGGCTCAGGACCGTGCTTTGTGGCATTCCTTGGGAGAGGCATATGTTTTTCTATTCTAAGAATAAAATAGAATGCTATTTTATATTTAATAATAATGTACTCCAGACTAGTGTTGCCCAAATGCAAGAACAAGACGAGACTTAGCCTGTATTGGTCTTGCGCCAATACACCTGGTCTTGTTCTTGGTCTTGGTATTGTACTCCCAGTCTTGGTCTTGGTCCTGGTCTTGCAGCAAGAGTCTCGTAAATCTTGCAATTACCTATTAGCCTATTGCTATTTATTAAACGTTACTTTAGATCTTAGAACAACTTAACAGAGTAGGTACATTTTGAGCTTGAATTAACATAGGCGTAGTAAAGACCAACCAAATTAAATAAACATTTAATGAGAAATTTGAAAAATCAACTGACACCGGGTGGGGTTTGAGCCCACGACCTAAGCGATCCGTGTCGATGATCTAAGCAACTGAGCTATCCACCGTGTCGGCGTCAGTCCGTTTCTTAAATGTTTACATTTAATAAGCTTACGTGTGCTAAACATCGTTAAAACTTTAAAAAATTAATGACATTAACTTGATTGTATTTTAAAGAACATTGTCTGAACACTGTCTATATTATAGAAAGAGATTGATAGACCCTCACCTTATATGAAATGGAATAAAAGAGTTATACAATTTACAATTTATTTAAATAAAAAAATAAAATATTATTTTTAAAAAGATTAAAATTAATACAAAGTAACCATCTGGCAGACTCATCACTTTGAACTATTTCTAAGTTTTCTAATTACTAATTATGCTTTAGAAAATATTATCTCAGTTGGTACTGAAGTTGCAGGTATTGAAAAAAAATCACGGGCTATCTATATAAAATACGGGATAAAGTCGGATAATCTGTCTCATGCGTCCTCTACCACTCTAAAATGTCTTGCTTGTTCGTAATGCGCATAAGTCCAAATTTTAATTTTTTTTAAATATTTTTTGCGTCTCATAGATTCTCTAAGCGTATACCCGAACTCCTATATTCCCTGAAACGACACTCAGGCCTAACTGCAAGACGCAAGAGTCATGTAGGCTTAGTCTTGTTCTTGCTCAAATCTTGCACGGTCAGTCCTGGTCTTGGTCTTGCTAAAATTAGACGGCCTTGGTGTTCGTGTTGGTCTTGCAAAAGTGCAAGAACAAGACCAGGACTGCAAGACCAATACCAATTTTGAGCAACACTACTCCAGACTGAATTTTGGTCACAGAGGCTAGCCATCGGCGCAGGACAGGATTATAGTGCCCAAGCGTATGCGCAAGCACAGGTGCACTCTCTATTCCCTCACTCTCATAATCCGATGGGACGGTAAACCGACACGACCGTAGAGAGATCAGGCGTAGGACCAACGGCTTTACGTGCTTTCCGATACACGGGGGTGAGAAACAAGTAAAGGGGTGGGGGGGGGGGTGACTCCGGAAGCTACTGAAAATTTCTTGACGAAAAAACTCGATAATTGTTTTTTTGGCCCGACCCGGGATTCGAATCTAGGACCTTATGATCAGCAGTCGCACTACTACAACTACTAGACCAACGAGGCAGTTATATTTTATATTTATATTTATGGTTATGGTAATAAAATCAGAATATAAATAATAAACACAACTTTGGTAACTTTTACCACGTCGCTTAGTTTAAAATGCCAAATTCTCCTGCGGGTGTACGTCGTACAGGACGACCTTCGATGTCGCGGCGGCACCTCTGATAATATGCGGCACGTGCCAAGGTGGCACGACAATATTCTAAGCGACATACTTTACCTACCGTTGCGAGGGTGTCTTGCCAGTCTAGCACGTGTATGCGCTAATAATCAATAAATGAGTTATTTGGCGTTTTATATAAAGTAGTGAATTTAAAGGGCTGATGAGGATAAGTTTAGCTGTACCTATGCATTTTTTAAATAAAATTTTAAAACCCCTTACTAGAACTTTCTCCGGTATCGCGAACGCAGTTTACATACATTAATTCCGCAAGGACTTGGGTATCCAGACTCGGAACAATTAGTATTAGGCCAAACAAATACTTGTTCCGTGCGGAGTTCGTACATTCAGTCCTCAGCGCCGCAGCACATTGGTAAGCTACTGTGCCACGGATTTAATGTGCATTAGCTAAAGCGCAGCTGAAACATAAAAAAGGTTATCTATTTTAAAGTTAGTGTAATACGCTCAAATGGTTTTAAGTATCACGTTTTAGTAAGACTATAATAGAAAACAAAACTTACTTTTTATACTGCTGCTTTAGAATAAAAAATGCTAATTTATAATAACTGAATAGAAAGAATAACTGTATGAATATGAATAAATTGTACTAATTTTTAAGGATTTTAATAACGCGTTTAATTTTAAATTTTTAATTCCCGACGCTTTTGGCGCTTTACTGTATCCATGGTGTTAAAATTATAATGAATAAAATATACATTAGAGAAAAAAAAAATTATGTACAATTAGCGGCTTCATCGCTTAGAAGCGATCGCTTTCAGGCAAACATTGTAGTAGATATTATATTGACCTATGAGAAAGCATAAGGGTGTACGTACACCCTTATGCAGTTGTTAGAAAATATACACGACATAAACATTTTATATACTATTTCATTTACAACATTTCAATTAAAATAAGTTAGTATTTAATGATAAGTATTCGCGTAAATGTAATAAATCATATTATTTTATATTTATAAATACGCCAAAAGACAAACGGCTTCCGTTATAATAACACTAATTTCTGACGGGTAAGGGGTATCCTACTACAAAGTTTTCTACCCGGTCCTCAAAAAATAAAAGTATAGATGGCATATAATTCACAATCAAAGTGACATACGAGCCTACAAAGCAAAGCTAGTATGTACTCGTAGTTTCAACTTTGCTACGATTTGCGTAGCCTTAGTCCGACTATATAGTGAAAGGTCAAAACAAATCAATCAACGTTGAGCGTTTTTACGAAACAGTAGGCATATCATGAAATGATCACGGTTTACTGAGGCACTACATTATTTGCCTTTTTGTAGTAGAATGGGGTAAGGCTGTTAGAAAAAAAAAATATTTTAAACAGACGGTTATGTGTATGTTCACCGTGTAGCGTGTAACTAGTGATCAAGAATTCACTACCCTATATCAGTGTCGTAAGGCTACAAAGGATGATGAAAGAAGAGATGGGCAGCATAGTCTTCCTCATAACAAGATAAAATAAAATAAAATAAAATAAATAACAAACTGAGGATGCTAGTGTCCGACCGAAGGTAAATTTCTGGCGGAAGCTCCAGCTTCTGAAGGGTTAAAAACCCTAAGAAATTCAGTTCAAGATTGTTTAAAATTAATAATATAAATTATTTTAAAACTTTAAATGTTTATATAGACTGAATAACATAAAAAGGTAATTTTAATCATCTCTAGAAGTTTATCTAGAGATAATACCAAGTGGTAAAATTAAAAATTTCGCACAACCGACTTTAATATAAATAAAATTAGAACAGAATAAATGTAAGTAGTGGAAGTCAATGAAATACACATAATTAAGGATAGCTCAAAAACTTCTTGTCAGATCTTGATAAAATTTATATGGGACTACATGAGAAGCACCAGCTTTAAAATAAAAAAAAGATTAATCGAAATAGGTTCAGCTAGACAAAAAGTTCTGAGGTAACACAAAAAATAAAATCGGCTGGTTTTGGTTGAAGTCGAAGGTTTCGCCAATTCTGAAACCGAAGCCAGACATTAGTTGCTGCCGACCCGTATGCCAAGCCAAATTCAAATATCAAATATCCCTCTATGAGGCAATGTATGGAGGAGGCCTACGACCAGGAGAAGTGGCTTTAATGACGTAAGGATGATGATGGTTTTGTACAAACCTTGTATCCTAAACATAATGACTTCAAAGGAAAGGCTACGCCCATCTAAACATTTTACTTACAACTTCTTAATACAAGCAAAGATAGCGCCATCTGGCCATAAACTGTTATTTTAGGGCCAGCGCACTGGTGTCATTTAGTTGCGCGGTCGGCCTGGTACTTACGCTAGTAACATGTAAGTCAATGTCTAAACATAGTTTTCGTTTCAACATTTTATCAAGATATAGTTGGACCCTTTCAGCTTGTATTGAATAGGTAATCATTGAGTAAGTTTTTTTTTTTTTTATAGAATAGGCTGACAAACGAGCACACAGTCCACCTGATGGTAAGTGGTTGCTGCGGCCCATAGACATCTACATCTATCTTCCATTACAAATCAAAATGCAGATGCGTTGTCACCCGTGAGGACTGAGATGGAATGCCTCATTTCCAGTAAAAAGGGTCTCCGGTTCTCTACAGTCACCATACGAAATACAGCAGCATTAAGCTACTATTTAACGCTGGTATTCTGTGAGAGCGTGGTCCTTCCCCGGTCGAGCCGACCCATTCGTGCTACAACTATACTACTAATATAACTGCAGCATGGCTCTACCACGTAAAAAGTTTCAAGTTTCAGTTTGCCTTCTATATCAATTCAATTTTATGAATACTAGCGATCTTCCCCGGCTTCGCATGGGTGATTTCTGGATCTCGACAGTACCTACCTATCGGGTCCAATTATCAATGGAAACCTAGACTTACCCAAACTCATAACAAACAGTTTCGTCAAAATTAGTCCAGCCGTGCTTAAGTGATGATCTTTTATACATGCGGCAATTGATTTTTATCTATATAATTGACTACTATATGTATGTATTATATGATACGTATTGTAAACATTCCCCTTGAAGAATTCTGTATATTAATGAAAACTGCATCAAAGTCCACTGCGTAGCTTAAAAGATCTAAGCGTACAGAGGGCGGGAAGCGACTTTGTTTTATACTATGTACAGAATACAAATATGGATTTGAACAATAAATATTGAACAAGCTGGCTCGGCTGTTATTGTTCTGCTTTTTTCGATAGGTGGCATGATAAATGTTACTTCGAATTTACTTCTGACTTATACCCCATAAATATAAAATTATTAATTGCTTGACTATAGCACCACCTATTGGATTCTTGTATAGCTATGAATCAACGTCCCGACAAAACTTTTTTTTTTAAATAGAATTAGGGTGGCAAACGAGCACACAGTCCACCTAAATGTAAGTGGATGCTATCGTCCTTTATCTACCCTCTATATCTACATCTATCCTCGATTAAGAATCAAATTTTTTATGACAGAATTAAGGTTTCAAAAATTATAATTTTAGGTTGGTAACCAAACATTCTGGGGTGAGCACAGAAATTTTGGGTTGAGTACGGCAAGCGTCCCGCCTTGTCAATGATATTGTGTAAACATGATCTCAATCATTCAAGTCGCTCATAAGTTACACGATCACTAACAGACCAACGATTCAAGATTATACTACAAAACAAATTTATTTTAGGGCAGTAGTGTGTTCCTCCATTGATGATGTAAAGAGCAGCAGTGGTCTCTTACCATGAATTAACCCTCAAGCACGTTTTCCCCTTTTGTATAAAAATATTAAAGATCAAACAACTGGGTAATCTCATAGCTGCAGGAGTGGTGTATTGGGAAAATGCTGCTGCAGTGTGAATTTCAAATGATCACATCATATTCACTCTCGAATTATTATGAAATCGATTTGCTATAACAAGTGATAAATTGAAATATGTTTGATAAAAAGCTTTCTTGATAAGTGTTATTAAGAAACACTGTACATTTAAGTACTTTCGTAATCTAAAATAAGAGAAATATAGTCGGTAACTATCTTTAACATTTTGTTTATCATTTCTTATGTTATAAAATTTTGTGATCTTCGTGATTAATCACGTGCTTCAAGATAAATTAAGAATACATAAAGTGTTTGAAGAATACTACCTGTCACTAAGAAGCCAATTTTGTCAAGAGTAGAAGAATAAAACAGTAAACTAAAATGTACAAACTTTCCTTAATCGTGAATTTTGTAGTTATATCGGTAAATATTTTTTTATAAATATATCAATATATATATATATATATATATATATATATATATATATATATATGTATATAGTACCTGGTTGACCGAGCTGTGCTCGGTATTTTTAGCTCGATTTTTTTTAATTCGTGTGTTTTGGAAATTATATTTAGATACAAATTACATACTGATGAAATATAAATAATATTTTTTGATCTTAGCGACATAACAGAAAAAACGGAACTGGTTATTTGAATAAAAAATCATGAGTGCAATTATTTTTATTTAAATTTTCGTGTTTTTAAAAAATACTAAAAAAAGGGCTCGAAAAAAATATATTTTCTCAAAAAAGAAAGAAACTTGAAAAAAAAAAAATAAAAAAGTCGGTCGGTCGGTCTGGGCTCGAACCGGGGTTTTACGATTTTGTGACCGCCCATTATACCAATAAGCTATTTATAATCGTTACCAAACCGTCAAAATTTACCTTCTTATTCTAACTATATTGTAGCAGTTTTTAATTGCCTAAAAACACGGACAAAAAGACATTTTCTAAAAATAAATCTTAGCTAGATCGATTTATTATCCCCGAAACTCCCTGGACACTAAATTTTATGAAAATCGTTGGAGCCGTTTCCGAGATCCCGATTATATATATATATATATATACATATATACAAGAATTGCTCGTTTAATAGTATAGGATATATATATATATATATATATATATATATATATATATATATATATATATATATATATATATATATATATATATATATATGATTGGTATCGGCCTTAAAACTTACCTTTGCTGCAATATTGCTACCTTAATAGAATAAAATGTTATTTTAGAATAATAATTTCAGCTCTATCCGCAGTCATGGTTATGTGCGTGTAACTTAAAGTTTTCTTTTTTCAGACTGTTGCGTCGCAATATATGACACCCGAGAGATATGTTTTGCAGAATATAAAAGATATATCACCGAATAAAATGTACCAAGTTAAACAGAATCCATCTTCAAGTCCAAGTATATTATCGCAATACAAAATTGTATCAATACCGAAACGAATGCTATATACAGTACAAAAATCATCTAACAGAATAGAACGTAAAACGAACAATAATGATTTATTAGCGAAGAAATTAAAGTTGGCGGCTCTGCAAAACGTTATTGCTGCTGCCGAAGCTTCCAGTGTAGGAAAACAATCAGCTAATCTCCTGAGAAATGCGCGTTTATCTCTTCATTGACGTCAGTTCATTTAGGTTTCCTCTTGTTTAATTTATTCTTTATTTATTTAAATGAATTAGATTTATGTTAATTTATTGTTCATCTATTTAATATTTATTTTTGTAAATTATGAAATAAATAGCTCGTGATATTTAATTCGTTTTTTTGTTTGTGCATCTGCTAGTGATCTCGTAACTTCTAACATTATTACGTCGATACAGCCCTTCATAAGTTCACTGCTGAACATAGGTGTCCCCCAAAAAAATATCACAAAACACGGTTTTGCCACCTTCATCCATCGACTTCCAGCATCTCTTACTAGGTCGTCACTCCATCTAGTGGGGGGCACCACAACACTTTGCTTACCGATATGAAGTTGCCGTTTAAGAACCTTTCTTCCCCAACGGTTGTTGGTTCTTCGCCCAATATGCCCGGGCCATTGATATAGCTTAATTATCAGTTGGGCTATGTTACTCTAGTTCTGCTGCAGATAACCTCATAAGTGTATCACGCAGAGAAACTCCGAGCACAGCCCTCTCCATAGCCCGCTGAGCGAACTTCTGAATAATTTGACCCAGCCTAAGGGGTCAAGCCATTCACACGTTTGCTGAACGATCTAGGTTATATTCACATTTTTTGTCGAAACTATGGTTCATACCTATTTATCTTATAGTAAGGATCCGATAGGTGGCGCTATGTTCGAGTTTTGATTTTATATTTACAATGCAAGAAGTCCGTAGTGCATATGGAGTGACGCGTCACCTGCCTGAATGGGCAGATTAATGTCTGCTGAGTCAAATAGTTAGTAAATAGTGAATTAGAAGTGCGAGCTTCGATTACGCTGTAATTCACGCTGCATAGTAATAAGAGCGAAGCACGCATAGAATAGAATAATATTATAGTATTCTATGGTAGCACGTCTAGACACGTCTAACCGTGAAGTGGCGGTGTAAGAATATCCTACGTGTAGTGGGGTGTAAGAATCCACTAACCTATATAATCCTGTGGGTAGTCGAAGAAGGCGAAGAGATAAACTCTCCAGGTGATGGGCAGCGACGTCTTCCTAATAATAGTGGGTAATGGTATGAAATGCAATTTAAATATTATCGTAAAATACAAGGCATAAATTCTTAATATGTTTTTGTAACGATATGACGTTTGAATGTTCCTAATAATATGCACACAGTAAATGTACATAGCTATTGGATAAATAATAACTATACGAAATATTTATATAACGTATCATCGGCAGCGTGGCCGAGTGGTCTAAGGCGCTGGTTTTAGGCACCAGTCCGAAAGGGCGTGGGTTCGAATCCCACCGCGGTCAAAGATACATTTTTTGTTTTAAATTAAATTATATAAATATTTAAATATCAACCTGTTTAATATATAAACACATACAAAATCAAATATGTATTTATGATATATTAAAAGAAAGTTATTTTTCCTGTGTTTCGTCTTGACGCCTTCGTGGACTAAGATTCTCTAGTATATAGTCTATGATCTATGACTAAGATGAAATGAATCAAAGCCAGCAACACCAGATGCGTACAGGAGATGAGCTATTGATTGCAAAACTATCTCAAGGAAGTAGGTAATATTTATTTTTAGAACTACTGGACACCAAAAGGATCGCACCCTTATTATAAATAACCGTTAGTGTTATGAAGTATTGATTTCTCTCCCTCCGTCGCCTCTCATGATATCGACGAGAAGATGTGGGAGAGTGGATATTCTTATACCGCCACTACATGGTAAATATATCTTTTAACAAAATATTTATATCTTTTAACAAAAAGCAAAAACCGACTTCAAATTGTTGAAATAGAAGTTACTTATTTACAGCCCTTAGGTTGTAACTTTTTTTCCAAATTCGTTTGGGATCACCTTTAAAGTATAACCTATTTAAAAAAGGAATCATAAATCGGTTCTTTATCTGAGAAGATATCATATGAAATTCCTTAAATTGTCCAATATAAAACTTTCCCCCCTATTTTGCACCTTTGATGGCGGAATTTCTTCTTTAAAATTTAACGGGATCACTTTTGAGGTAAAGCCTATTTAATTAAAACAAATTATTGAAATCGGTTCACAATATGCGAAAATATCGCGTAACATACATAAAAAGTTTTTAGGTTGTAGAGCCACGTTGCAGCTATATTATAGTTGTAGCACGAATGGGTCGGCTCGACCGGGGAAGGAACTCCCTCTCACAGAATACCAGCGTAAAATAGCAGCTTAATGTTGTTGTGTTTCGTATGGTGAGTGTAGAGAACCGGAGACCCTTTTTACTGGAAACTAGGCATTCCATCTCACTTAGTCCTCATGGGTAACAGCGCATTTGCATTTTGATTCTTAATTGATTATAAATGTGGATATCTATGGGTCACAGCTTCCACTTACCATCAGGTGGACTGTGTGCTCGTTTGGCACTCAATGCTATAAAAAATACCGTACATTCGAATTGAGAACCACTTCCTTTTTGAAGTCGGTTAATAAAGTAAAGCTACAATTACAGAATTAGAATATAAAGTTAATCGCGTGTAATTTTATTCGAAATGAACTCATTTAACTACAATGTTTTAACATTTCGCACGTATTATGATTGTCATCAGTTTTGTTATAAAATTTAAATATAATTAAGTGCTGATGTTAAATTCCGTCTATGTACAATTCGAAACAAGTTGTTTACATGTAACAAATTGTAACATCATGTAATTTGGTGTTCATTTACTTCGTTAATTTAGAAAATTATGACTGTTTTGTTTTATAGTATTCAATTTCATTTGATGCGTTAGGCATTTTTCACGACGCTTTAAATGTTTATAAAGCTTTATTAAGACTTAGTCGTCTTATTCACACATATTTTCGCATTAGAGTAGCTATAATTAAACGAAAGAAATTCCTCGCATTTTTTTAAACCTTTACAGTCATGTCATGTATAGGTACATTTCTCAGAGACCGGCAACTAGAAACTGTGTCAAAAGCGCAAAACTTCTATTACCAATTCACTTTCCACGTGTGGTAGTTTTAGAAAACAAGAGGTCCACATCGTAAATAATTCAGAAGTAGACTTTCTACCAGCTGATGAGGATCACGAAAATTGTTTTACGTAGGATAATCCAAGAGAAAAAAAACATGGGATATCGTATCATCGGTAAATACTCATGTATTAATTTTGTTACAATTAAATTAAATATATAAATGCATTTTTAAAGTTTTATTTTACAGTTAGTTTAGTTACGTTACCAAGATTAGGCCAGGGCTGGATTCAAACCCTCAAAAATGTTGTACATGGAAATAAAAATTACACTATTTTAAAAAAATTACATCACGTTTGACGTTTCATGTTTGTTTTTTCCCATGTGCCAGGATTTTGGATTCACGCGTCTAGTTTATCTACACGTTTGTTTTTTGACGGTTTTACTTTTATTTTTGTTTAATTTTTGTCTAAAGAACTTAGTACAAGTTAATTTTTGAATATTGGTATTTTATATTCAATTCAATTCAATTCAATTCAATTCAATTCATTTATTCATTTGCGATATATGGGTTACAGTAGGTCTTAATAATTTAACAAAATACAGCCATATTCTACCTGTCGGTATGCAAACTACTTAAATATTAGATTTTATTTATAGTTAAAATTAAATGGAAAATGCCGATAATTACATTAACATAATATAACCCTATTTGTATATTTGCACTACTAACATAATAATAATTCACAAAATAATGATAAAATACATGTAATAATTAAAATTGTAGTGTCCAAGTAATAATGTCAAAACGGGTAGGTATAAATTGTCTCAAAATCAATAACATAGATAATGTTACGTTCAATAAATTTGATAGTTAAAATTTAAAAATTGTCATATAGATAATCGTCAATATTATAATACGCTTTTGTGGTTAAAAATGTGTTTAGTTGTTTCTTAAAAATGTGAAAGCTCTTAGAATCTCTTATATATTTAGGTAAATGGTTATACAGTCGAGGACCCATACAGAATACGCTTTTTTGAAACAAAACAGTCTTACTATTGGGATGGCTCAATTTATCTTTATGACGCTGGACATTTAGTTTTTTGTAAAAACTTAAGTTTTGACGTACCTCATATATATATAGACATGGCATTGTTAATAATTTTAAATTAATGAAGTATGGCTTACAACTCTCACTTTGGTTAATTTTACAAATGGCTCGTAAGCATCTCTTTTGAGCTTTAAATACTGTTTCTTTGTCCGTACAGTTACCCCAGAACATAATACCATATCTAAGTGTAGACATAACATAAGCATGATATGATGCCATTACGGCGGATGTGTCTACAACTTTTCCAAGCATATATAACGCATACGAAAAACGATTTAATTTCATACATACACCGCTCACATGAGACTGCCAGTTCAAATTGCAATCTACATTTATACCCAAAAATTTTATATTATCTATGGTATTAATTTTTTGTCCTAGATAATTTATATTTAAATTATTTATTTTATTACGTTTTTGATAGAATGTCATAAGTTTTGTTTTTTCTAAATTTATATTTAAATTATTTATGTTTAGCCAATTCATGATTTTCTCTAAAGCAAAATGTATGTTACTTTCTAAGTCTATTTTGTTTCTGCTAGTGAAAATAACTGTAGTGAAAAATTTTGTGATTAATGACGTTGGGAAGGTCGTTGATATAAATAAGAAACAACAATGGTCCCAAAACACTTCCTTGTGGTACTCCAGTTTGTATGACTCTGTATTCAGAAACATAGGTGTAGGTGTGCCGCGCACACACATGTAAACTTCGCAACGTTGTATTGTAACTATATTATGTAGTGAATAAGATTTTTCAGGCAGTCACTAGTTGCCCGCCAACTGTATGGCACGTTTCGCTATAATAAATATATATTAGTAAAAGAATTCACCTTTCATTATGGTCACCAATAGGCACCCCTACGGAGTCAGCTCCAAAACTGGTGACCCCGACGTGATCAAGATGACTGAAGTGGTCTATGTGATGTTAATGCAGTAGTGGGCAATATTCGCGTGGTTGTGATCAGTGGACAATAGATATAGTAACATGAGTGCGCCGTTTCCGCCTACGTCACAGAACGTGCCGCCTGTTAACGTGCCACCCGTTCAAGACATCCAGCCACCCGCGCAACCGCCCATCATGGCGCCAGGGGTAGATGCAGTGTCCCTACAGTCTCGCCTCGCAGACTTTTGGACGGACCAGCCACGCGTATGGTTCGTACGCACGGAAGCTATCCTCGCACCTCAGAGGTTGAGTGATGAGGCGAAGTTTGACCTGGTCGTGTCTAAGCTAAGTAAGGAGGTTATCGCGCAAGTGACGGACATATTACTCAACCCGCCTCCTACCTACAAGTACGACGCACTCAAAGCTCGGCTACTCCACATCTATGAGGAGTCAATGTCGAGGCAGATCGAGAAGCTTATGAGCGAGCTAGAGCTGGGCGACCAGAAACCATCTCAGCTGCTTCGGCGGATGCGTGAGCTCGCTACTGACAAGGTCCCTGATGAAACCCTTCGCGTCTTGTGGCAGGGTCGTCTTCCGACACAAGTCCGAGCCGTGCTAACTGTGTCCGACTCCAAGGACCTGGACAACCTAGCAGCAGTTGCAGATAACGTCATGGAAGCTGTGCGGCCTTCATATGCCGCCACCGCTACTTACACCGTGCCAGCGCCAGCATCTACTACCGCCTATGACTTGGCCCTGTTGAGAGCTGAGGTGGCTAAAATAAAGGCTACCGTGGACCGGATCGATCAGCAGAGGTCGCGGTCCCGCGCCCCGGATCGCAACCGGCGTCGTTCACAGTCCAGGCGCCGTAGCAGTTCCTGCCGTCCCCGGAAGGAGAACTACTTATGCTTTTACCATTACAAGTTCCGAGAAAAGGCCAACAGGTGTACGAAGCCTTGCGCGTGGAAAACAACACAGCCGGAAAACTGAGCAGCGAGGTACAGTCCGAGGGTCTTCAGGTCTGTACCGTTTTTCCATTCAATCGTTTGTGTGTGTCAGACAGTAACTCCGGACTTAGATTTTTAGTTGACACCGGTGCCAATGTGTCTGTTTTACCAGCCGCGAGAAAAGATCGTCTAAATCAGTGTAGTGCATATAAATTATACGCAGCTAATGGCAATGAAATCGCAACTTACGGTACCAAGACAATAGTGTTAAACTTAAACTTACGCCGACCTTATCGTTGGGAATTCGTTGTAGCAGATGTCAAACAACCAATTTTGGGCGCCGATTTTTTAGCGTACCACAAATTATTAGTTGATTTAAACGCGCGTAAATTAATAGATAAAACTACAGAATTGAATGTTTCGGCATCTGTTGTCAATGTATCTCAACCTAGTGTTAAAACTATTGATGTAAATCATCCATATCAGGATTTATTGTTAAAGTATCCGGACATCACTAAACCAGCGTCATTCCGAGAAACTGCGAAACACGATGTCGTCCACTATATCGAGACCTCTGGCCCGCCCATGCACGCGAAAGCGCGCCCGTTGCCACCTGACAGGTATAAAAAAGTTAAAGAAGAATTTCGCATCATGCAGGAACTGGGCATCTGTCGTCCTTCAAAGAGCGCGTGGGCTAGTCCGCTCCATGTAGTTCCTAAAAAAAATGGAGATATAAGACCTTGTGGGGACTATCGCCAGCTGAATGCGATAACAAAGCCCGACAGATACCCGATTCCTCGCTTGAACGATTTTACTTTTATTCTTCCGGATAAAAAGATATTTTCAAAATTAGACATCAATAGAAGTTATCATTTTATACCTGTCGCACCAGGTGACGTGGAGAAAACCGCTATCATAACACCATTCGGACTTTTCGAGTTTCCTCGAATGACCTTCGGTTTGCGCGGAGCAGCACAAACCTTCCAGCGCTTTATGAACTCCATTTTACAAGGTCTTGATTTTGTCTTTTGTTATTTAGACGACTTACTTATAGCTAGTGACAACGAAGTTCAACACAGGCAACATTTAGAAATTATTTTTAAAAGGCTTAATAAATATGGAATTTCGATTAATTTGGCAAAATGTCGTTTCGGACAAACTAAACTAGAATTTTTGGGACACGAGATTAGTACCGACGGCGTCAGGCCGTTGCAAGATAAGGTTCAGGCAATTGTGGAATTTCCGAAGCCGAAAACTGTTGCAGAGCTAAGACGTTTTCTCGGTATGGTCAATTTTTATCGAGCTCATCTTCCTAACGCAACTTTATATCTAACAGAATTAAATAAATATCTTAAAAGCTCAAAGAAAAATGATAAGACTCCCATCGTCTGGACGGAGAGTGCGAACGAAGCATTTACGCAATGTAAGGCAGGTCTCACACAGGCCGCTACATTGACGTACCCTAGAGTGGGTTCCGAACTCGCTTTAATGACTGATGCATCCAATATATGCGTGGGAGCAGTCTTGCAACAAAAGGAAGGAGATAGCTGGAAACCATTGGGCTATTTCTCAAAAAAATTGACCACCACCCAACAGCGATATAGCACATACGATCGCGAGTTGCTCGCTATATACTTAGCTATAAAACATTTTCGGAAATTATTTGAAGGGCAAGAAATAACCGTGTATACGGACCATAAACCTTTAACTTTTGCATTTCAAAAGGTAGGACGCGATGAAAGCGAAACGCCTCGGAGAACGAGACATTTAGCTTTCATAAGTGAGTTCACTACAAATATAAAACATATAACCGGTACGAATAACATCGTAGCTGACACCTTATCGCGCATCGAAGCCGTGACTATGCCAACTGTGTTGAATTTCGATGACATTGCAAATGAGCAGCGTAGCGACAGTTATATCATGAATGTTATGTCTGGTTTAAATACCGATAATATTTTGTTAAAGGAACTAGTTAGACCTATGTTAAATAAGTCTATTTTTTGTGAGATGTCTACTGATACAGCTCGTCCGTACCTACCGGAAAAGTTTCGACGCCTAGCTTTTGATAGTTTACATGATTTGAGCCATCCTGGAATTCGTTCTACGCGAAAGATGTTAGCCAAAAAGTATTTCTGGCCTAGTATGAATCGTGATGTTTCTTTGTGGGCAAAAACGTGCATACAATGTCAACGTTCTAAAGTTAACAGACATACGGTATCGAATCTGACTAAGTTTCCGGAAGTAGAGCGTTTTGAGCATTTGCACGTCGATATCGTTGGCCCTCTTGAGATCTCTCCAGATGGTTATAGATACTTACTTACGATAATTGATAGGAGGACCAGGTGGCCTGAAGCTTTTCCGTTACGAGACATTACGGCAGAAACTGTTGCCAAACATTTATATGAAGGTTGGATTTGTCGTTACGGTTGCCCGATAAAGTTAACTAGCGACCAAGGTCGCCAGTTTGAGAGTAGTCTTTTTAACCAGCTGTTAAAAATGTTGGGGGTTAATAGAATTCGAACTACTCCTTATCATCCGCAAAGCAATGGCGCAGTTGAACGTTGGCATCGTTCTTTAAAAGCAGCACTTTCAGCTCGCCTGTCACATGGGTCCTGGGTGGAAGAGCTACCCACAGTATTACTGGGGCTTCGCGCGGCCGCCCGCAGCGACTCAGGGGTTAGCGCCGCCGAGTTAACGTTCGGACGAAACTTGCGTCTACCGGGAGACTTTTATGACAGCTTTTCGAACAACCGTAACGTCAATGATTATTGTTTAGTGGATAAGATTAGAGATACTATTAGTAGTTATAAGCCTACATCCGACGATTCACGTAACTGTCATAGTCTTTTTGTGCACAAGGACTTACGTAACTGTGAATATGTCTTTGTTAGGGACGATTCAATACGTAAACCTTTGAAACCACCCTACGACGGTCCGTACCGCGTGATAAAAAGGGGCTCAAAGGTTTACCTAATTCAATTACCCGATAGACAGGTACATATTTCTATCGACAGATTAAAGCCTGCATATGTATTAAAGGAATGTGATGGTAACGAAGCAACGCCACGCCAAAGTAACGCTGACAACGCAGCGGATGTTGCACCTGCGCATGTACGGTTCCCGTTACCACCGTCCACACCGCTGACGTCGTTGTTACCCGGCCCGAGCAACCCGATAACCGTGAAAACAACGCGAAGTGGTCGGATTGTTAAGTTACCTTCACGATTTATAAGCTAGTGTTAATATAAAATATATATTATACAATTACATGTCTAAATGATAATCAGGTTTAGTTACTATGGATGTGAAAGTATTATTTGCATTGTCTAGTGCATAATATTTTCATTCAGGATATTCAAGTTACATTATTTAAGTTGAATGTAATTGTAGAAGCATCGTGTTCAGTATTTTGCGTATACTGCACTTTCATATAGGTTCCAGGTAGCTAGTTTAGTTATAATGTATTTAATATAATTTCATTCGAAATACTTCCTTTGCGAAAGCATTAGCGCGATAAGTTTTACGATTTTTACTATGGGTAATTTGCAAGAAAAACCAGTTATTGTTTCTCAGGCTCAAAATACTGTAGAGAATAAAGTGGATAATTTTCAAACATGGTTATATGTGATAGCCAGTTTTATGGGGGCGATAATCCTGTACACTATTTGGGTAAAGTTTAATAAGAAGTTCAAAAGCTGGCTTCGTCATCAAGTGTTAATGGCAGGCATTCCGATATCGGGCCAGAATATGGGGCAGATGATAGGTGCTTCTAGCACCGGTCTGCAGCATGTGCCCGCGCCCGCCGCGGCCGCCACCCCTTTCGCGGGGGTCTCCATACAGCCCTGCGCACAAGCGCATTAGCAAGTTTTTGTTGTTAGTTTTAAGTTTATATTCATTGTATAGTTTTAAGTTTTTTGTATTCAATTGTTGTAAAGGGGGAAGTATTGTAGGTGTGCCGCGCACACACATGTAAACTTCGCAACGTTGTATTGTAACTATATTATGTAGTGAATAAGATTTTTCAGGCAGTCACTAGTTGCCCGCCAACTGTATGGCACGTTTCGCTATAATAAATATATATTAGTAAAAGAATTCACCTTTCATTATGGTCACCAATAGGCACCCCTACGGAGTCAGCTCCAAAATAGGTCATTTCTTTTCTTGATTTTAGACAAATTTTTGTAATGTGCGTACTTTGTTTTCTGTTAACTAAATATGATGTTAGTAGATCTAGTGCATTACCTCGAATGCCGTAGGCTTCAAGCTTTTTGAGTAATATTTTATGATCAACATAATCAAATGCTTTAGTAAGATCCATGTAAAGTGCACATACAGGTATTTTATTGTTTAGGCTAGATATAACGGTATTAAAAAAATTGTATAGAGCCATATTTATAGTCTTATTTTTTCTAAATCCTATTTGTTCTTCTCTAAGAATATTGTACGTTTCAAGGTAGTTATATAAAGAGTTATAAATTATTTTCTCAAATACTTTTGAGAGCACAGGTATAAGCGCAATGGGCCTATAGTTAGACATATTCTCCCGATCATTTTTTTTGAACAGTGGTTTGACAATTGTAGACTTTAGTCTTTCAGGAAATATACCATTACAAATACATAAATTGAAAATATAACTAAGTACCGGAGCAATTGCACCGGATACGTATTTTAGAACTCTTGTACAAATTTCATCACAACCGGTACTGTTTGTGTTTTTAAGAGATTTTATAGCTTTATCTATATCAAATAATGTTGTGGGTGGTATAAAAATTGAATTGGGATTGTTAAAAGTTAACTTATATGGTTTATCACTATTTGGGCGGTCTTTATTAATTTTATTGGTATAGAAATTATTAAATGCCCTAGCTATAACTAGAGGATCCTCAATTATATCACCATCAACAATAATTTTACTAATTGCTTCTTCATTTGTGCCATTTTTGTATTTATTTATCACTTGCCAGGTAGCTTTAGATTTATTTTTTGCTGTGTTAATATAGTAATTATTTTGGGACTTTTGGGTAAGTTTGATAATTTTGTTTAGACGTTGGGAATACTCTTTTAATATAGTTTTATTTTCTACGCTGCGTTTTTTTTCTGTATTGCCATAGTAACTGTCGTTTACGCTTAGTACATTTTTTTATCCCATTAGATAACCATTTTGTTTGTTTACGTGAATAAACTTTAATTTTAATGTCAGGAAAGCATAGGCGATAGAGGAGGGTAAACAAGTCATGAAATTGGTCAAAAGCAAGATTAGGATTTTTTTCCTTATAAACCTCGTTGAAAGTGAGAGAGCTCAAGTAATTGTTAAATTTGCGAAGATTTTCTACATTATAATCGCGTCTGCTTATATGCCAGTAATTAAGATAGTAGCTTTGCTTGACTGGGCATATTAACAGTTGTGCCGTATGGTCTGACAAAGTTAAGTCATAAGTATTGCTCTTACACCCTTGAATATTGTGAAAAATATTATCGATACATGTATCACTAATTAGTCGTGTAGGTACTTTTATAGCTGGTTTTAGATTATAGCTTGTTAATAGTTGTATAAAATTTTTAGAAATTTTGGTTGCATCTATTATATTTATATTAAAATCTCCACAAATTATAATTTTATTTTTATTATTATTACAGTATTTTTTTAATATTAAGTCAAAATTATACAAAAAATTATTCAAATCTTCATTTCTATTTTTTGGAGGTCTATAGGTACATATTATTTTAAGTTTATGCTCTATAAGTTCAACTGCACAACATTCAATTATGTTCGTTTTACTAAGTTGTGCTATTTCAGGAAGAGGTTTATATTTATGACATTTCTTAACTAGTATGCAGGAGCCTCCATGACGATTTTCTCGAACATGGTACGATGCAAGAGTATAATTATCTAGTTTGAATGAATTCGTATCATTGTAAGTCATATTATGTTCAGTTATGCATAGAACATCAGCCGAGTATCCATCTAATTCGAGGTTATTTAAATTAACAGTTAGGAGATCAGATTTAGCAATTAATCCATTAATACTTTGATGTAATATATATAGTTTTTTATATACGAAAAAGATTTTTACCAGAATGTGTCATATTATCATGCCTGGGAGTGATTTCCTCTATGATATTGTTTTTCAATATATCGTCACTTTGTGTACATGTGTCTACCATTTTAATATTGTCAGTTTGTGTACTAGTAGTCTGAAGTGAAGTAAATTTTGAGGAAATTACTATATTTTGGTAAAGCTCGAATTTTAATTTGTAGTCAAGGCGTAGAATTTCACGTAGCAGAAAACGACATGGTATATATGGAGTAAAAGTATATTGATGAAAGAAAGGCTTCGAACCATTTGTATTTATAAACGAAACATTAGTAAAGCTTGTACATATAAATCTTAATACATAGTTAAGTTTGCCGATGTTTAAATTTCTATTATATGGTATTTCTGTAAATATTACATTAGTATTTGTTACACTATAAAGCCAGCTCCTGATACAAAATTCAAATTCGTATGGATTATTCTCATTCACGCCGCCAAGAACAACAACATAATCATTTTTTGTAAGTTTACATATTTCGTTCTTTTCTGTTTGTAAGACTTCCTGTATTTTAGCTCCTGGTTTCCAATAACAAGTTACAAGAAAATTATCGCCAATTAATTTTTGAAGAGTTTTGCAAATATTTCGCCCTTGTTGGTCAGCAATAACAATTATTTTCCTTCGCATCTTAAATGTAGCTAATTTGTAATTGTCATTTTTTTCTCTTATATAATATGGCAAAGTGTTTCCTAGTTGAGTTTTTGGAGTATTAAGAGATGTATTAGTATTTGTGTCTGTTGCAATTACTTCCGTGTGTTCTTTGTGAATATCTTCTTTCTCTAGATGAATGTGACATGATGTGTTAAGCAGATGATTTGAGCTATCTGTTTTTTCTATGTTATTGACTAATTCTTGTTCTTTGTCTTTGATTTCGTTAATACTACACTCTGACATTTCTATTCTGTTTATAGGTGTACACAGTAGATTTTGTTCAGGTATCTGCAAAGTTTGTCGTCTCTTGTTCACTGATGCAGGTGTCGTATTACATGAGGAATATGTAGTAATTTTTTTAAATGTTTTAATTATTTTTTGGTATTTTTCAATTTCTAACTTTAAACTAGTATTTTCACTATTGAGATTATCTATTTCTTGATGAGCAATTAATAAGTCACTCGACAGTTTATTTATTTTTTCATTTAAATCAATATTATTTTGACTTTCATATAGAGATGTATTCGGTAAGCTTGCCACGGTTGCGTCAAACAGTGTAGAAGAGGAATTGAGATCTGACATATCTTGTAACGAACTAGAGCGTTTATGTTTTCTGTACGTTATATTTCCAAATTCCATTTTTTAATTAGGACTGCTTATTAAATAATTTTTTACATATAATCTTAAAATACGCCCTTCGTTATATAAGCGATAACAAGAAATAAAAGTATATACGAATATAAAATAAAAGATGTTTTTAAACTCGTGGGTTGGACTCAATCTCACACCTAATTGTAATGTAAGAAGTGAATAACACACTAAGTTAAGCTGATTAGACCAATCTTCTATTAAGTCATGGATTGAAATTATCAATATTATTACAAATTTTCATATTTTTCAATAGTGGGTAGCAGTTGAAATTGTCAATTATACTTATTATACTAATATTTCTTCCACAAATCTTATGAATACATTTTATAGCTACAGTAGGAATAAACACATTATATCGTACATATCACAAATATACTGTTCAATATATAACTTTTTGTAGGCAATAGTGCAATTTATACAACACAAATGTTTAATTATTGAGGAGGATACACTTCATTCTTCAACATTCGCCAATATTTCCATTATTCATTAAGTGGAAATATTTGGGATTATATATATTATATAACAACACTTCTTTGATAAAAAACAATTTTGGTTTACTTTATCACTTCTTTTGTTATTAAAACACTTCAACGTTAGTTCATAAGATTTAGGTTATTAAATGTTTAATATGTTAGAAATGATACACTCTCACGTAAACACAACTCGTATATTCATTCGGATTTTAGACTCCGATCTTGGGTATTTCCTAGTATAGTGGTGTAGGTAGTGTCAAGTGTTTAAGAATTGTAATAATTTTTAAAAATTAATATATTAAAGTTCGTTTCAGTTTATTAATTAATAAATAAAATGACGCACATTTTGAGAGATTTCGATTTCAGCTTGGGCTAACCGACAGTCGATGACGACAGTATCTCAGGACGTCTAAGCAAATATGTTGATTTAATGTCACAGTACCCTACACAAGATTCACTGAATCAGTGTTTTCACCCCTTTTTATTCCAAATTTTATTGTTTAAATTGCACTACACAAAAGCACTCAGTCTGCTGAACGATTTAGTATATATTTCTAATAAAAAAGGTAACTTTTTTCACCACTTTGGAATAAAAATCTAAGAGCGCCAAGTAACACGTCTCAACTCATCTACCTCCAATACCTACCTATACCTACCTTCAATTAGGGTAAAATGAAAAGAGTACAAAGGAAACCATATCTGCTTAATTGAATCTCAAAATCTGATTAATAAAATATTCTGAAATTCTGTTTTCAAACCGATTGCTTCTGGAGCATAGAGTTTTTATCTTGGTAGCCCCTCTTTAAAGTTGTATCAAGGATGCAACATAAATGCATTGATCGAGCATCGATTGACCAGAAAGGGAGCTAATTCTAATTTTATTAAAAAACGCGGTACTCATTTACAATACAAAAATTCTCGATATCCTAGGGTTAATATTAAAATTTAAAAGGACCCAGCAATAATACAAGTCGACCTTTAGGTAAAATGATGGTATCTTCGCTTAGTATTATGACGATACTATATACCACAAACTATGAAATAATGATATAATCGGGATAATTATTACACTACGAAATCCGACCCTGGTTACGTCGCATTTTGATATGACGTTTGTATTATGACGGATGCGCTACTTTTTCTTGTATGAAAAAGTTATGAGTAAAATATTTAGAAGGGCCTATCCTTCCTTTTGAAATCATTGTTTAACAATTAACATACTTAATATTTCATTGCTTTTTTTAAAAATCTGCGTAAAAGAATATAAAATGCTACGCACACTCCGGGAAGTCTTTATTTTATAGGTAAACAATATTAAGATCGCCTCGGTGATTGTATCCGATTTGCTAGATCACAAATCCTCGTAAAGAATACCGATTCCTAAAACTATATTATTCTGAGCTATATCGTAAAGACCCATCAGAAGTCTTTTACGTATTCGGGCTGAAGAGATAACAGAAATATTAGAAATAGATAATAACAAACAAATAAATAACCCCTGTCTTGTCGATATTCCATGCACTAGAATGATGAAACGGTTTGCTTCATTTGTAATGCGTACATCAATGGAGTGGAATAATTTGCAGGCGTCTGTCTTTTCATCCGAATACAATCTGGACGTCTTCAAGGCAATAGTGAACCAAATAAAATCTTGGTCGAGTGTATTCACTGTCTCTCAGGGTTTTGAATTTTTTGATGTCTGTTCTTTCCATCAATTGTTCATCTGGAGCTTGTGTGTACTTGTACCCAAGTTCTATGAGTATTTTACGCATAGAAGAAATAGAACACTGGAATCCGTAAATTCTTTCTTTTGCTGTACTCAAAGTGTACCCGTGGAAGGATATTCATTATCGCGATAAAACGATGACACTATTTGTTCGATTACAATTTTTTTTGATTCATTTGTTGTTATCGATAACAGCGTTGCACCTGCGCAACATGCTCACCGCCGTAGCCGGGCTGAGGCCGAGCTATGATTTATGACCCCGACTGCACGTACAAAATAGTTTCACTACAGTAGCCAGTAAAATCAGTTAAAATAATGCATTGCCACGCATTTTGATGTTAAAAGATGAAAAGTACAAAATGTGCGAGATTTTGTTTAAATTAAGTTTTCTTCACCATTTGCCTATATTAATTATTCTTAACCTTCTCTGCAAATTTGGCCGGTTATTACAAAATAACCCTGTTTTGTGATAGTTGGCAGGCCACGCTTGGCAGGCGATTTCGCAACAGCAGGTGTTTTATAACTTTAAGTTAATATAAGTTAGACGCAGGAAGTCGAAGAAGGTGCAGGGTACAGGTGGCTCAGGACCGTGCTTTGTGGCTTTCCTTAGTGAAGGCCTATGTTCTGCAGTGGACTTGTGATGGGCGGTAATGATGATGATGATGAAGCTAGACGCTGCCGCCAATCTCCTAGTTTGTTTCTCTCTGACAACTCTTATGACACCTATAGGAGGATGCAGAGTAATGGATATTCTACACCGCCACTACACGGTTAACGGCAAGTAAGTGTATGTCTTAGATTTGATAGTCCGTGTGCTTCCTGAGTGACCCCACCGATATCACTAAAATTATCAATTGTTTCCAACTTGTTCGGCGGGGAAGTAAATCTACGTGAGTGAAAACAGCGTAGCTGTGCAGTAAAAAAACATAATTCGAAGTCTGCCAATGCGCAATATAGTACCTCAACTGACTCCTTTCTGTAAAATCGACATGATTTTATCCCACTTCTGACACCAATTGTTATGAGCTTGAGGTTCGTGACAATAAAAACTGCCGATTGAATTACCAAAATTTACACTTTTATTACCGAACACCAATTAGAACTTAAAAGGCACTAGTAATTAATCACACTGATTCACTTTATTTTGCTCCGAAGCTTCGCTTGTCTCGCCAAATTCAATATTGCCCCGATCGCGGCATGCAGCGGCTTTAAATACACCTTTTACCCCGAAACATCCAGAATATTCCAGTAGATACGGGCGCCGACCGACCAGACGCAGAAAGTTCGAGTGTGGGGCTTCTAGAAAGCTTAATTCTTCCGTTCGATACTAGATCGCACTGTTGGTCGAAGTTCAAGATTGAAATTTTCTAGAAAGCCCTCCTTGCTCTGGTCTCCGACACTGGATGGTGATAGTGCCAGGTACCTGACGTCAACTTAGGCGCGCTACAATATTTTGTCAATTTTCAACTAATTTAAATTAATGTTATCCTCTTCGTAATATAAAAAAAAAAACAAATCCATTTAAAATAGTCACTTAAAATTTATAAACCAATTACATAGATTGAAAATATTAATGTTATTAGTAATGTACATTTAAATTTTAACGAAATATAATGTAAAATAGTTATCATACCCAAGATTATGACATTAATTATTACCTCTCCCTACCAATTTTCTGGTTGACATAGTAAGTTACCTATATTTATTTTGCTCTCTGGCACACCTATTATGAAGGATGCATTTTAAGTTTTATGCTTAATTTTTTCCACCTTGAAAGCTATATCCAGTCCACATATCTTTTACATGCGTTTCTACGCATTCTATGGTAGTTTCTTTGACTTGACTGACTCTCCAGACATGTAAATATTTCTTCCCCTCTGTGCCTTAAATTTCTAGAGAGGTTTTGTTATCTCCTCTTTTGACTTCACTGTTCAGGTACCTATTTTTTCCTATGAATGACTCTCCATTCTTCACTTTCTTTTTTCTTTTCTGTCTCTTTCTTTTTAATTTCTTCTTCAGTATTAGGTTTTATAACGCTTATTTTCTCGGCTTGTACATCTGTAGTAGCAGATGTACAAGCCGAGTAGCAGAGTGTTTCGTGGCCACAAATTCCTCTGAATTCTGATTTTGTTTGACAGTACTTGCAAATGACTTCGGTAGTACTGGTGATAATTGAGTTGCTTCTCTAGTATTTTTAATATTAGTCCCTGATTGACGAGATCCCAGTCTTCTCTCTTCTTCTTTTCTTTATTTTCTTTTCTAAACTAGCCTTTTCTGGAACTACCTTCAATATACTTTGTAATTTAATTAACTCTGTTTCTGTATGGATAAATTTGTTCTCGAGTTGTTTATATGCCTTTATTTGTTCCTCCAAATTATTCATTATTTCTAATCGAAACTCACTTATCTCGAACAAGTTACATTTGTTTTCGACCATAGGTACACCGGTCAGCTTTGTTCGCCTTGGCTAAGTGTTAACGAAATTGGTTGGCGTAAATATCCTATTCATTATTGTGTGCTCTCGAACAGGCGTATCCGAATCACTTTTCTTTGGGATACCCCGTATACATTCAGGGCATATCCGGTTTTCGTTATATCCAGAGTGAAAGTCTCAAACGTTTTCTCCGTAATTGTCAGACATTTTAAGTGAAATGACCTTTTACAGCTTTCTTGCGAACATTAAATTTAGTCCCCATTTAAAACTTCTTAGTGAAAAACTTATTGTTTGTTTTAAAATATATACTACACACACTGAACACGTCCGTACGCTCAACGCTCAACGACTCAAGTGCGTGTCCGTGGCACTGTCAATATGAGGCGAAGGTACAACCATGGAGTTTTAGTAGATGCAAGTTTTGTTTAACCTACGTTAGGTCCTTACCCCTGCGGGTCTGCGTAAGTTTATACGTAAGATTTTGGTAGTTCATATCATAAATTTAAAGTACTATAGAGATAGCTCCGTTTCGTGGCGGTGTAAGAATATCCACCACCCCATATCATCCCGTGGGTGTCGTAAGAGGTGACAGAGGGAAACAAAAAAGGAGATGAGCAACAGCGTCTTCCTAATAAAGGCTAAAATTTGCATTGTCAACCCACCTGCCAAGCGTGGCAACTTTAGCACATCCCCCCTGTGAGGAAATCTATGGGGGATACCTATGTTCAGCAGTAAACTTTAATAGACCGTAACGGTAATGTTGTATCGGTAGAGAGGGAGCCCTAACGTACATTATCGGGCATAGTAGGCGAGTTGACTTTGATTCATTGACCTCTTGGGCGGAAGAGTTTATAAATAAAGAGCCGCTTGGCATGCTTTGATGCCGCCGCTCCTCATGTTTCGCAAATGTGCTAGTCAGTTTGAATATATTCTACACATGGTAGAACCTCGCTGCAGCTGTATTATCGTTGTAGCAAGAATGATTCGGCTCGACCGGGGAAGGACCACGTCCTCACAGAATACCAGAATTAGCAGCTTAATACTGCTGTGTTTTGAATGGTGAGTATAGAGATCCGGAGACCCTTTTTTACTGAAAATGAGGCATCCCATCTTAGTTCTCAGGTGTGACAACGCATTTGTATTTTGATTCTTAATCGAGGATTAATGTAGATGTCTATGGGCCACATCATCCACTTACCATCAGGTGGACTGTGTGCTAGTTAGTCACCCTTCTTCTATAAAAAAGTAGTGAAAAGTTAACTTTTTGATAGATTTTTTAAATTTTGGAACTTAGGTCTGCTAGGTGATGTGAATCTTTTTCTATTGACTCTAGGAGTTGTCTAGGTAGGTGCAGTCAACTAACCTTTTATTGGCAAGCAGCAGTACATGCACTATTGTGTTCCGGTCTGAAGAGTAGAGAGCCATTACAGTTCCGGGCTTTGAGGGATTCCATCTTGGTTTTCAGAGATGACAAAGTATCTGTAGCCTTCCTTTTGTTAGAAGTTGATTGCCAATGTATATTGGCTGCAGTACCATAACTGGGCTATGGGCTCGTTTGTTACTAACTTGAGTTTTATAAAAAAGGTTTCACTTCGTAGTGTGGTTCAACCTATGTACATGTCCCACTGCTGGGCACATGCCTGCCCTCATTTCTGAGAGGTTTTAGGGCAAGTAAGTGTCCGCCGCGATGCCACAATTCCTTCACCACCGAGCAAGTAGTAAATCAGCACTTAAATTGCAATTAACAATTTCATTGGTGCCGGCGGGGATCGAACCCTGTGAATTTACAGCGAGAGCTAACCATGTGAGCTACCACGGCTCTCATGGTTAGCTTCTTACTACACGGCTGTGTAAACATATAGACATTTAATTGCATAATAACGAAAAAAAATAAGCAACAAAATTTTATTACAATCAAACAAGATCAAGATAAAGTGAGTTTCAGATAAACGCGCAACTATAAAAGTCATGTAATTATTTCAATGTAATGTTAACTTTTCAATATTAGTGATTGAATGTGTCATTTATTTTGTCCACAAATATAATGAATACATTAATAAAAGTATTTGTTTTGCTTATGCTGTTAAGGCAGGTAATGTTTTGTGACCTATTATAATTGTTTATAGTTATTACAGATATTGTTGCAGAGAGAGAGAGGGTGGGGGGAGGTGAAGATGGTAGAGAGTTAAGTGCCCACCACTATCATATAAGTATAAGTTTGCCACGTGTGACTAGAAGTAGAAAAGCGTAGAAAAGAGTAGTAAATTTAGTATATTATCTAGAGAGGCCTACAGATAATATTTTATATGCTGTGTTGTTTAATTTATTATTGAACTGAAAAAAAAAATCGCGCGCGAGGGCGCGCGCGCGCGCGCGCGCGCGCGTGTGTGTGTGTGTGTGTGTGTGTGTGTGTGTGTGTGTGTGTGTGTGTGTGTGTGCGTGTGTGTGTGTGTGTGTGTGTGTGTGTGTGTGTGTGTGTGTTTATTTGTATATAGTGTGTTTATGTGTGTATATGCGTGTGATATGAAATACCTAATCATTAAGTATTTTCAAAACTTCCCTCACAAAATTTGGTTTACTTCCATAGAATATGTCTACAGAGTAAAAGTTTTTGTTATATTCTCTATGTATCCAAAATACTTATGAATTTTGGACATAATTTGTTTTTGTATGAGCCATTGCAAAAAGCTTTGTTTGTCGTGTCCTCGTTCTAGGACAGTTTAAACACAGCATTTTGGATACTAATTCCGACAGCCGATGTGCCCATTACAAAGACTATGCGTGAACGTCATATATAATAATCGACGCTTTTCAAACGTTAAGAAGTAAAAAAGTTATCACATAAAATTCGTAAAATGCAATAAGCGTTTAATGCTGATGTTAAATCTAGCATTTCTGCCTTAATCGGGTCGAGATAATTAGTGTGCTTGAACAAATACCTATGTAACATTATTATTATTTTGTAATTTCAGGCTGCTTTTGGTCAACTCACCACTATACCTTTAGGCGTAAAGTGCGAATGCGTTGATGTACCACTTACAACAAATCCACATATACCACTTACACCTACTGTTGGAGTTCAAAATAACTTGATCAAACAATTTGCAAGTCACTTGCCATTTGGCAATACTTTAAGCGGTTTGGGCGGATTATCTTTGTCAAACGGACTGTCTGTTTTTACTACGCCACCAATTGTCAATACTGTGACAGGTTTAAATTGTATGCAAGTAACACAAGTGCCAACGGCAAACAATGCTCGGTTTTCTATTTCTTCAAATGTGCCCACATGCCCAGAAAACACACTGGCCGGTATTTCTATTACTCCATTAGTAAATACTGAAGAACGTAATTTTGGAAATAGCGACAGAGTTCTTAGTACTGGCAACATTGCTAATGTTGGCAATTTAGGTTTAGCCAACATTGGCTTACAGTTTGTACCAAACAGTGGTATTGCAAATATGCCAGTTCAATTACGAAGTAATATTCAAAGAAATAGTTTAAATATTGGTGGCCTTTGTAATTCAGCAAAACATATCATTCAACAATATTAACTCCAAAAAAAGGAATATCCAGAAAAAGTGTTAGATAAGTTTTAAATTATTAATTTTATTTATTTTAGTTGTTAAAATTATTATTTATCTTAAAATAAAAACTGTTCTGTATTTTTTTTTGTATTTTATTGTTTTAATGGAAATAAATGTCGTTTTAAAAAACGAAGATGTTTTTAATTAGACTGTTCTTTTATGTAGAATGTACTATGTTACTCGGTATAATCGTCAATTATGTGGAATAACTCTCGAACTCCAGATCAAATTTCGTACACGGCTGCCAGTCTCAATTAAGACTAGTCATCTGCGCAGACAGGATTATCATAGTACACAAGTGTGGGTGCAAGGACAGGTGCATATTCTCGCACTCTCATATTACTATGAGGTGGCAATCTGGCTTAACGTGCTTTTTGAAGTACGGGGTGAAACATTGCCATCTTCCCAACCCAGGGCTCCTACTGAGAATTGCTTGACAGACTATCTTATAACTGATTTTGGCCCGACCCTAGGTTCCAGGAATCCACTCACCACATCACGACCAACAGTCGCGTTTAATACTTCTGGAACAACGAGACAGTCGTATTGACAGGGTGGTACAATTTGAATACGAAGAAAAAATTTACCCATAAGGGTGAAAAAATAGGGAACGAAAGTTTTGCTGTAACTATTTAAACGATACCTTAGTTGTTGACTGATTAGTTGTTAGCCTTGAGCGTTTGTTATGTTATTATTTAGTCAACTCAAAAGTGGCAAAAAGTATATAACAAGGAATTTAAAAAACAAAATGAAAACCTACGTGCTAATATAAAGTGTATCGAAAAGCTTAACACCTAAATTCCTGGAAGTATTTTTTTAAGATTTATAAGACGGCTTATGCTTAGTTTTAAAGTTAGGAATTCGAATAAAAATTAACTCCTGCTCGTGACGCGTTCATTTACAGTTATTTATATTTACTGGTGGTAAAATTTATCCAACATGTTAATCCAGAATATTGTCTATCCGTGCGCCGAATTTCATCAAAATTCATTAATAAATAAGTACCTGAGTAACAAACGCCCAAATTTCTATATGTGGAGTTTATATAATAAAATAATCTGTTATAATATTAATAATACTTATTAATATTTTTGTTATGCTTACGTGACATATCTGTTTCTATATAATGCAATTTCTTCCTTCCTAACGTTGAATAATTTATTTAATCAAGTTTAATAAGGGTAATGTTTATATAATTATTACATATAATTTAAGCTGCTGATACTCTATCTATAACAATTGTTATCCTTCTTTTGTTATTGAACAAATAATAAAAATCATGCGTCAAATAAACGAATTCACCGATAATACAAGTGTATAAAGGATAACATGGAATGAAAAATTTCGGCAGTGTATGCTTTATTAGTAATCAAAATGACAGTGAAGTATTTTTTGATTTTTCTTTTGTGTGTTTGTGTGAGTAAGTGCCTTTCGTTTTAATTAGAATATAAGAAGATTTTTTATTTATAAACTTAATCATTAAATTATTGTAATAAACAGCTAATAGAAATCACTTCAAGCACTCTACTGGAGAGGGCTAAGCGAGTTTGCCGGCAAGCAGCAGAAAATTGGAGGTTAATGAAATTTCCATCAAAGAAGCCATTTTTCAAGAAAGCGCCATTTAACAGGAGGGCATTTCATAGACCTTTAATATCGAAAATCGAACCTGTTCATTTAGAAGTCAATGAGGCTATAAGTGATTTTGAGAGTGAAGAAGGTTCTGCGTCTATTGATGTGAGACATAAATTAACATAGATGTGTTTACCATACGTAATTTCATAGAGTAACTTATTAAGTTTTTTTTGAGCCAAGCTACAGTAATGTTATGGTTGTAGCAAGGATGAGTTAGCTCGACTGGGGTAGATCGCGCTCCCACTGACTAACAGCTTAAAATAGCTTAATGCTGCCGTATTTTGTGTGGTGAGTGTAGAGAACCGGAGACTCTTTTTAATGGGGCGAGACCGTATCTACTCGTATATTTTGATTTTCAAAGGAGAATAGATGAAGATGTCTATGGATTATAGTGTCCACTTGTCTTTGGGTGAACCATGTGCTCGTTTTTCATCTTTATCTATAAAAAACACTAATTATGAAGAAATTATTAACATTTCTTTCATACTTTCAGACTGATGGCGTATTCGCCACACAGAAAAATAAAAAATTTAAACTGTTTCATAAATTGCATAAAACTGAAGACTTAGAGGAAACAGAATATGAAGAAATGGAGACTGTTTATGATAATTTCGAAGACTCAGATGAGCTTTATGATATAGCAGATATATATAATTTGGATGCAAATACTATTCAAAACGTGTATTACTGTGATAGTGAGGACAAAAACTAAATTAAACTATAATTTAATAAACACGTATTATAGTTATTTTATGAACATGTAGTGCTCAAGTTTGTACACTGATGTGACATTAGAATTTTCCTGTTAAGCATGTTTAAATATGTTTTTTTTTATATAGAAGAAGGGGCAAACAAAGCATGCGGCTCACCTGATATTAAGTGACTACCGCCGCCCATGATCAACCGCAACACCAGGAGAATTGCGGGTGCGTTGCCGGCCGTTTAGAAAGAAGTAAGCTCTTTTGTATATGTAATGGATAATGACAAAAGACTATCTAAAGAAATTAAAAACCATTGTTCTTGTTCCTCTTTACTAGCATTCATTTTCATTGAATTATTTTTTGTTTATAAAACGGAGCGAAATGAGATATGAAAATAGGGAAATCACACTCAATAAATAACTGATTCATGTATGACCAAAATCGTACAATGTAGGTGGCCGTGTATATACAAAACGTGAAGCAGTGGTAAATGTGCGAAACAGATGGTACTGTAAAAGCTCCGCCTGTTAAGTATGGCACAAATTAGTAATCCCTATAATAAGAGATATATATTTAATAAAACATTTTACGGAATGATGATGATGATAAACGACTGTTTTCATTGTTTCATTGTTAAAACATAAAAATGTGTTATCTAAACACGAACGAAAATATATGTCTGGTCAGGTACCTGTGGCAACAAAAACAAGAAGATAGGTTGTGTCAATTGCAATATGAATTGTGGCTATTGTTTAGTGTCACGTCGTTAATATTTAAAAATATACAGACTTAAAACTGCGGCGTCGTTTATTAGCAAGTAAAATTCAAAACTTTTTTTTTTCAATATTATATAGCCTGGTGTTATTGGCCTAATAAATATAAATACTTTAAAATATGTTACTTGACAAATTACTGTTACAAGCTAATGAAAAGTCCAGTGTTGAACACAAGTCTTCTCCATAGATTGCTTTATAGATTATTTTTCCATAGATTATTTTTATAGCCACGCTTGGCAGGTTGGTAGACAACTACAGATATTTTTTTTTTTTGATTTTAAGTTATTATTGGGAAGATATAACTGCCAATATCCTTGTTGGCGACGCGTCTATAAGAATATTTCAATTTATTAGTTAACCGATTACGAATAGCTCCAAAAGACAAATTATCGAGTAATAAAATTCTAATAAGAAAACACTTAGTTGAATCTTAAAGATATATCGAATTAATGATTGGAAGGTTTTGGGTTCGATTCCCAGGCCGGACTAGTTTGTCGTTTTCTTAGTAATATTTTCTTAATAAATTCATATAGGAAAATTTTTAAGATATAAATTATGTTTCCGGGTTCAGTTCTCCGGTTGAAATCACCTTTCCAATAAGGTTAATTTAAAGGAATATTAAGGTAAATTTAGAGACCAGGATTTGTTCCCCGGTCGAAATGATCACTTTGTGAATAAGTAGAATCAATGGAGATGAATTGCATAAGTATTATCTTATATGAGTTTGATGCGTTTTGTATGAAAACAAAATGTCTATTTTCAATGTATTGATTCATGAAATATTTTGTCTGTGTTATCTGATAAGCGACATGATAACTGATAAGATCCTAGTTAGAAATAATTTCCTACAATTTGGGAGTCGTGTAGAATAAGTTGTTCACCTAGTATTGGTTGATAGTAGTGTGTGCTAAATTTGCCATTTTTGCCGACAAGTGAAAGTCGTGTGAGAATTAGTTGTTCAAATAGCGTGAGTTCATAGCCGCACGTTAACTTAGGAGGTCAAAATAAGTAGAAATTTAAATATTTGCAAATTTCAGCAATTTATGTAAAATTTACTTGTAAAATATTTCATTGACTGTATGAGCAAAATAGGTGAATTCTGTGTTATTTTTATGTGAAAATTCCTTGGGATTAGTGAAATATTGATAGTTTTGAGTAAGATATTTAAAAGTGTTGTAATGGTAAAATGTATAGGAAAAATGTAAATTAAACTATTGTATTAGTTAAGATATTTATATTTTCAAGTGAAGAACATTGTTTCAACCTTATATGTTATATATTTAAGAATTCTAACTTGGTGCATATGTTGTAAAATAGGCATATTTTGTTGAATAAATAAAAGGTTTTATGTGATATAAAAATGTAATGTATATCATAGTATAGATATTTTTTTGTGCTATCTTTATGAATAAAATGTATAAATGTATGTCTTATACAAATAAAGATATTGGGCAAACCGTGAGAGAGTGATAGTACAAATTGATGTAATTAAGTGGTGTAATTGCACAGAAAGCGCAGTTCTCTTTCGCGTATAGCTCTGAGGTAGCTCGGTAAACGAGTTTTCTTGCAATTAGTTCGGGGGAAGTTGAAGAAAGTTCGGGGGAAGTTGAAGAAAGTTCGGAAAACTTCGAGAAAGTTCGGGACAGTTCAGCACCAGCCGTATAATCAAGAAAGAAAAAGTGTATAGGGAAAGTAATTACTCTCTCACGGAACGGTTTGAAGATAATTGCTGTTTTATTCCCAAGGAATCCTTAAAAAGTGAAATACAGTCCACTGTGTCGCTGTTGCGGCACATATCGAAGAACCCGTAATCCCCGCCTGAACCTATTCTGAAGAAAAGGAAGAGGTCGACGCCCTTGTGTGTTACTCCGTTGCGGGGTTCACATACGTTGTTCCCGAACCCAACGTAGGTGTCATAGGAGGTTAGGAAATCCGCTGCTGAACCAGCTGGAATAAACGACCTCCCTCTGTCCCGACTCTGGTTCCTTTTCAAGTGATCCTTCGAGGATTTAAGGAACCAGCTGTAGGATCCTGTTCCTTTTCAATCCTGGTTTTGCTTCGCTCTGTCGGCTCTAACGGTGCCCACAGGACGAAATTACAGCAATAAAAAGTGTATTAATGTTAATATACAAGTAGATATACAAACAAAGACACACATTCATGCAATAATGAACAAGGACAATATATATAAGATGATATAAATATGCTCATATAAAATGTTAACCGTCACAGTAAGTGCATGTGATTACTTCATGTAATTGTGTAAAAAGAAATGCTTTTTAAAACATTTGCGTGTATTTTAGGGCAAATAATAATAACGCAGGTAAATTGGTTGACTTCATTATTTCTTTGCCAAAATTAATTATTAAATTTATTACCTTTTAATTTAAATTTATTTGCTTATCACTCTGCCAACTATTAAGTGTAGTGTGACTCTGCGTTTTGGTACATTGTTTTTATTTTTTTATTTCGTCTATAAACCATGAAGAAAAATATTAGGTACTAATCTATGTAATTGACGTGTTCTAAAACGGGTTAGTTTTGAGTTCGGGTAAAACTTGCAGGCAGACACTTTCGTAAAGAGTTAAAGAGTAAAAAGTGGGAAATTACTCCTTTAAACCTTCACCGCGAATATATAGTTTCTTTTTAAGTTTCGATTTGTTTTTGTAAAGAAGGTCTCAATCAGAAAGTCAATCTGTTGAATTTTCTTTCGAATCGGTCTCTGATTTGTGAATAGTGGATTTTGTATGATATTCCGAAATGTACCAACAATAAATTGATTCAAAAAGCTGCTAATGACACACGTGGATCACCTTTCTAATATTTGGCACACCAATGACTACAGAAGCATACTGAATAGAATTGCAAGCAAGGAAGAACTAGCTCTCTGCTAAAATAACCACGACTTTTCTAATATCACTGCACATCTCATTGTCATAAAATAACATGATCATCGACTGAAAATTCTTTGACATCCAACATACTCGCGAGACTTTGCTCGTATTTATTTACATATTATTATTTATTGGAATACTTTTATTAAAAAAAACTTCAAAGAATTCAACGATTTCCTTTAAACGAACTTCAATTAAAATCAAAATCAGTTTTCTTATATTATATATTTTTGTTAAGTAAAACTTAGTTTAGTAACAATTAAATACAATTAGATTGGCAATACATGTGTTTTTACGTGTATAAGTATGTGACAAAAGTAAAGTAAAGTAACAGCCCATTTAAGTCTGCTTGGCACAGGCCTGCTCTCTCTTCTGAGAGGGTTTTAAGGCAAGGAAGTGTCCCAGACGCTGCCCCAATGCGTGTTGGCAGACTTCACGTGTCTATGAAATAATTTTTTTTATTTCTCAGATATGCAGGTTTCCTCACGATGTTTTCCTTCATCGCAGAGCACGTGATAAATCAGTACTTAAAATTTCAATTAACAATTTAATTGTTGCCGGCGGGAATCGAACCCGGGTTGCTCGCATACTCATTTACAGCGGGTGCTAACTCACTGACACACCACGGCTCTATAACATGTTTATGACAAGCTTTACAAAAATTAAAATAGAGTCACTATTTAGTCACTTTCGTTTTTTTTTTAAAGCTTGCTCCATTAAAATTTTATTATTTACGGTTCTAAATACACACGTGTCAACATAAACAATGAATTTCAGCATGTTTTGGGCTCAGACTCAGACTGTGATGTAAAAGACTTAATTGAAGAAATAATCGATATAGCTGAGGAGGAAGGAATCGTTGATGGAGATACGGAGTTAGAATTATCTGACCCGATAACCGATAATTTAATCTTTGGAGGACCCGTGTATGCAACTGGTACTGTAAAAATTGTCGGAATGTGTAAGTTCTTTTGTATCATATCTTTGTTTCAATCTATGGGGGTTGCTTTTGAGCTTCATTAAGTGCCAAAGTCAAAATATGTGTGTATTTAATATTCTAAGCTATCAAATTGTTAATAAGGATCCTGACAGAGTTTTGTAATTTTTTACAAATATTAATAATCGGTAACAAAGACTTGAAATAAAACGTAATAAAGTGTCCAACACCAGCGGCCACCATTTTCTGTAAAATTGCTGCTTACCTCTTCAAGTATATATATATTCTAAACTGTTTCCACCGAGAAATATGTAGTTAACTTAATTAAAATTTGTTTGACGGTATTCTTTATAGATCCTGAAATCGCCTGTGGGAAAATCGGGGCGGATCGCTATTTATTCCGTAAATTAATTTATGATTTATTTCAATTTTATATCTGTTGACTGTCTATTAAGGTCCATAACTGAACACCTTTTAAAATGAGCCATTTAAAGTGTAATTCTTAAAAAATGAATATTATACTTAGTACCTACTCTTGGCTACTAAACAATCTTTACCAAAGCCAACACTACTGCTCAATCTTTATCGGAGCCAAGAACTTATCACAGGTAATGCTACACTGCGTCACCAGCCTGTAGAATTTAATTCGGTACTTTTGAATGGATTTTCCTACTATCGATTGGTTGCCAGGGCATTATCAGTTAGTTAGCATCGATTTAGAGAAAATATTCACGTCGACAAGTTCTGTGTGTTTCTTTACTCTTTTGATAATTGTTTTTCATTATTTTTATTCCAGCATGGCCAATGTTTCCAATCTTTGGACGACGACCATTTATGAGCACACGAATGATATTTCCTACATATTATTATAACCCATTTTCATATTTTGTGAATCCGTATGATATATACGATAATGATGATACTTTAATTTATGATAAAAAAGAAGAAGAAGAAACAGACAACGAGAAAGTTTTCATTGAGGAAGAAACGGCAGATGATAATATGACATCAGAAATTAATAATGATTTCTTTAGTAGCAGAATTCCCGTTTCTGGAAGATTAAATATCTTTGCAAGATTCTAAACTTTATTGCGATAGTGGAAAGCAATGAAAGCAATGGAATAGACAGGGTTATTTTGCAATAACCGGCCAAATTTGCAGAGAAGGTTCAGAATAAAGTAATATAGGCAAACGGTGAAAAAAAATTAATAAAAAAAATTAATAACATTCTGTCCTTTTTATTTGTTAAATTCAAAATGCGTTAAAGTCAAAATGTATTATTTTAACAGATTTTACAGCGCACGCACATATTCGTAAGTGTCAATCGGTACATAAGGCAAAACGTTGTTGCCCATAAATCAAATTCAATTTAGAATAATTTCAAATAAGAGTAGAAGCCTTATTTACTAGTATTTTTAAAAACTGCAGTAATGGTATAACATTATTTACAAATTTATATTTAAGTTTAAGGCTACTCTTTGAAATATAACCCTGTATATAAAAAAAAATATAAAGTTATCCAAGGTGATAAATGTTCATTATTTTTGTGAATAAAGCTAATAAGCAATAAAGCAGTTGTAGATTACAGTATTTTTATTTTTTATTTAATTGTGTGTGTGTGTGTGTGTGTGTGTGTGTGTGTTCTCCTGAATGCCCCTTGGTACTGTTGTTCACACGTTAGCGTTTTGAGAATAAGTAGATTTGTTTTATTATTCTCATTTTTTTATATTTAAAAAGGAAACTGCTAATTTTATCACAGAAGCTATAAATTTGCCGTTTATTGGTAAAATAGCATTTTAATTTGCATCGCATTTTAATAATTTCTGTGTTTGAATATTATGTTCTACACGTAACTGATAAACAAAACTGGCGGAACAAAAACATCAATTTTAGTTCATCTACTATCAATGTACAGTGTTTACCTTTGTATAGTTGATATCTAATTAATTATGCTTATTTATGTGTATTTTTAATTTTTACCATACTTATGATCCAATCGAGTAAGCTACAAAGCATATATTATACTTACTATTGATAGGTGCATATTATTGGCGTTTTAATACTGGGTTATCGTATTATTTTTATTATTTTTATTGTGGAATCGGATCCATCACAAAGCACTTCAGAGATAGCTTCGGGGTAAGTGATAAAACTGTATTAATCAACTTGAAGCAAATCGGGAAAGTAAAAAACTTGTACGATGGGGCACCACATGAATTGAGTGAAACGAACTTGCAAACACGCGTCGACTGCTGTGTTACTTTGCTCAACCGACACAAAAATTAAGGGATTTTAAATCGAATTATTACTTGTGATGAAAAGTAGATACTGTACGATAATCGGAAGCGCTCGTCGCAATGACTGAACCCTGGACACCCAGCCAAATCCTGCCCTAAACGATAATTGACTCAAAACAAGTTACGTGTGAGCGTTTGGTGAACTAGCGCCGGTGTCGCTCACGACAGCTATCTAAAATCTGTCCAAACGATTATGGCAGATATCTATTGTAAGCAACTGCAAACCATGAAGGAAGGACTAGCTGCTAAAAAACCGAGATTAGTCAATCGCTCTAGGGCACTGCTGCTTCACGACAACACAAGACCACACCCTGCACAACAAACAACCACTAAGATGAGCTACAATTGGAATGTCTGCGACATCCACCGTACTCCTCGGACTTTGCTTATTGAAGCAAGGTCCGAGTTCGAAATCTATTGAGTTACCATTTTTTCCGGAATTTGGACAACTTTTTCATACGTGGCAGAGCCATGCTGCAGTTATATTAGTAGTATAGTTGTAGTACGAATGGGTAGGCTGAACCGGGGAAGGACCACGCTCTCACAGAATACCAGCGTCAAATAGTAGCTTAATGCTGCTGTATTTCGTATGGTAAATGTAGAGAACCGGAGACCATTTTACTGGAAACGAGGCATTCCATCTTAGTCCTCACGGGTGACAACGCATCTGCATTTTGTTTTGTAATCGAGGATACATGTTCGTATGCTCGGACGTTGATGTATGTTCGATGTCTATGGGCCGCAGCAACCTCTTACCACCAGGTGGACCGTGTGCTCGTTGGTCACTTTATAAAAAAACTTCTTACACGGAAAAAAATTCGACTCCGACGCGGCAGTCCAAACCGTCTTTAAAGAGTTTATTGATTCTCGCCCCCCGAAATTTTTTTTAGTAAAGTGATCAATGAACCACCTATGAGATGGCAAAAGTGCATAGAAAACAACGGTGCATACTTTGATTAATTAAATATATTTATAAAAAAAAATTTACTTTATATTCCTCCCGTACGAAACGTCAATTTCATATCTAAGGACCTATTATGTAACTTACGACATTATACAGACTTTGTCATTGTGATAAAAATTGACTACCGGCGGTGTAAGAATACTCTTACCCTATACCACATTACATTACCCTACATCTAAGTCCCGTTGCTGTAGGAAGAGGTATATATATATATATATATATATATATATATATATATATATATATATATATATATATATATATATATATATATATATATATATATATATATATATATATATATATATACAGATACAAACCGAGAGATGGCTAGCGGCGTCTTGTAATAAAAAAACCTACAGTTGCCAACCTGCCTGCCAATCGTGTCAACTATGTGGAATATACTATAAGGCAATCTATCAGGAGGACTACGTTCATCAGTGGACTTTTGATGGGTCGTAAAGGTAACGGTAACCAGAACCCCCGGATTATTACAAAAATCATATTTCTTGTGATATTAATGCGCAATGAACGCTTATCTTAACCGAATCATCAAAGTTACTTAACCACATTAAAATCACGTTCTAAAATTTCTTATTTGTTGATATAAGATCTTGTCCGAGAGATAAAAAATTATGCTATATAAGTACAAATATTTTGTAAAAAATACGTTTATTCCTTGTAAAGCATTTCTTTCAAGATGATGATTGTATTTTATTTTTCATTTTTGACTTTGTTCAAAGTAAGTTTTAAAAAAACATAATATGGAAATATGTTATCGTTGTAACTTTTTTGTACTTCTATTTATTTGTTAATATGTTTTAATGTTCTTTATTTCTTCTTCAGTTCATGTCGGCGCAAATATTGCCATACACTATAACAGGATCAAATGGGTATGCAAGCACAGCTTCCAATCTTCCAACCGTCATAACTACCAGTGGACCTATGACTAGTCAAGGATATCAAACTACTATACCATATTCTGGTGGATATGCACATACTCCCACTAGTTTTTCGTCTGGAACTTATTTGTCAAACTCAAACTTAGCCAACGCTGTGACAAATGCTAATTTAGTCAACGCAAACGCTGTTAACTCTTATTTTGATCATGATACAATCGGTCCAGTGAATGCAAATTTTGCGAATAATAATTTAGCAACATCTGTGGTTAATGCAAATACAGTAGCTGATGTAGTTAACACTGCTAACGCGATTATTGCTGCAGATAATGCAGCAAATAACCTTGTTAGTGCTAACTACGCTTATGAAAACATTTTAGCAAATACAGAAGATATGAAACAAGTCAATAATCTATCTCCAGTTTTAAACGGAAACATGGCAACGTTTTATCTTGGCAATAATGGTAATACATTTTCAGTAACTAGTGGATCTCCTGGCACGCAAGGCATTGGGGTACAAGTAATGGCAGATGCTTTGGAAGTTGGTGGAACCGTAGCTGTAAATGGTAGAATACCGATTTACGGCATGGTTGGTATAAATGGAAATATACCAACTGATGGTATGGCTTCAGTCAGCTATAGCTGTGCCAACCCTAGTACTCTATTATAATTTAGGATGCCCCTATTTATATTATTTTATTTATTTATTTAATTAATTAATAGACAGTAAGTACTATTTATATACCCTAGTACTCTATTATAATTTAGGATGCCCCTATTTATATTATTTTATTTATTTATTTAATTAATTAATAGACAGTAAGTACTATTTATATACATTTTATTACATTGCTCTGTAACAAAATAGCACAATGTCATATAAAATGTCAATAAAAACAGTGAATTAATAAAATGAACGATTTTATTAGAGAACTCCCTATCTAAATAATCATTATTAGGTTAAATATAAATTGTTAGAAACTAATTTAACCAAGCAAGATGTCGCACTTACTGATGATGAGCGATATTAAAGTGATATGTGTATTATAAGGTGATTTGTAGTGTAGTGACGACCTGTTAAGAGACGCAGGAAGTCGATTGTACAGGTGGCTCATGACTGTGCTTTTTGTAATATGAACCACGGACTCGCTAACGATCAATACATTGTATTCCCACAACGTAGAATTAATAAAATAATCATTTGTATGAATTTACAAAGTGATCATCAACAACACTAGTGAATTAATAAATCTGTACAATGTTAGTCTGTCACTATATGTTCACGAATATAACATAAATATTTTTTTTCTTAACTATTGTGTTTCTAAACTACAGAACTGATTTTCAGCTTGAAAGCATGTCACATTAAATTAAAAGCTGCTTTGTGTTTTGTACTGAATAATTTTATTTAGGTTCTTACTTAAATAACAAACTGAAACTTACTTTCGGGAAAACATTGATAATTTTGTTGATATCCAGGCTCAAATCAAATCTTTGTTTGTGTATCTGTGCGTGCGTGCGGGAGTGTGTGTGCGTGTGTGTGTGTGTGTGTGTGTGTGTGTGTGTGTGTGTGTGTGTGTGTGTGTCTACATTCTCATCACATTAGACTCTAACATCGCCCGTCATACTTCTCGTTAGTTGTTGTCCGATTTAATTATGGCCATGACTTTAAATTGCTATTTCAATTAATTTACTTATACTAACGTGAATTGAATTTTAGGAAAAAACGTGGTACTTCGGTTCGAGGCACTTGGCTGGCCTTAAATTTTTACTGACATTTCTAAGTTTTCGCCATTGTTAACATAACACGTGCGAGAAAGAAACCGTTGTTACAGAACTTTATCATGTTCCGGCAATGGTTTCCAGCTTTTAACCGAGAGCGGACACTTGCTCTTATCTAACGCTTATATATCTTATGAATGGTTGGAACAGGATTTTAATATGCAAAATTGTATGATTTTGTAATTTAAATACATGCGAATGTGACCTATGTATTAGCGAAAACATGAGTGTTCAAATGGTAATATAAACCTTAAGTTATAATGTTAATTTTTGGCGCCTTGCAGTGTCACTATTCTGTTGTCAAAGTTTTATAAAAGTTCACAATGTGACGATAATTTCCAATTACTTTACACTTTTACAGAGAAGTTGTACAAGTAAGAAAATTCCTAGTTAAACGCACAGTGGTCCGCCATGCATCCAGATGGTGAGGATGGTATCGTGAATTTTGACGCGATGTGTGTTCGTGAAATTTGGCGGCTGGAACTAATCGGAACAATTCCGCAGAACACTCCCCGTAGTAGATGCGATAGAAAACGCAAAGAGATGCAATATCCCTACGCAGCGCCAGTGAAACGAGCCGATCAGAAAGAACTCGGTCGTCAACGATTCGAACCGCTCTGCGCTGCAGCGGTCAAGTGGAAGGAGATGGCATGGGGGTGCCCCGGCTCAGAGATGAGAACAATATTCCATGTGAGGCCGAACTTGTGTTTTGTAACACAAGTTAGTAAGTGCCTTATACACCGGCCAACACAACTATTCCACAAATGGAATAGTTGTGTTGGCCGGTGTATAAGGCATCACCAGTGCTGTCGTCAGCATAGCAATGAATGTTACCAGTTTGTAACATATTATTGATTTGAGACGAAATAGCGATAGCACGCAGCCTTGTAGAACACCGTCGTTAATAGGCTTGTAATCAGAGCATTCACCGTCTACTACGACTTTGATGCTACGATTAAATTTGTATTACGATTAGATTAAGGAAACTGGTGTCCCAACTGTGTAATTTCTCGGAAAGCCCATAGAGAGGAAGCTTCGAAAAAAGCGCTTTTGCTAGACCCGATCGAAGGCCTTCGCCATGTCAAAACAAACGGTCAATGGATCTCCTCCTCCTCCCCCTTGGATTCCACTGCCTCCGCCCAACTATAAGTCAGGTAGAACAGAAGATCACCAGCTGACCACGACGAAAACCGTATTGGTGGTCACTAATCACCTGGTGATCCTCAAGACACCTCATTACCGCCGGCAGTTTAAAATGGACTTCATTATTTTGGAGAACAAGGAGGTGATGACGATAGGCCTGTAGTTGGACGGATCTGTGCGGTCGCCTTTTCGTCTTCTATGAATACGGTACTACGTAGCGCTGTGTAAACCGCACATATGGCATGGAACACTCACACCACGGGATGGTCGGCGGTGTGTTTCTTCCATCATCGTGAGTCGAGTATGATGCAAAGAGAGAGCCTAACAGATTGGCTTTCTTCTTTGACCGCATGGGCCAGTGAATCATCCTCTCTGTGCAGAGATGGAAGAAAGAAAGAAAGAAATGCATTTTATTTTAGTTTAAGCATGCAGCATAACAAGTAAAAAGTAGTTAAATGCCAAAAGATAAAAATAACTAAATTAAAAGTAATTTAATATTATTATAAATTTAAGAAAACCTTTTAAAAATACCCAGGAAACCGTGAAACGGACCGGACTCAGCGATAGCACTGGTTTTCAGTCCAGCCCTTACCCAGAGGCAGCTCGGGCGGCTGAGTGCACGCTCGCTCTTGATGTCCAAAAATTCCTAATAAATAATATACATATACATATGCATACCTATATTCATATATAATTGGACTGAAAGTAGAATTTGCCGTTTTTTTCAAAAAAGGATACGTATGGAAGCAATATCTACAGTTTTGTATTAGTAAAAAAATAAAATAATAACTAAGGTAAATACACACAACTCGTATAAGGATTTTTAAATTATTTTAAAAGAAAGAAAAGAAAAAAAAACGAAAGAAATAGGCTACCCACATTATATGCTTAGTTTCATTGTTGGTATATTTACATTTTTTAAATACAGGATTTAGTATAATTTAAAGTGCCAAACCGCTCGGTGTCTATGAAATACAGTTACATTACTGGTAAATCCATTCATCGTTAATTTAATAAAAAATTACTAAATTAAAGAATTATCATAAGTTATTAAAGACGGAAGAGATGACCGACAGAAGTTTCCTTGGACTACCTTGACTGGTACCACACAACGGACAAAACAATGGTCTGACGAACCTAGAGAAGTGTCGACGGAAACCTAATAACCGTCCGGACTAGAGGTCAGCAGAAGGTCCAACCGGGAAGGTGTATGATCTTCCACATCTGGAATCCACGTAGACGAAGTAACCAGTTGCGTCAGACCATATGCCATGGCAAAATCATAAACAAATCTCCTGGGCTTTAAAATCGCCATAGATCACAATCTCTGGGGATGGGATCTGCTGTAACCATTTGAACGTGGTCGATGAGTCGGTATATTTCGGCATTACTGCAATGGGACCTACACAAAGTAGAGTTCTAATTTGTACCCCGGGTATGAGAGGTATGAAGTATCAGCTGGAGAGGATACCTACTGAGTCTCGGTTAAAAAGAGCAAGGCCGGCTTCGCGGTCTCCAGATGGTAGTGGACAGCGTTAAGGTTGGAATGAAGTCCCCTGATGTCGCAAGAATTCATGGGTAGCATAACAGTGGTCGCCTTGGCCACTGGTAGTATATAGAAGATACCCATCTACCACTGTTATAGGCTGTCAATGTCGTGCAGTCCGCGCCCCCGGGGTTACAGGAGTTGGCAAGTACGAGGTAAAACGGTCTCAAAGGGGAAGCGAGCGGTATGCGGGAGGGCGAGCGAGCACGCCGCGTGCTCCGGAGCGCCAGTCGCCGGTGGTTGCTTGCAACGGTTACTTGTGTACTTGGTGCACACGAGTTTACGATCTGAAGATGAGCAAACCGATTGGACGACAATCAAAAGAAATTGTGTATAACGTATACATGTACTATGTATTTGCGCAGAGTGCGGGCTGCAAAAACCGGCGCAGATGATACCTAAGTATATTAAAAGCAAAAAGCACTCCATCTATTGGAGAAACCGCATGAAAATTCGTTCAGTAGTTTTTGAGTTTATTATACAGACAGACGCGGCGGGGGACTTTTTATAATATAAAGTGATTTAATATTATATCGAATTCATTACTACATCACACAATGCTTCGTAATAAATCTAAATATATCCATATTAATCTCAAGATAACTCGTTCCCAAATCCCTACGTATGTAGCCGTGGGCGTGGCCTCGTGCACGAGCTGCGTGCTACCTCGTCCCTGTCCACTCTGTACCCCGTGGGCGCAGACTGCACGACGTTGACGGCCTATAACAGTGGTAGAGCTTGTCTAAACTGAAATGACGCGCCCCACTACTTAATTAGTTGATTTCGATGTGTGAGTGTAAATATTAATAACGACGCTTCATCTGTGTTTGAGCGTCGACTGCTCCGCGAACTATGATCTGTATGCCTACGTGACGGTCGACTAGTCGCGTGATAAATCCGACAACGCTCTCCTTAGGGAGCAGCGTTGGGGCATTGTATGAAACAAAACGTCCGCTCTCTGCCACCTTCAGGCAATTATGACAAGTTGGACAAAAAATCCGAAACCGACGCGTGCTCCTACGCTTGAGTCTCACCGACAACCGAATGACCAATTACAATGGCATTTGTATATGTATTGCGTCCATATTTTAAATTTGCTTGTGTGCGTTAATGCGATAGTGGGGCGCGTCATTTCAGCTTAGACGATCTATAGATGGGTATCTTCTATATACTAACAGCGATAGTGGTCGATGGCATTAGTGGTAATGGCAGGTGGCCGGAGGCCCAATTCCACCCCCCCCCACATTAACATAATAGTGGAATCAATTAAAAAACTAAATCTTTATGATATTAAACATAGTCACCTCTAACGACACCTACGGAATAATACGGATTTTTTATGCCATGACTACAAAGTGAGAATAAGAATCGAAGTGAGAGTAAGAAAGGATCACGAAACAAAATGCAGATGCGTTGTCACCCGTGAGGACTAAGATTGAATGCCTTGTTTTCCAGTAAAAAGGGTCTCCGGTTCTCTACACTCACTATACGAAACACAGCAACGTCAAGCTGCTATTTCACATCTTACTAAATCATTCATTGTTTCTTAAGATAAATGTCAAATTAATGTTAAGTACCTGGTTGACCGAGCTTTGCTCGGTATTTTTCGCTCGATTTTTTTTAATTCGTATGTTTTGGAAATTATATTTACAACACGTACGAATTAACTTGAGACTCCGCTGGAATGCGACCCCCTTCCCGACTCCCCGCACCGCGTCCCGCGCTAGCCGTGCGCGCTCAGTACCGATAGCATTTTTGTTACGGATACGCGTCTCGACTCTAGTTCGATATTTTTGATAATTGTTTGTTGTTTGGTTTGGACATTTGTTTGTTTTTGTTATACTTGAACGTTATTTTATCTGCTTGTTGTTAATTGCGTTGTTTTGTTGTTAAGTTTGGACGTTGGGTTGTGCCGTTTTCTTGTGACGCTTAGGAGTTACTCCGCCTTTTTTATTTTTAAAAAAAGATGGGAGGAAAGACAATACACAGCCATGCAGAGTTGGCTTCGGAAAAACAACATTCCTTTTGATGAAAAAATGACGAAACCGGAACTGTACCATATGATACTGCTCAATAAACCACTGAAAAAATATATAGTGGACAAACTCATGAGAGAGCATGGACACGAGGTATTACGGCTGCCACCCTACCATTGTGATTTGAACCCTATAGAATATACATGGAACTTAATAAAACAAAGGGTGGCAGCTAAAAATGTTAACCAGTTTGAAAGGGAAATAGAGGGTTTGACAAGAGACGCAATACAGTCTATAACGGCTTCCGATTGGAAGAAAGAAAATAACCATATCGAAATATTAGAAAACGAATACTGGGAGAGTGATAGACTTGGAGAAATCCAACAGAGAGAATTAATTATATCCCTCGGAGGGGAAGAATCCAGCTCAGAGAGTGAAAGTGAGGACGATCTAATGGACGGAATAGAACCGATCGTATACAGTGACAATGTATAATAAATATAATAATAAATCTTTATTAATATTCCTTACTTCTATTCCTTGATTTTACATAGTTTGTGCTGTTCCGCTTATCCAAGATTGATTCACTTTCATCCTAAGGTTGCCTGGGAGAGATTGCTTTTTTGCAATAAGGTCGCCTGTTATGCTTTGTATTTTTATTGTGTACGAATCTGTAACACTTTTTATAGTGCAATAAAGTGTATAATAAATTAATAATATTATAAATGAGAAAGTGTGTATGGTTATTTCTTTTTCCTTCCTTGACGCGTTAACTAAAAATAATATTATATATATTATAAAACATAAATATTTAAAATACATAAAAATGGCAACATTATATCACTTATTACTTCACCCCTTGCCAGAACATTTTATTTTGTTTTTATTAATAATCTCATGCAAATCTCAAAAATTTCAAATAAAAAAATATTACGACGCATTATTTTGCACACCGTACATTGACAATTACGTCATCGGCCCAGGTCTCAAGTTAATTCGTACGAGTTATAGATACAAGTTACATACTGATGAAATATAAATAATATTTTTTGATCTTAGCGACATAACAGAAAAAACGGAACTGGTTATTTGAATAAAAAATCATGAGTGCAATTATTTTAATTTAAATTTTCGTGTTTTTAAAAAATACTAAAAAAAGGGCTTGAAAAAATAGATTTTATCAAAAAAGAAAGGAACCTGAAAAAAAAATTTAAAAAAGTCGGTCGGTCGTTCTGGGCTCGAACCGAGGTTTTACGATTCTGTGACCGCCCATTATACCAATTAAGCTATTTATAATCATTAACAATTTGTCAAAATTTACCTTCTTATTCTAACGATATTGTAGCAGATTTTTATTGCCTAAAAACACGGACGACAAGACATTTTCTAAAAATAAATCCTAGCTAGATCGATTTATTATCCCCGAAACTCCCTGGACACTAAATTTTATGAAAATCGTTGGAGCCGTTTTCGAGATCCCGATTATATATATATATATATATATATATATATATATATATATATATATATATATATATATATATATATATATATATATATATATATATATATAATATACAAGAATTGCTCGTTTAATAATGCTAATTTCTGCAATTCATTCTGCAAGAAATAAAGGTGTTTTTACTAAGTTAGAGTCCATACAATACATGGCAATCGGTATGTAATACGAATTAATTAAATAATTAAGATAATTTTTATTTATTTGAAGCAATTTTTAATATTATCTTAATCTTTAATAAGACGTATCAATAATGGATTAGATAAGGAAAGTTTAATACTAGAGTGAAATTGTGTCTATTTATGTCCGACCAGGATAAGTAAGAATATTAGAAAAATTGCAAAGGTCTCCTATTTGATCCTGAGGGTCGTGTAGGAATGAGTTTGTCAACGTACACAAGTGTTTGGCAGAAAAGAGAAACGCAAGTCCGAACCGTTTCTTAAGAATATTAGTTACAATAGTACTTAATTATTATAAAATATGAAAATGCATATAAGGAATGCTTTGTATAGATTCTGTGTGACGATAATATAAGAAAAAAGTTAAAAGAAGTCAATTTTAGTAACAAAATAACGAAATAATAATAAAAATGTATAAGAAAATTAAAGTTTTAATTATGCTTAACAGTTTTAAATTCTTGCATTAAACTGTGGTATTATTTAAGAAAAGTGAAATTAGTGATGAGAATTGTATTAATAAGTTTATATTCGACATTTTTAGGGTTCCGTAGTCAACTAGGAACCCTTATAGTTTCGCCATGTCTGTCTGTCTGTCTGTCCGTCCTCGCTTAATCTCTGTGACCGTTAGCACTAGAAAGCTGAAAATTGGTACCAATATGTGTATCAATCACGCCGACAAAGTGGTAAAATAAAAATTGGAAAAAAATGTTTTATTAGGGTAGCCCCCCTATATGTAAAGTGGGAAGTGATTTTTTTTTTAATTTCAACCCTAACATGTGATATATTGTTGGAAAGGTATTTAAAAATGAATAGGGGTTTACTAAGACCATTTTTTGATAATGTCAATAATTTCGGAAATAATCGCTCCAAAAGTAAAAAACAATGTGTCCCCCCCCCCCTCTAACTTTTGAACCATAAGTTTAGAAAATATGAAAAAAATCTGAAAAGTAGAACTTTATAAGGTCTTTCTAGGAAAATTATTTTGAACTTGGATGGAAAGTCGGAGCGCCTGCCGCGGAGCGTGCAATGTTGCACGCTCCATGTTCGCGCACGTACCCACTACCGGGAGCAGTTGCAGAAGCGCGGAGCGCTGCTGGAGCGCGAACATAATTGTTACCCACCTTTGAACTCATAAGTGGGAACACTTATTGTGACGGACGGGAAACTACGGAACCCTACACTGAGCGTGGCCCGACAAGCTCTTGGCCGGTTTTTATGTTTACGACTGTAAGAAATTGCTTGTAAAATTGTGATATTTTGTTTAATATTTTATTAGTGCTTTATGTAATGTGAATGTTTTAATTGTTTTTATAGTGTGCTTTCTTTGCAGTTTATGTGAAATATAATTGTTTTATGATGTTGTCATGGACAAAAAAGATACATTAAAATATATGGAAATGTGATAGTGAAAATTGTCGATTAAATTAATTCAATATGGCTTTGCGCGCGTAGTTTGCTATTTGTTCGGGACGTTCGCAACCAGCCGGGCTAGCATGACCAGGGGATAAAAATTTTATCCACCGATTATATCCACTGACAAGGGATAAAATTGTCTTATCCCTACGTCAAAGCTTTATCCACCGTGCGAGCATGAGCCTATGGTGGATATAATATCGACAGTAGATAAACTTATCCCCGCGCATAGATAATATACCATAGTATATAGCTATAAACTATACTAGCTATAAACTAGTTTTAAGATTAAGTACATTTACATTAACTTATATTTTCTTTTACCTTTTGTTTATTATATTGCTAATATTATATATGTCATTATATGTCATTTATAATATTTCTTATATTTATTTTAAGCGTAATTCTGCCTTGTTTTTATTTTTTCTATTATTCTAATTCTTTCTTTATTTTCTTTTGTATAATATTTAAGTTAAATATACATTGCTTGTATCAAATCGCAGGTATTACTTCGCTTGTGATAGCATTTATTAAAAAAATATGTGTCTAGAATTAAGCCAATTGCGAAACTGGACAATACAGACCCTTTGGAGGTGGTTCAACCTCTTGAGGAAATTTAAAAAAAATTATCCCTGCAATTACTGACATTATAAGAAAATTACAAAATACATCAAAATTAATGGCTACTCTAAGTCACAAAGATTTAATTTTAATTGAAAATGATGAAGCATGAAGAATAAAAATGTAATGATTTCAAACAAAACAAGGAATAAATAATTTTATAATCATGAGTATTGTGTTATTTGTATTCCTAATATTACTTATATTAGTCTTTAAACTTGTATTTACCTACACAAGAGGCTAATTAAAGTATATTGCTCCACACATTTTAATGATGGCCCCAATAATTTAGGTCAAGCATTTGCTGATTATTTGTTGTTTTAACAACAGCCATGCCATGGTCTTGAATCGTACCTCTCCAGTAGGTAACTACCATCTGCCAAGAGACTGAAAGATGTAAACTACCTACCTAGAAAAAATATTAAGATAAGTTACATAAGCCATATGTATTGATTGCAAATATACGATGTTTTTGGACAAGGTGGTTGTAATAGATGCTTACTTCAATATGCACTGGTAGTCCATCCACATAATTAATAGGCTTTAAAGCCTCATAGAGTTCTTTACACAAATACAAAACAATCTTTGAGCATCCGAAACCGGCGTAGAAATTCGTTGTCGGAGAATTCCAATAGATTAAGTATTCTGATCACGTATCGATCGCTGGTGTAATTTTCTTTCTTGTTTTTCAATTTCTGACACGAAAATGTAGTTGCAATAGGCTCGAGACATCTTTTTCGTATTAAAATGGTTTGAAGATAAACTTAAACCAAAAAGGGATAATTTTTTCTCTTTCCCTTGGCCTCATGCTACGGACGGGGAGATATATGTCTACTCGTTATGTCAAACGGGGATATACTATAGAGATAAGACAATTTTATCTCTTGTCAGTGGATATAATCGGGGGATATAATTTTTGTCTCTTGCCCATGCTCGCAGGGTAGATAAAATTAAGCAAGGGATAAAAATTGTATCCTCTCCCCGAGGATATATTGTCCCCCGCTCATGCTAGCCCGGCAGCTACAGTTTTCAGTCTTAAATCAAGAAAGAAAATGAAATAAGGGAAAGTAAAGTGAAAGTAGTGAAATTTCGGTATTACATTTCCAAGGGACATTTACGAACAATTATTGTTTTATTTGAAGACTTCTTCAGCGTCCACCCTAAAAGTAGGGAAGTAAGGAATATACAGTACGTAAGTAAGTAAGTACATAACTCATGTCATGACCGGGACCATTCCTTGGGACGGGTGCCCAAAAACTAAATAACACTGACGATTGTAATGACCATAAAATTGTTTTTGAAAATAACAACATATTGAAAATTTAGAAGCAGGAAATGATGAAAACATGAAATATATTTAAACTGCTAATATTTTAATGCGTATATTATATCATATCATAATATTATAACTAAAATTATAGTATTAAAACAATAGCAATCTATTAAATTGTTGGATTAGAGCAGCCGCAATTACTAGCTAGAGCGACGGTTCCCCCAGCTGGTATTGTTCCCTCAAAGGTAACATATCCAATCACTGGTACGTTGCCAACTACAGCTGTAGATCCACCAACTGGTAATTCTCCCGCTAAGGTAACGTCTCCATACGGAGATACACCAGAGATAGGCAAACCTCTAAGAGAGAATCCTTCAAAGCCAGCACATCCTCCATTTGTATTTGACAAAAACGCCGCAGTATTTGCGGCATTTGTGGCTATAGTTGTTGCTTCTGCAGCGCTTATAGCTGCTTCACCTGGTATCCCGGAATAAATTGGTCCAGTTGACAGACCGCTTGTCATTGCCAGATTACTTGGTACCATTCCATTTCCTATGACACCATTAACACCATTTGTTGAAATAGCATTTGTATAATATGGTGCGTTTGTTATAACTTGGCAAAGGGATTTCTGAAATTGAAGATCATGTTATTGAAATTAAAATTTGAATACGTAATATAAAAGTTATGTTTTTAAAAATTATAATAATTATCATTTTTGCCGCCCGTCAAAAGTCAAGTGCTGTACAAAGGCCTGTAAGTTAGAGCCTATAAACGTCCCAATGTTAGGATCAAGCCTCCTCTTTTATCAAAGGGTTTTAGAGCAATTAAGAGCTCGCCACGCTGAGTGTTGTTGTTCACTTAACTTACAGGCTATCACTCAAGAATTTTCATCCCCATCTGTTGCGTTAAACAACATACTCACCCCCTTATCATTTCTGCTTGCGGTAAGTTAACGATTATTCTTAACATTGTTGGTTACTCTGGTTCTAACATATTAAAAAAATTAGTTATTTCAATGGATGAAATTACCTGAATGAAGCAAGCCAGAAAACAAAACAATACGTATCGAATCATGATCACTATATTAAATTTTAAAGTTAAAAGGACGAACGAGCCTAACTGATCATTTTGATTAATGTTAAATGTTTTATATCTTACAGATTACATGCGTTTACATAATATAAAAGTACCTACGTGATTAATTGAAGAAAAAGTATATGGTTTGGGTAATACTAGATTGTGAACGTGCGGTATGATGAAACCAAGATATGTCTAAGAGGAGATAACGACATCAGTAGTCATTTTTGAATTAATTTTAATCAAACATAATATGTGTAAAGATCAGTCTTAATTTGAACGTTTTATATCGATCAACGAAAACCGAGTAGATCATCGTTCCAGAGCTCTTTTCATGTCATAATCTGAAATACCCTTTACCTATTTATTGATGAAAAAACGACTCCCCCAGAATACCAGTACTGTAAACAAAGGATATAAAGTAAAAAATAAAGTTACTACCTGTTCATCAAAAACAAGTTCATCTCACTGTTGGGCACAGGCCTCTTTCCATTACCGAGAGTATTATGAAGCAAATAGTCTGCCGCGCTATTCCAGTAAGTGTTGCCAGACTTTACACGTTCCCGAGATATTGTACTCACACATGCAGGTTTGCAAACGATGCTATCCTTCACAGCCTAGGATAAGGGGTACCCACCGACAACTAACTGTTAAATAGTGTACAATGGTACAATCTATTAATAGGATGTGTATTGGTGAACAAAAAAATGACTATCAGTAAGTATTTTGTAATAATCTACATTTTATAAAATCATTAATTTCATTTCAATTCATTCCTTGCCCAACAGGCTAGCGTGCTAAATCCTGTCAAAGGCCTTCGAGACATCACGGGAAACAGCAAATGCTTCCCCACTATTCTCGAGGGCTTCGTCCCATATTTAGTGGCATACGCTAAAAGGTCCCCAGTTGATTGATTTCGTTAAAACCCGTATTGCCGGTCTCTGAGGAAATCATTCTGCTCTAGGTATACCTCATGGTATAAACAATGCTCACCTCATGGTATATGCATAATCTTGCAGAGTACGGAGGTAATTTAGATTGGCTGCCTGTTATAGGGACAGGCTGCACATTGGCTAGATTCGAGGATTTGGGCACTATTCCAACCAAGAATGAGAGGCAGAACAAGCGCGTCAATACAAGAGTCAACTTAGGTGCACCGACCTTTAGAACTGTACCTGGTATACCATCAGGTGCACTAGCTTTGTTTAAATCCTCTTTGTTGTTGATACGGACCTTTGACAAAGACGTGCTAAAGTTATACGCTGTTGTCCAGACTCGAATAGCAAGCAAAAATAGCAGCAAATAAGTCCGCCTTCTCTTTAGCCACCTGCGCTAGTAGTCATCTAGTTTTACCAGCAGAGGCAGTGTAGACCGTCAGAAGTTTGTCTCAACCACTTTTAATGAGGTCGAAACTTGGTTAAAGGCTCTCTTCTTAAGTGTAACATCCAGCGCTTTGCGGTCTCGAGCATCGATCCAGGGTAAGTACGCCACTTGCTTGTGCTTTTCATCATGAGCTTACGCGGTGTTAAACCATGGGCCAGCTTTAGCACCAATATACACGTCAGCAAAGGGGAATGAAATACTCCATTGCTTGACGAATCACATCGGTTATGGTATCCACACAGCTTGACGGATCTTGAAACAAGAAGAACTCCTAATTTGTAATGCCACACTAGTTGCACAACCTGGAAATCATAGCTAGGTGGGGAATATAACGAAACAAATTTCACCAGACACTAGAATAAGAATAGAATAGAATAGAATAATTTTTTATTCAATATAGATTACATGTAATACTTATTAAAAGTCATATTTTACTTTACCACTGGTTTGGAAGAAAACCTCTGTCCTGGGAAGAAACAGCAAGAAACCCAGCGGAACTTATAAAAAAAATTCACAATGTCAATGGTTACAAAATAAGTGGTCAGAAGTTCCCAAGGGCCAGGTAACCTGAACATTGTACATGTCCGGATCGGTTGTCAAAAGAAGATCGAAGCAATTGTCTGCTTGTTTATTCCACATCCTAGTCGCTTGTTTCACCAGCTGTGATAGCTTCAGCGACAAGACAAAACTCCACGGCTCGCTATGGGAACAACCAGTCCTGGTGATAGGCATTAAAGTCCTCCAGAAAAACTGTACAGTAAGGTACTAGTAAGAGTCACATCAAAGGCTTGACCGAGGTGTTCAAATAGCCTAGTTGTCTCCTGGTTACTGCTGTATAAACAAGAATAAATAATTTTATCCATTGCTGTGTCTATCAATACCCAGTGCGTGGATTAAATTGGGGTCTTAAACGTGACGGAGACGGTTACAGTAGATGTTTTGGCGCACGTAAATGCAGACTCCGGCGCGCTGGTGAAAATTATGCTCCAATGTGTACCCATGGTAGCCAAGGTACTCCGCATCTACAGGATGTCTGATCTGCGTCTCAGTCAAGAAGGGCTGGTGTGGCTTTTCAGTCTCAAGGTGGTAGTGGACTGCATTGAAATTACAGTATGTTTGTGAGGTGCAATTTGATGGCGAGGGAGTGCAAGCGCTGTAAAAACTTACTTTTCTTTTCCTTTTGTTCATAATTGATGAAGTAAATAGGTTGAGAGAACGGTAGTTAAACGAGACGTCACACATATAACCTAGGAACGCAATTCGGAAACGCCTGAATCACTCTGGAAATCGTCTGTAACACGAGTAAAAACAAAGGCACTTAATATCCTCAAGCCAATGATCTAAGAAGGTAAAAGGACATGAACTGTCAGAGACGTAGTCACTATCATAACAAAAATAGTATGTTTTACCAAGAACCAAAAAAGTGTTCTTGTAAATGTCTGTAAATGGTGACAAACGAACACACTGTCTACCCGATGATATAAACTTGTTTTCCCCTGTCACCTCTTACGACTCCCACGAGGTTTTCAGGATCCATTTTTTACACCGCAACAACACAGTATACAGAAATCTTAATATATCCTCAAATAAAAATCGTCCTATTCGTGATGCAACCATAATACGCTGTAGTATGCCAATGTGCAGAAAGCGTACCATTAGCATAATACTTTGCCCACTGGGCCAGATAACAATTTCCATTATATTATCTATATTTAACAAAAGACTCGCTCGAAAAAAATTACAATCACCCTTCATATTGGGAATTTCCCCTCCAACATGGACGCATTTACATACTTAAATTGCACATGGACTAACACCCAGTCAATGGCTTAGCCAAAGCGCTGCTTTGTTAGCGGATGTAATGTTAAAGTTAAAATTATAACCTACTAGCTGTACCCCGCGGTTTCACCCGTGTATATCAGTGGGCCGCGCGGCAATTTATTTTTTGACATAGACTCCACTCCCACACCCCTGTGACTGCTGGCAGTGTACGCGATATAACGATTTTTCGTCGTTACTATTGAATATTTTAACATGGAAAAGTAGTTATTGTGAGATAACTATAATAGTTAGATATATGGTATTGCAGACTTTTATGTAGATATTGATGTCCTGCATAAAACTGTAGCACATCACTTTGCTCTATTGTCAATAGTTTCCGCAGCGTACGCGATATAAGGTTTTTTTTTTGGTATTTTTTTCACACCTTGGGTTACATTAACGAAGTTTTCATACGGATCCCTAAATTTTTTGAAAACGTTCTATCGCCTATGTTCATCAGGAATAATGTAGGATTCTAATGATGAAAGAATTTTTCAAATCGGTTCAGTAGTTTAAGAGCCTATTCAATTCAAACAAACAAACAAACAAACAAATCTTTCCTCTTTATAATATTAGTGTAGATATACGTCCCACTGCTTGGAATAGGCCTCCAATAATTCCTAAGAGGGTTTATGGCAAGGACATGTCCGCCGCGCTGTTCTTTTTTCTTATTTTTCAGACATGCAGGTTTTCTTACTATATTTGCCTACACCGCCGAGCATATGATAAATCAGCACTTAAAGTTGCCGTTAACGATTTCATTGGTGCTTGCGGTAAACGGATTCGGTTTTCACGCATACTGTGACATTTACAGCGAGCACTTCGCCCCTGAGCTACCACGGATCGTGTGACAGACATGGATGTATTGTTGATTATTTTTATTTACAAACTTGATACAAACAAAAGTCTAGTGCGGAACATAGGCCTCCTCTAAAGATTTACTCACGGAGAGGATATTTTACATAGCTTGCTTGTAATCAGGAAGATGCTGCTGGCCATCTCCTGTACCATTTACTTATAACCCGCCGCTATACGCGTTCTAAATTGCTTGACTTCATAGTACTCAGCCGCCTTCTCTATTGAAATTAGGATGTTTTAAATATTTTATTTTATTATTTTTCTATAACCTCACGTGTTATCTATAAGTGTTCGAATACCGAAAAACCTTAAGTTATCCCATTTCATCAATCCATACATTCATTACAGCCTATAAAGTTGAATACGAGTATAAGCCCTCATAAATTTCCTTGTAGGTTGATTTTTTTATCTTATTTGCCACGCTCGGCAAAGGCAATTTTTAATTTTTTTATTTGTCATGAAAGATGTTGTTTTTACGAACAGTGCATAAAACCACATATTTCCATCTTTTAATATAATTATTTCACATAATATTATCATATATTGTGCGTATATTTGTTTTTTTTTTGTTTTGTTGCAACGCTATATATATATATATATATATATACATATATATATATATATATATATATATATATATATATATATATATATATATATTTTTTTTTATTGAATAGGGTGACAAACGAGCACACAGTCCACCTGATGGTAAGTAGTTGCTGCGGCCCATAGACATCTATCCTCGATTACGAATCAAAATGCAGATGCGTTGTCACCCATGAGGACTAAGATGGAATGCCTCGTTTCCAGCAAAAAGGGTCTCCGGTCTCTACACTCACCATACGAAACACAGCAGCGTTAAGCTACTATTTCACACTGGTATTCTGTGAGAGCGTGGTCCTTCCCCAGTCGAGCCGACCCATTCGTGCTACAACTATACTAATGATATAACTGCAGCATGGCTCTACCACGTAATAAAAATATATTATACCGGGTGGCCCATAAGTCCCTTGAAATGTAAAAAAATAATTAAAAAAAAACTAATGACATTATGAAAATGGTTTTTATTTTGTCATAATCGTTATAAAATGGGAATTATTTTTTGAAAATTACATCATCTAAATGTAATCCGTTACGATCGCGGCATTCCTGTAAGAGACGTTTAAAATTATCCATCACTGCGCGGCAAGTAAGCCCTGTAATGTTTGCCATTTCTCTTTGGATATTTTCTTTCAGGACGTCAATTGTCCGCGGTAGGATAACCCCATAAGAAAAAGTCTGTTGGGGTCAGATCTGGACTACGTGGTGACCAAGGAATATCTCCTCTTCGAGAGATCACTTTATTAGGGAAAAGTTGACGGACGACCGGCATAGCGACGTTAGAGGTATGGGCAGTTGCTCCATCTTGTTGAAACCAGGTCTGCGTATTGAAGCCTGGAAAATTCTGCAACTCTGGTGTAAAAAAGTCCTGGATCATAGCTACATACCGTTGTGAAGTAACAGTAAGCGCGCGGCCTCTGCCGTCCTCAAAAAAGTAAGGGCCTATAATGCCATGCGCTGACATAGCCGCCCAAACTGTCACTTTAGGGCTATGTAAGGGCTTTTGATGTTTGCAATTTGGATTTTCGTAACTCCAGTAGCGACAATTTTGCTTATTGACACAGGCCATTGATGTGAAAGTGAGCTTCATCAGAGAATAACACGTTATTAAACGAAGTAAAGCGGTTCAACATTTCATTTGCGAAATTTAGTCTGTGGATAGTTTCTTTAAAATTCGCTGTAACGATGTTCTGGGTAAGTTTAATGCACTGGAACGCTTACGAGTAGACTGGGTAGGATTTTCACGAATTGAGTGTTTCACTACATCGATGTTTTCTTCCGTCCGTGATGTCCTTGGTCGACCTGACCGTTCTTTATCCAACGTCGAACCACTCTCTTCGAACTTAATAACCCAGTTCTTAATCGTTTGAACACTTGGAATGTCTTTAAAGTTGCGTAAATTCTGATATTCTCGAAATTTACGCCGCGCAATGGTAGCCGAATCATTGTTTCGATAAAACTCGCGCACACAAAATGCACGGTCCGCACCGGTGAAACGCTCCATGGCGACTGAATTCCCAGAAACCGTCGGTACTCCCCCCGCACCGCACGCGCCACTCATGCGCGCCTTTTGTATTTTATTCGAAATTTACATTTTTAACGACTTATGGGCCACCTTGTATTATATTATATATTAGGGATATTTTTAGAAACGTAAGGCAGTTTTCATACATAAATTTCACATGTGCAAACATCCCGACCCGCAAATAGTAAAAAATATTTTAGGTCATACTCTTAGTAATGAAAATCTGTCCCTGCACTAAGTTCTAATTCGGCAATGAAGGTGATCGAAAAATAAAATAAATTTCGAAACCCTTAAAATCCTACAGGGCAACACCTGAAGTCATTAAAAGGGAGAGACAATGATGGAATGGGTGGCTGGGCTGGACCTCCGATTAAAGAATTAGGGGTACGTAAGCACATGTGTGCGATGGTAGGTTGAGTCCGTCGTAGATCTTACGTAGGCAACTCTTCCCGCAATGTAAATGCTGTTGGGCTGGCGAGTGGTCTAGGAGGTAGCCACACCCTCCCACCACCGCCACATCGTTTTCGATGTCGCATTTCGCCAGCCCGACAGTAGCCGTCAAATAAAGTTTTATGCGTGGTAGGGTAGAGCCAAGCTGCAGCTATATTTGTATGGTTGTAGCAGGAACGGGTCGGCTCGACCGAGGAAGGACCACGCTCTCACAGAATACCGGCACAAAATAGCAGCTAAATGCTGCTGTGTTTCGTATGATGAGTGTAGAGACCCTTTACTGGAAACGATGTATCCATCTTAGACCTCAGGGGTGGCAACGCATCTGCATTTTGATTCTTGATCGAGGATAGATGTAGATGTTTATGGACCACACCTTCCACTTACCGTCAGGTGGACTGTGTGCTCGTGTATCACTCATATTCTATTTTAAAAAAAACCCAGTTGCCGAGAGAGAAGCCTACCATAGCATTGGTGCCTTAAGCGGCTCGATCGAGAAAAGCTCGAAACCGCCGCCATCGTTGCGTTTTGGACCTCCGAAGAGATTCAGTACGACTTTGAAGTGGAAGCGAACTTATTTTGGGGTACAATGACCTGTAAATGCCCAGAGGTTGGCAGATATTGCACGGCTCCGTGCGCTTTGCTTGCGGAGTTGGCGCCAGTACACTGTGGCCGTAGGAGGAAAAGGGGAGATCTCCCGCCGGGCAAGGTGTTCTGTCCGGGGAGCGGTCAACACTCCATGTGATAGTTCAGAGATGTTCTATATATACTGTTTATGCTCCTGCTCAGACCGGAGGTCGATGGTGTAGCCTGGTTGCCGAAGAATGTGCAAATGCCAGGAGATTGCCTTGTAGTCTGTGGTGAGTCGAGAAGAAGGCAAGTAATATGTGAGAGTGCCGTGAAGCCCTGTGCGAGCACTAAGGCTCATAGCCGTGCCGAACACTGTATAGCTCTGAGAGTAGCTTGAAGGAACAGGAAGCATTATTATTCCAGTGATGCGATGAACCTTGTGAAGCTAGTTAGCTTGCAGGATATGAAGACTGCAAAGATTTCTGCTCGGGAGCGAATGGGTGGGGTATTTTATGACGATAATGAAGCTTGAGGTTTCTGAAGGTTGTTGGTTGCGTGTTCAGATCACGTCGGGGTCACCACTGTGACCGTAGGAGGAAAAGGGGAAATCTCCCGCCGGGCAAGATGTTCAGCCCGGGGAGCGGTCGACACTCCATGTGATAGTTCAGAGATGTTCTGTATATACTGTTTATGATTCGGAATTTTGATAGCGTGATTTAGGCTTCGGTGCGTTTCGCTTGCGGCGTGACGACAGTGCCACCACATACAATAGAGCCCAAATGAGAAGAAAGGCGAGCTCTGCCCGAGAAGATAGCCCGACTATACGGGGCATACCGAGCTGATACAAAGGCGCTACAAATCGCTATAGCCAAGTCTCGGTCCTGGAAAGAGCTTCTGGAGGGACTCAACTAAGATTTCTGGGGGCATCCGTACAAGATGGTGCTGGGTAAGCTCCAGCCTTGGTCGCCCCCCTTGACAGAGGTTCTCAATCCGGATCTGTTGGGAAGGGTGATCAGCACGCTCTTCACAGAGGACCGGTCAAGTACCTCAGGTCACCTACCGTCGTCATGTGAGTGGTAGGATGAGATAGGGGTGACCTTGAAAGAGCTGGACCGAGCCTTTAGCCATTTACAATCCCGAAACACAACCCGGGGCTCCATGCCGAGTCGTCGCCAAAATCCACGAGGTCAGGATTGGAAATAGCGCCTCACAAGACCGAGGTCCTATGGTTTCATAAATTACCACGGGGCAGGGCTGACTCGTGTGTCTGCGTGGATGAGTCTGAAATCAGATTGCTGTCTGAAGACAGTTACTGCGTTTCGAAGAACATTTGAAGCGTCTAGTTCCCCCAATCGAAAGGGTAGCGGGTGCTATGCATAGACTGCTGCCCAATCTAGGGGAATTGATGGAGGAAGTAGGTCGCCTTTATGCAAGAGTTATACAGTCCGTATCTCTGTATGGAGCGCCTGTAAAAAAGCTGGCCAACCGACTATGTAGAACTAAAATCTACAGTGTCCAGCGGATGATTTCCATATGGATCGTACGAGGGTACCGCACTATATTCTTTGAGGCGGCGACAATCCTGGCTTGCTTTCCACCTTTGGACATACTGACGCCTCTGGGCATACTTGGACGCGAGGATATACGATCGCATCCGTACTCTTCGCCAGACTGGTGGTAGTAAGCCAGATGAGGCCCTCGAAACAATTAAACGGCAGGAACGGCAAAACGCTTTGGCCTCATGGTGCATTCGACTTGAGGAACGCTACGAACGCAAACGCATCATTGATGAATTTCTGCCGGTCTTTGAAGCCTGGATGCAGAGACGAGTTGAAAGACTCACCTACAGACTTACACAAATATTTATCGGGTACTTGTGCTTCGGTGATTATCTAAGTAATATCGGATGCGAGGCGACGGCGAACCATTTCCACTGCGATGGAAGGAACTAGAACTACACGTCCCATATGCTGGCAGTATGTCCAGCGTGGGAACGGGAGCAGACGATCCTGATGAACCATATCGAACTGAACCTATCCCTGCCAGCAGTCGCATCAGCAATGCTGGAACTTAGAGGGCCATTGCCACGTTCTGTGAATCCGTTATGATTCAGAAGGAGGTTGGTGCGCGGGATCGGGAGAGAGCGGATCTCGCTCGGAGACGATATCGCTAAGGCAAATGTCACAGCCCTCATCTTGAAAATGGTGTTCCCCTATCAGAAATAGGGCCTCTGGGGCTGTAGACGCTCGCGGCGAGAGCCCAAAATGCATAGATGTAGCCCCCGAGGAGGATGATGTCTCAAAAGTAGTCCCGAGAAATCGTAATAGCACTGCAAGTGTGCTTGGGGTAGAAGACTGCCCCGGGACGTGCTTTAATAAAGCAAAGCGAGAGAAGGGCAACAGTTGCGTTCCGAACGGAGATCCCGGGACCCACATAAACGCTAATGGTTACTATCGTGGGGTTTTAGCCGGTAGGAGGCCGGCATAACCTTTTCGTTGCCCCCCCCCCTCCCCCGCGGAAGGTATCCATGAGGATTTCCCCGTAAGCTTAGCTGACATATAATGCCTATATGCCATTAATTTCCCCTTTGTACTAAAATATTACTGAGTAATAAAAAAAGAAAACTTAATAATCAAGGAAGGATAAATAAAATAAAATCACCTTTAAGTTCTTTAAGCGTTTAATTATGTGTCACATCTAGATAACGGGTAAATTCTTGTAGGCTCTTAGAATATGTCATTACAGCCAAAGTCTCCATTATAACTTCCTGGAAATATTTCTTCTGTAAACATACCAACATTTCCGTTACCACAGCCGTATGCTACAGTTCCAGTTCCGACGGTTGGTACTTCGCCCTCTAAGCTTACGGTGCCCAAGAATGGTAGGATACCTTCTACGGAAAGAACGCCTTCAATAATATTCTCAGATAATACTGAGATTCCAGTTGGAGCGATGGGGGAGCCGGAAGTTACAATAAGTAAACCACCAGAAGCGGCAGCGAGATCATTGGGTGTGTATAGTCCGGTAGATTGAAGACCAGCACACGGACTGCACGGATAAGCAGCAATTACCTAAAATAAAAAGGGAAATTATTTTATCTTTTTTTGCTCAAGCAATCTAGTAGTATGGCTAAGAAAAAGATAAAATTACTTTACTCATTTCGTATAGTACACTACCTACTACTATAACCACGTAGTGAGTGATTACACATGTATTTACATACTATCGATGTGTACAGTATAAAATGTTTTATTGTAAAAATACCTTCTTTAAAAGTCTAATAATAAAAATATTATTAGAGTCAGCACATGTGATGCCATTTGAGTGTCTTAACCCAATCATGACCCAGTGGCGTCGTTACCTTATGTTGAGTACCAAATTGGGTGCGCTTAGCCCTACATCTAAAACTGCTCTAGATATGTAAATATCTGTTGCATTGCGACATTCGTGTGATACTACTTTGTGGTCCAACGAATCGTTTAATTGTCCTAAATTTCGGGCGTCACTGTTATTTGAACACAAACGTGATTGAATATTGGTCACGGAAAAAAGCCAAAACACCGGATGCCTTTTTTAATGGAAATGAAGCATTCCATCTTAGCTCTCAGGGCTGACTACGCATCTGCATTATGGTTTTTAATCGAGGATAGATGTAGATGTTTATGGACCACGACATTCTCTTACCATCGAGTGGATTGTGTGATCGTTTGTCACCTGCCTATTCTATAAACAAAATTGCTCAAAAAGCGACATGCAAAAACTTATTTTATATTGCATTGCATTTTAATGAACAATGTTACCTTGATGAGGAGGACTTGCAGACATAGGAGAGCAAAAGTCTTGACTGCCATTTTGTTTGGAGCTTTGATGTTTTAAGTGATGAATTGGAACTGAATCTAGAATGATACTGAAACAAAAATAATACAGCTTTTATATAAAAACAAATAATTATTTAGAGCAAAAACACAGATACTAAAAGTATTTTGATAACAAAGAAACAATGTAAACTTGTCAGCAAATACACTAAATAAACGTGACTGCTATATTTTTAGTTTTTTTTTAATCAGCTATGGTAACCAGGTGTCAAGGCAGCTTTGTTTAAATGTTATCAAGGTAATGCAAATGTACGCTAAAAATCTGTCGATTTCCTTCATTAAATTTCCAACTGAACTTCACGTGTATTCGTATACTCTTAATTTATCAGGCCATAAAATTCTGTAGTTGGATAAGAGTTACTCATGAAGGAAGAATTTGCTTTAATAAGTGTTAGTATGTACGCCTCCTTATGGACAAGTGGCTTTCCATCTTTATAATACTAAAGTGACTATCGCACTTACCGTTCACCTGATGGTTAGTGGTTACTGTAGTCCACCAACTTCAAACAGAGTACAAACATGCGCTGCTATCTCCGAGGAATGAGATAAAATGCCTAAAAGTCTGTAATTATACTGTCTTTCAGCAGTGAACTTGCTAGGGGTTGTGATGATGAATAATGACGATAATATAATGTAAACAGTGTAAACATGAATCTATAAAAGCAAAACTTTATAGTTTTTGCGGCCGGAATTCATTTGTAAGCCACGTTACTACTAACTTGTTGAATGCGGTGGAATATTAAGTCAACTTAACTTTAATTTAACAAATAATTTGTTAAACTTTAGGCAAATACTGCGAGAAGTTATTGCAAAACTAAAATTTAAGCAAGCGTATGAAATAAAATTTATTTCATTAATATTTTTTCAATAATGGCTGCTATAAATTGAAATTTTCGCATTAAAACAATCTTACTTAATAAACAACTTTTCTAGAAATACCATTTACTTCTGTTACTATAATATAATTTATCGAATTTTATAAATATAGAAAATTGAGAAATGCTACATGACTTCATGCCCTTTGGAAGCCGTTTATTCCCAAACATCCCAAAACAGCATTCCAAGTTCTTGACTACAATCCAAACTGGTGATAAGCGGTGGAAAAGCTCTAAATTTTAAATTTCACTATCATAACGTAACAATAGCCTATTTACTCTTGCCTTGGAGATTCCGAGATTGTAATGGGATGGAAATGCAGACGCTTGTGTTCTACATTTACAGCCACAACATATACAAGTCCACTACTAATCACAGGCCTCCCTCAAAGAAAGTCACATATTACGGCTCTCAACCACCTGCATCCATCTACTTCCTGCATCCGATATAATTTAAGCAGTGGTGGCAATGTATGTAACGTATTTTCGCCCAGCTCAAAAGAGCGCAGCTAATGTCGTCAAAAGACGCACAGTCGTCGACAGTTTTCAAATAGCGAAATTCAAAACTAAGTCCTATATGTAGGGTATGCTCCGAAACGTTTTCAGTATATGCATTCTGCGTCATTACTGAATACAAATGACGTCATCAATTGACACTATAATGTACTGGCGTGCCTCTGCCATATTGTGTCGGATACCCGGCCATAATAAAACAATTTTTAATTGTGTGTGCGCTGAATGAAGCATGCCAGAATTTGTTTTTATTTATTCAAATACAAAAAAATTATAGAATAATTGCTGGTATCTCCATTAGGAGGATATAATGAATTTGGAGCACAAAATGACAAAATAATCGCCAGCACTTTTCCAATATGGCGCAAATGTATGACGTCATATACTGTCCTATGTTTTGGAACGAATCACCAGAATAGCGTCGATTCATGACGTCATTTGCATTGGACAGTACACTGGGTTCTATTTTGGAACATACCCGCAGAATACTAGCCACATGACATTTGTGACGTCACTGGTTGATCTAGTATCGCAAATAATTCAAATGCACAAATTACACAAGGTACACTCGACGGCAAAAAAGCAATCTTTGCTAGCTTCTGTCACTTAGGTATTCTTTCTAGTGTCCATTCCTTTTCGTTAATAGCTTAGTTGCTTAGCTTGAGTGATTAGTACGCTATTAGTACTAGACTAATAGCGTACTAATCACTCAATGAAATAGATAGATAGATAGATAACTCCTTATTGCATTTGAACAAAGTTATTACATATATACAATAACGGAACACTTATGAACTACAAACGGTGGTCATATAGCTTTAAGCGATTTCTACCTGACAAACCGTACATTAAATTACATTGTAATTTTATATTTTGACGGATAGGTGCAATGTGCAATATGAAATAAACTGGAAAAAAAAATAGAAACAAAATATCAATAAAATAATAATTACAAAAATATACTAATAATATAAACAATATTTTATGATTATAAAATCATAGCGTTTATTTTCGTTATCAGTGCATAATACACCATTATTTGTCATTAACATCTACAGTTGTAGGGAGGATTAGTTTGTATCGTTAAACTTGGCAGTGCTACCAACCAGACGTTACCTCTGCTACATAGCAGACGTTTCTCACGTATGACATCATCGGTCTGGATACTTTCTGCTTAGCACAAACGAGAAAGGCGAGTGAAGATATAACAATATTTATTGGTAGAGTCTAAGGTGTACAACGCCATGAAGTTGTAGTTAAAACATTCTGTTTTTAATTGTGATTTTTTGTCCGAAATACGCCGAATGAGCTTGTAGTCTTGTATTGATATGCTTGGGCTTGGATTTAGTTTTAATTAAGTATTATATTGCGATTACGGCGTAAGAAAATCACCCATTTCGTCTTGTGGGCATTGCAAGGCAATAACTAAGGGAAATACAAGAGAGATATATGACTACGGAGATAAATGACTGTATGAAAACGGCGCAAAAAGTTCGAGACGTCTGCGATTATCAAACCGTCTGCAAAGCGTTGCGATTAGATTATCATCATCATTATCATCATTTCAACCCTTCACAAGTCCACTGCTGAACATAGGCCTCCCCCAAGTAATGCCTCAAAGCACGTTCCTGAGCCACCTGCATCCATCGACTTCCTAGATATTTTACCAGGTCGTCACTCCATCTAGTGGGGGGTCTCCCTACACTTCGCCTACCGGTACGAGGCTGCCAGCTATATGGCCGAGCTATATGGCCGGCCCATTGTCACTTCAGCTTACTAATCCGTTGGGCTATGTCAGTCACTCTGGTTTTACTGCGGCTATCCTAATTTCTGAGTCTATCACGCATAATTAGATTAGATTTGAATCTATTATTACCCTGATTAACAGGATAGCGTTAAAAATCAAAATCCAGTAGTAAATTTTATCAGCCCTTCCTGCTCATAATTATTTTATACCTCACTATCATGAAGAGTAATAAAGTCCTGTTCAAATGTAAAGGAAGGTCATAAGAATTGACGTTTAACAATTTCTCTTAAATTTATACCAACATAGAAAGAATATACCGCTTAGTTTATGACTAATTCGGTAAAGAACTCTATAGGTAATAATGATGTGAAACATTATGTCAAAAGATTGTTGCACAATAGGTAAATCTGGAATTATGATCATATTTGTTGCGGTTGATCATGGGCGGCGGTAGTCACTTAACATCATGTGAGCCGCATGCTCGTTTGCCCCCTCCTCTATAAAAAAAAAAAAATATTCACTGTAGCTCAAGATTTACGAATTTTCATTTAAATAAATCGGTTCAAAATTTTTTTTTCATAATTGTGGGAATTTTCCATAATTGCACTCTATCAAAGTGTTCATTATTAAAACGATACACCTGTTAGTTTCATTTCAATTGTAGACCTTGACGTATAGCCCTCAATAGCACGTAATACAAAATGTTATCGTGTAAATCAAACACAACGTCATATTTATTTAATATTTATCGAGGTTTTGTGTTTTAAAATATTTAACTTTATTTTTATTTACTTAATTTGATACTTTAATAAAGCGTATGTAAAAGTATAGATTACAGTGACAAATTATTCTGGGATTTACTTCTTATGTACTAGTTACTAAACATGTACAGTTTATCTTCCGTCCTCTTCAATATTCAAGTTTGTAATGTTAAAAAAAATGTAAGTTAATGATTTCTTATTTTTAAACAAATACTTGAAATTGAATAAAACTAATTTTACGGGCTATATCACGTTTAATTTAATTTACTTTTAGCACCCGATGTTTCAGATGCTTTACAGCGCTCATGGCCACGGGGGGGGGGGGTGTTAGACGCCCCAACGTTATTATTATAACCCGGCTACTTTCGTTCGACAGCTGGAGCTGGTCTTATAATATGCGCTGTTAAATTCGGAGGCACAGTGGTAGCCGCTGGCGCCGTCATTACCGGATGATGCCACTGGTTGATGTGGGTGTGGTAGTTATCATTATTAACCCTTTTCAGTTATCTTGCCGCTGAGTTTGAATTTATAAACTTACACATTTTAGACTTGGATGTCGATGTGAAAGTTCAACGTCTCAAATATGCAAACCTCTCTTGGTAATAATTTATACAAAAACATTTAAATTTATTTAATAAAAGTATTGCCACTTCGTTGAAAAACAAAATATTATATAAGAATAATGATCTTCGGCAACAGCTACGTTGGAGAGTAGCACAAGTTTACAAGTCAAAATGCTCTAGTTATATTACCTAAAAATGAATAAGTTAAAGCCTTCAAATTGGGAAGAATACGTTTTTATATTTAAGTATGCTTTACTTTAACTATAAAAAATACACACTAAAACGCAGAAGACACAAGGCAGAATATGGCACATAGTCGTTGACGATCCAAGTTTGATGATATCACGCTATAATTATTTTAGATCATGAAAGTTTAATTAAACTCACCCTCGTTACTTATCTGATGAAGTTATCACGAAAAAAGGGGAGATTTTGTAACTTCGGACACAAAGGCGAATTTAGATATGAAGTCACAAATATTGCATTGCCTAATATCCTCTGAAGAATATTTAATAATCAAAGCATAGTTCTGAGGCACCTGCAACCATCAATTTCGCTCTATATAGACTCGAAGTTCTCAACTCGACTATATTTTTTTGTATGTGTGTTACGCGATATCTTCGACAAGTATAACAACTTGTAAAAGTTACAGTCTATATACGTCACACTGCTAGGCACAGGTCTCTCATTTCTGAGAGGGTTTTAGGGCAAGGAAGTATACGCCGCACTGCCCCAATGCGTCTTGGCGAACTTCACGCCCTCGAAATATTTTTTTTCTTATTACTCAGACATACAGGTTTCCTCGCGATGTGTACCTTCAGTGCCGAGCACGCGGTAATCAACTTGAAATTATAATTAATTATTTTATTGATGCCGGCGGGAATCGAACCCGGGTTGCTCGTGTACTGTAAAATTTACTGCGACCGTTAACCATCTGAGATCTTAACAGTGTAACCTAACAATATTTATGATTAATTTTTATTAGAAATGGCAGAGTCGGAAAGGGACGTCCTAGGCGAAAATTTATCGACCAAATTGGCGATTTATTGAAAACGGGCCAAATTAGGAGTACCCTTAACCGACGAGCATGTATGCGTAGGTGTATGGATGTGAAGGAGGCGAGAGAGGTGTGTCAGGATCGTGCCAAATGGAAGTCTGTAGTCTCTGCCTACCCCTCTGGGTGACAGGCGTGAGTGTTTATGTATGTATGTTTATGTTTTATTAGAAAGTTTATACCTTAACGGTGGTCCCATTTAATTTTGAAGAAAAAAAATTCACTGGGAAAAATAGGGGACGAAGTATTTAATGTTTAGAAGCAACTATTACCTTGAGCATATTATTCATGATCATGATCATAATATTTAATAAAAGTAAAACCGTCTTTTGAAAATAAAAAGAATATACATAATATGGATTACGTATGTGTCGGGGGCTTTAATTCTTGAATACACCATGTGTTAGCACTGACATCACAAGATATTATGTATAAATCATAGACATAGAATATACTGGCGCAATAACAGGCGGCAATCACGTGCGGAAGCACTCCTCACACTTGCCCTGGGGATCAACACGACCTCCCAGAGCCATTCGCCAAACTGCTCGCCGAATAGGAGAGCAGAATGGGTTTAAATCTACTGGTAATGTAAAAATGTGGGAATTAGCAGTAGATTAATCCCAGCCCTTCTAAATGTATTAATTTACATGACATGAAATTTGACTTTGACTGGACTGGGACTGAACTGGATGAACCACTTCATTATCCTTTAAAAACTGAGAGCAAAAGCTGAGTCCTGCAATGTGAACTATACATGCTTTTTCCTTTTCTCCTTCATCATCAGCTTGCGAAATTCATAAAATCATTTATTTATTTACTTATTACAAAAACAGCTGCAGCATCATTACAGTTCAACAAGAACATTGATATAATATACAATATTTAAAATATATTTTATATATTTTTTTATTTTAAATTTTCTATTTTAATTATTACAATATCCCCCGCCAAGTCGAGCGCGAAGCAAACCCTGCCGTACCATCGTTTACTGGAACCATTTCGCCGCATTTTCAGGCTCCTATTTGAGAACCTCTGTAAACTATAATCATATACTTAAAATCCAAAATTTCAAGTCTATAGGTCATTTAGTTCCGAAGTTAAGCGAAAGCAAAGTTTCGCATTTATGACACTCACTCACTCACTCATGATCACCAGAATAGAACTAGTACTTCCCATAAACTCAGAGAGCTGAAATTTGGTACAGAGTTAGGGTTTAATGACCTCATAAAGGGAAAACTATAAAAACTAAGATAATCGAACATCTGGAGTACCTGGTGACCCTGATTAGAAAACACAAGAGCCCAACCAAACTATAAGAAGAGATCGACATACCGCCTTTACAAAAAATATTCGACTTGGTGGGCCGCTACATTTGATGTCAAAAATCGAAAGTCTAAAGTATCTGATGAAGAACCCTCAGCTGGTCTCAGCTGTATCAGAGATATGGTAATGCCCTCTTCTACCATTGGTACATAAAAATCTACTGTCATTGCAAAAAACCAGCGTAGTGGATTTTTGTAATGACAGTAGATCTAATTCACATCTAATTTAATCTAGCCTATAGTATCCCACTGCTAGGCAAATGCCTCCCCATCTGCTTTTAATACGCATATAAATAAAATTAAAGGAAAACTCTGGATAACACCAGATTGGCTTTTATACGTATACTTACAAGTTTACAAGAAAAAATAGTCTAACGATTAACTTTATTCTACTCGAACATTACTCAAATTCCTTTAAGGTACCGCGGACATGAATTCATGTCCGCATAACGTGCTGCTATTTTCTTCATTAATTGATATAAAAATACAGTACATTTTCAATTGAACACTATTTCATTCAATTCTGAACCAACTAAAGAGTATTCTGAAGAATAATATTCACTCGGTTACATAGACAAAATCAAATATAACAGCCATTCGCTTTTGTGCTGTTGGTGCTGTTAGTTGCGTCATCGCTGAAGTTTTGTGATTGTGATTTTAGTTGGATTTTCTTCCAAAAAACTGTAAGTAATGTTATTTATCTTTACTACGTAATGTTTTTGAATGATCTAAGTTACAACAACAGTAACCTTTTATGTTTCAATTGATAAAAAAGTAGAATCAAAAAACCTCTACGCGAACAATTCATAACGGTCAAGATTTCTAATAAGATAATAATAGTATATTTCTTATTCGAATACCACAGTAAATACTTTTACTAGGAATTGCTAAATGTTATATCTATATGATTGTATAAGAAAAATAAAGGAAGACGCTATAATATATACACAAAAAGGTTTTGAAAATGAGGTTACAAAGCGCGCGCAAACTGTCCATTGTCGAATTTTTAGCAAATGTTTGCAAGTGAAAAAGTAGAATTATTATAATTATTACATGTATAATTTCGGAAGAATATGTTATATTAATTGTAAGGACATAAAAATAAAATAAAAACTTATGATATTTCATTCTTAAATAAAATTTGTCAGTAAGTACACTTTATCAAGATCCGTTAGAAACAAAGAGCTGTACAAAATAAAATAAACATTTAAATGTTATGGTTATTGTTTCTACTTATCGAAAATCTTATCGGCTTTAAATAACTGTAACAAAAACCTCTTTTAACATAAGTGAGAAACTTAAATGTTTATAATAAGTGCCGCCTACCCGTAGAGCATAAACAAACTCCTAAATACAAAATGCTTTCAGACGAAGTACTTCAAGTTTTAAGGACAGACTTAAAAACTGTCGAATTATTTCTTATAGATGAAGTGTCTATGATATCTAATGTAACTTCAGCCTACATAAATATTCATTTTTGCGAAGTGTTTGATACTTCTGATGTAGAAGTTGGTTGGTTTGGAAAAAAACATATTTTAGTGCTTGGGGATCTTTTGCAACTTCCACCCGTTAGAGAAAAGTCGCCATTTGAAAAACTAACCCCTTCATAAATTAATAAACTTATAGGCTCCTTTAGTATTCCAAACTTATGGGCTGAACTTTTTAGTTACGACGAACTTACGTTGAATATGAGACAGCTGGATGATTCTACGTTTGTAGAAATGTTAAAAAGAATCAGAGTAGGAGTGACAACTCAATCAGACAGAGATATACTGTCTAACCGATTGATACCTCTGCTCTCACATTCCAATGAAGGAAGGTTAATGGAAATAGCACAATGTTTGAGGGACTTACCAGAAGATACTGTTTGTTTACTACCGACTAGAAATATGTGTATGCAGTGAAATAATGCTATGTTAAAAGCGATTCCGCACCCCGAGATAAAGTTAGTTGCTAAAGATTCCTTGGATTGTTCAAAACAAGCCCGGGCGTGTTTACAAAAATATGAAGATGATTCGTCGATGACTGCTGGACTGGAAGAAACTATAATCATTAAAGAGGGAGCTAAAGTAATGCTTAGGAGAAATATTGATGTTAGTTTAGGTTTAGTGAATGGGTCATTAGGCGTTGTACAAAAAGTGAGGTGGGACCCGGAAGACCAAACAAAGCCTAAACAATTGGTAGTAAAATTCGCTAATAATTTGATTCACGAATTATTGCCTATTAAGTCAAAATTTGAGATCATAACCCGGGCATACGTGTACAGGAAACAATTCCCAATGTGTTTGGCGTATGCCCTAACAATTCACAAGAGCCAAGGTCTAAGTTTAAAAAATGACCTCACGGACATTGGCACCTCCATATTCACTTGTGGTCAAGCCTACGTGGCGCTTTCACGAGTAACCAATCTTCATGGGATGCACCTCATAAATGTTGACTTCAAGAGTATAAAAGCTCAAGTTTCAGCGATCACCGAATACCACCGGCTTAGGCGTAATTATACCGCGCTGATCTTTCAGATTTTAAACCGTCTAAAAGAATAAATAATGAACGCGAATGGGCAATACGAAAAACTGTTGCTACTGTACAAGTATCAGGACCGGAAAAAAAGAAAAGAAAGATTTCTAATAATAAAAAAACTACTCCTAAAAAGAAAAAAAATGTGTCGAATAAGAAAATCTAATAAAATAAATCAATGTGCCCACGTTTCTACAAAAAGAAGTGAAATCCCACCAAAAACATTCTGTAAAAAACTAGCCAAGTCTCGATGGACCTGCTTGTTTATCTCTAAAAAGTAATGAAATCTAGACAAAGTCGTGCCAAGTCTAAGGTTCCTTACTGCAATTTCTTTATTATTATAGTTAATGCTGTGTGACTTGGCCGTTGAAGGGTACACAAGGGTACAAAACCAGGTGCTACATGACACCGTTGCATCAATCTGTCGCCAGAACCGCTACCCATTGACGATAGAAAATTGCCACTGTGAAAACGTTGATTGTATAACCAGTGGTGCAAGGTGCCGTGCTGAACAACAGTTAGCTGCGAATAGAACTGCGTATAACTGCATTTGTTTAAAGAAGATTAAAATTCCTTAGCGAACGTACTCAACTGCTCGGGAATAGATCTGAACCCGGATCTCCCTTAGGCAACAGTATTACTTGTCAGCCCTTGCTCCTGTCCTACCCTCACTAAAATGGATTGCATAAAATATCTCGGCGTAATGATAGATAACACCCTCAGCTTTCACCTTCATATTGGCTTCTTAAGTACAAGGATACGTAAGTTAATTTATGTTTTCAAAAATCTACGTCGTGTTGCAGATTTCAATGTAATAAAAAATGGTATATTTTGTACTACGCCAATCATTGTTGACATATTGCATTACCATCTGCGGAGGGGCACCGAAAATGACCATAGAACACGACAACGGAAGGACTCAGAGGGAGCTATTAGAAGTTAGCAATTCTTCTTACAACTGACCTTTATCAACAGTGTAATGTTTCATCTGTTCGCAAATAGTTTCTAAAGACACAACTTTTACATAAATTTTTCTGCTTCCTTGGAGGTTACCTTTATAATAAATTGAATAAAATTTTATCAATTTATTTTCTACCAAAACATGCATGTAAACAAAAGGATGAGGGCCTGGTGATCTACAACACAGGGCTTACCCTAGTATGGACACCAGTCTCTCACAATGGTCAAAATTAGTATTAATGTGAAATTTTATACCTTTGTTAAGAGGAAATAAAAAAATGGTTTATTATTATTATATGAATTATTTATGCTTCCTCTCTTTTTTGAGAGTTTAAAAAACCAAAAACATGGGCCGAAACCAAGTGTGTGAGGGAAATTTTAATTGTAAAAGTAGATGATAGAGTAGAGGAAGTCAGAAACTTTCGGGTGATGAGACAAGTGTTGAGGATGGTGGCTTTTTGGAGCATGTGAAGTGTATGAATAGGCATGTGTAGATGTCAAGGCATTGTGTGAGTGACTGGTATAATACCGGTGGATTATAGAACTATCGGAACGTCGTACATTTTGTGCTTTCAATTGAGTTTTAATTTCTATGGCAAGTTCTTGATATTTACTTAGTTTTTCGGCTATTGTAGTTTGTATGTTAAGTAAGTTTCGTATTGCTATATCTATCAGGTACTGTTTTATTGATTTTGTCGTGAACGGTAATGTCAGGTCTGTTGTAATTAATAGTTTTATCTGTTAATATTGTTTCAGGTTTATATTTATAATATGGCTGCATCTTGTCTAAGAATTTATATTTGTATGCTAAGTATTGGTGTATGATTGCAGCGATTTGGTCATGATGATGTATCCTTTTGTGTGAGTGATTTACATGCTCCCATAATATGTCGTATAGTTTCAAAGGCATTGCTGCAATGTCTACATATGTCAGTGGTCTGATTAGGGTCTTTTGCGATGTGTATTATGTAATTATGCGTTGGTACTATTTGATCCTGTATGGCAAGCACAAAACCTTCGGTCTCGGGGAAGAGTTCTCCTCGTTTGAGCCATTCGTTCGACTTAATTTTATTGACGTGTGGCTAGCTCATGAAGGCTCGATGTCTTCCATGTAGGGCTTTTTCAGACCATGCTGCGATCTTTTGTTGTGTACCGATAATGTGTTCATTAATTTGAGTATTTCTGTTCTGTAAGTTAAGTGGTGTAAGATTTTTGTCTGTTTCCGTTATGTGTTTGTGTAGTAATGAATATTCTGATTTTGTTTGTAAGTACGCTCTGAGCGAAATTATTTGTTTGTTGTGTAAATTGTGTATGTCTATTAATTATTTTTTCCTTTCCTGGCGTGTTAGTGTAAGTCTCTGTATGCATGATTTTGGATGATGTTTTCTGTGTTTAGTGAGGATTGTATTTAGTGTGCGCTGTAGTTTTTTGATGTCAGTTTTTGACCATCGTATAATTCCGAAAGAGTATGTGAGAATAGGTATTGCAAATGTTTTGATAGCTTTAATAGTGTTTATAGAGCTTGGGTTGGTTTTTAAGATAAGGACGATGCAATGAGAATTTTTTTAACGAGTTCTCGTTTTGTGATATTTTCTTGAATTTGTCTGGACTGTTTAACCTCTCAGTCCCCAGCCAAAATGATTCACACCGCTAGCCCACTTTGCGAGCCGCGGCGTAGCTTAAAATAACCGAACCTTGAATTTGTCGTACATTAATTTTCTATAAAATTCATTATAAATTTCAATATAATACCTATTCCTGTTTATTTATTATGTCATATTACTAGTTTTAGTATTTTTACTTCAATACTATTATATTTTAATTGTATTATTTTATATTTAATTGTGGAGGTGTGTCAGGACCATGCGAAATGGAAGTCTGTAGTCTCTGCCTACCCCTCTGGGTGACAGGTGTGAATGTTTATGTATATATATTTATAGTAAAAATAGTACTTACCCAGCGCAGGATAGCAGCTCAATTTTAGAAAAATCCAAAAATCACCACAATAACACAGGAAATTTCACATTGAGCCTATAATGCCAAACTTCTTCATAGACAAGTAGTCTCTAAATATAAGTTTTTATGGTTTACAGTGCTATGGGTGGGTGTGGTCGGATCCGGCCACTTGGAATTTGACGGAATATCGCCATGAGAGGTTCAAATGTAACCATTTGTATGTACTAAGTTCACTCATTGATTCAATTGATTCACCTGATACGAGTGTATAACTATTACTTTGAATCTTTCCTTTTACAATAAACAATAGTTGCATTTATCTACTCCGAATGACATATAAATATCTTCAGAAAATTGTTGTGTTGTATCTGCCAGTTGGAATAGTATTTTTTTATCTGATGCATATAACTTTATGTCATCGGTATGTTAAGGTATATTGCGTGTTACTGTTTGTCAATGTAAATCCCAAGTCACTATTTTCTAGTAAGTGTGAAAGTGGATTGAAGGCCATGCAAAACCACAGAAGACTTAGAGCATTTCCTTGAAAAATTCCACGTTTTATACAGATTGCTTTTGTAGTTACATTTAAAGAGGATTGGTTAATTTTAAGCACTGTTTGCCAATTTTGCATTGAAGCTTCTAAGAATTGTTTCACAGTTGGGTTAATTTTATACAGATTTAAGACATGTAATAATCAGCTGTGCGGTACTGAATCCAAATCCTTTTGGTAATCGATAAACATTGTGTGAATACCTTACTTGCTGTAACAGCGCTGCTCAAAATAATTGCATCAATAGTAAGTTGTTCTTTACATCCTTAGCTATTCCTATCACGCCCCTTTTGTTGTTCTGCTAAACTATTATTTTTGGTTAAATGTTGATAAACTGTTTTGTTTACGCAGGCTGTTAAGATTTTGTACAAGGTTTGTAGACAAGTAATTGGTCGATATTTGACTGGATTTATGGCGTCATTCACGTCTTTGGGTATCATATATGTTACTCCGTATGTTATGTACGTTAGAATTAAATGTTGTGATAAGATGAATGGGTTTTAGTCGTTATATACGAATGAGTGTATGCTGGTAAATTTCTTATACCAGTAGTTGTGAATATTGTCTGCTTCTGGCGATTTCCAGTTGTGTGTAACATTGATGACACCTATAAATGTATATATTGGTATACATTCAAATACCTTTTCTGTTATTTCAGGTGTTGCCTCGTTGACTCAATCTGCTTATTATGAGATACTGAATTTTCCCAAATGTTGGCCCAGAATTCCCGCAGTGTTTTGGACGAAAGTGTCTTTAGGTTTTGCCTTCTGGTGTCTCCGTTATTAGTAAAGTTTGTATAAAATAAGTTTTCATAGTAGGTAAATTTTGTGTTTTGTACTTTGCGGTTGGTACATGTTATATATATTTTAAGTCTACTGTATGCTGCGTTTAATTTTGGTTTTAAAATGTCTAAAAAGTGTTCTAGTTTTGTATTAGAGTTTTCGTTTTGTGCGTGAATTTGGTATTTTCTCTTTATTTCTTCTACTACAGCTACTACTTTTTTTTACTTCTGTTACCATTAATGAACTGTGTCATTCTGCCTATGTGAGCTCTGAAACTTTCGATTTTCTTTTCTAAACTGACTTGCCATTTTGGTTTTTACTGTATATGTGTTCATGTTTAATTTTTTGTAAAGTGTGATATTTTAGCCCCATTGCACTTAGCTGCGGTCCATGCTATATAATAAATTATTGGCTGCAATGCGATGAAATCGGTGTTTAGATTTACGTTATTAGGGAGAACGACAGTGTTTATGTATGTAACTATAGCATTGAACCACATGCACTGTCTGTCCTAGATCCATCTCGGCATGAGTAAACTCTACTGGCATAAACCTAGAGTTCATTGGAGCACACAAGCCCCAACACTTCGTCAACGTATAGATACAACGGAGGGGTTATTATTATTATTTATAATACAATACACAAGTCTCTCACAAAGGTCAAAATTAGTATTATTATTAATTAATAATGTGAAATTTTATACCTTTGTTAAGAAGAAATAAAAATTATTTATTACTAATATTATCATTTATCTATTAATAGTGGTCATCTCGAAGACACAGATATATGACATGCAGTAGAAACTTCTCTGAGACGGAGCGATAGTCTTAGACAAAGAAAGGCGGTATAGCCTGCAAAGCTTGGACTGGAGGCGTGCGAGGCAGCACTCACTCAGCTGGCAGATGTCACACGAGCTGCACTAACACGCGCACCCGAAGCCTGATCACTTAATTCTTGACCGTATTTTGTGATTCGCGTTTTGTTGTGTTTCGACTGTTTACGTCTTACATAATTCAATAAATCTTTTTTTAATATCGATTTTTGTTAACTGTAGGAAACAAAACTACTCTTTCTGCACAACATTAATGTATTCGATTTATTTTAATTTAATAATAAATTATTTTTTATTATAATTCTTATTAATAATATGGAGCCTGACGCCCAAGTGTTTTTCGGTATATATTTTATTGTATAATAGTATTAACACATACTGTTATGGTTATAGATTTAAAATTTAAATTCATTGATAAATATGATTTTTTACGACGAAAAAAAGAGTTGTTTAAATGATAACTAAAAGTGGGTTTGCTCAAAATTTATTCTGGTGCTATGGAGTGCAAAATGTTACATAGAACTCTAGGTCCTTCAAAAGAGTCATTGCCAAGGCAAAGTCAGAGCACATAGGCAGAATTGGCGAGAAACTAGTTCGCCTTCCTTCTGGAACCCGTGCATTCTGGTCTCTCGCCAAGGCTGTCCAGGGGAATTTCTGTCAGCCATCTCTTCCATCTCTGCACAGGGAGGACGACTCACTGGCCCATACTGCAAAGGAGAAAGCCGATCTTCTAGGCTCCTTCTTTGCGTCTAACTCGACTCTCGATGACGGGGGGAGTACGCCGCCGACCATCCCGCGGTGTGAGTGCTCCATGCCGGAAGTGCAGTTCACACAGCGCTCGGTTCGCAAAGCACTCCTCTCCCTGGACATCCACAAGTCGAGTGGGCCTGACGGAATCCCCCCAATTGTGCTGAGGACGTGTGCTCCAGAGTTGGCACCGGTTTTAACGCGTCTTTTCCGGTACTCCTACTCCCTAGGCGTAGTCCCAAAATCGTGGAAGACGGCTTTCGTCCACCCGATCCCTAAAAAAGGCGACCGCTCAGACCCGTCCAACTACCGGCCAATCGCCATCACCTCCTTGTTCTCCAAAACAATGGAGTCCATTGTAAACTGCCAGCTCATGAGGTACCTTGAGGATCACCAGCTGATTAGTGACCGCCAATACGGTTTTCGCCGTTGTCGGTCAGCTGGTGATCTTCTGGTCTACCTCACTCACAGATGGGCGGAGGCAGTAGAGTTCAAGGGGGAGGCATTGGCCGTTAGTTTGGACATTGCGAAGGCCTTCGATCGGGTTTGGCACAAAGCGCTTCTTTCGAAGCTCCCTTCCTATGGGCTTCCCGAGAAATTGTGCAATTGGATCACCAGCTTTCTTGCAGATCGGAGCATCAAGGTCGTTGTAGACGGTGCAAGCTCCGATTGCAAGCCTATTAATGCTGGTGTTCCACAGGGCTGCGTGCTATCGCCAACGCTGTTTCTTCTGCATATCAATGATATGTTGCATACCCGTAACATTCATTGCTATGCAGATGACAGCACTGGTGATGCTCTTTACACCGGCCGAGCCAATATTTCTCGAGAAAACGTCTCCGAGTGCCGGGACAAACTTGTGTCTGAAGTCGAGTCTTTGCTGAACAGAGTCTCGGATTGGGGACGACTAAATCTAGTCCAGTTTAACCCCCAGAAGACACAAGTTTGCGCGTTAACCGCTAAAAAGAACCCCTTTGTCGTATCCCCTCAGTTTCAAGGCACTCCCCTTGTTGCCTCAGCCAGTATCGGAATCCTCGGCGTCGACATATCGAGTGACGTGCAGTTTCGTGGTCACTTGGAAGGGAAGGCCAAATTGGCCTCTAAAAAGCTTGGCGTGCTCAGCAGAGCGGGACAGTATTTCATGCCGGCACACCGCCTGCAACTTTACAAGGCGCAGGTTCGGCCGCACATGGAATACTGTTCCCATCTCTGGGCTGGGGCTCCCCAGTACCAGCTCCTTCCACTTGACCGCATACAGCGCAGAGCGGCTCGAATCGTCGACGACGGAGTGCTTTCCGATCGGCTCGATTCACTGGCGTTGCGAAGAGATGTTGCATCTCTTTGCGTATTTTATCGCATCTATCACGGGGAGTGCTCTGAGGAATTGTTCGGATTAATCCCAGCCGCCAAATTTCGTGAACGCACGACACGGCAAACGTCCCGATACCATCCACACCATCTGGATGCTTGGCGGTCCACCACTGTACGTTTCACAAGGAGTTTTCTTCCACGTACAACCTCTCTGTGGAATAGTTTATCATCGGCGATTTTTCCGGACCGATACGACCTGGGGACCTTCAAGAAAAGAGCTTACTCCTTTCTAAAGGGCCGGCAACGCACCCGCAATTCTCCTGGTGTTGCGGTTGATCATGGGCGGCGGTAGTCACTTAACATCAGGTGAGCCGCATGCTCGTTTGCCCCCTCTTCTATAAAAAAAAAAAAAAAAAAAAAAAAAAAAAAAAAAAAAAAAAAAAAAAAAAAAAAAAAAGAACTTTCACACCAAAATTGTTAAAACTTAATTCTGACGCAAATTTTCTTAGACGCATGAGGAACGCATGAGGAAGGATTTAATAACGATAGCTACCACATCCACATCCGCCGGCGTATCTCCCAAAATCGTATCCAAGACCATATCCATATCCAATACCGGTGCCATAGCCAATACCAGTACGACAGCAAGCACCGTTGCCAAAACCAATACCGGTACTATAATCAACGTTGTCACCACAGCCAACACCGGTACCGTAGCCAATGCTGGTTCCATAGCCAATACCAGTGCCATAGCCAATACTGGTACCATAACCAATACCGTCACCACAGCCAATACCGGCACCATAGCCAATACCGTCACCACAGCCAACACCGGCACCATAACCAATACCGTCACCACAGCCAATACCAGCACCATAGCCAAAACCGTCACCACAGCCAATACCAGCACCATAGCCAATACCGTCACCACAGCCAATACCGGTATCATAGTTAACGCGCGTACAATAGCCAATACCAGTGCCATAGCCAATTCCGATACCATAACCAATACCGTTCCCACAGCCAATATTGGCACCATAGCCAATACCGTCACTACTGCCAATACCGGTACCATAGCCATAACCAGGGCCTAGACTCGATCCACAGTCATTGTATGCTGTGGGTGCGACGCCGAGACAGGCGCCGTGAACATTCTAGAAACAAAAGAAGTAACGAATTTAATATTTTTACGAAAATTTGTATAACAAAACTTAAAACATGGATGTATTGAGAGTAGCAGATTTTACTTCGAATAATTAATTTTAAATATTCTCTTGCTAAGAACGAAATAGCGTTGCTCAACAACTGTATACAGTATTTGCCATAGTTGCAAAACTTGGTAGGACTACGAGTTGGCATACCTAGTTTTTATTTTCTAATTGTTATTAGGAAGATGCTTCTGCCAATCTCTTAACTTGTTAACTTCCTTCGTCTCTCACGAGAGAGAGTTTATTACTGGTATTTTCAGTTGTCTCTCACGGCACCTAAAGGACTGTAATGGGTGATGAATTCTCTTGCGCCGCCAGCACACGGCACACAAAATTATATTGCTTTAAAGTTATAGGTTTTAACATGCATGTATTATTTTAATGATAGCGCATTTATTAAAAAACTATGCTTAAAAATAGTAATATATAATATTTTTAAATTTACCTGAACCAAGATAACTTGGACGCAGAAAATAAAGAAAGAGAAGCTGGACATGTCTGGTAGTTGCTGTAAAGGATGTAGTTTCCTGAATAATTTGTAACTATAATCGACACATATTTATATACTTTATTAAAGTATCAAATTAGGTAGAAAAAATAATTCGTTACATTCAGAGATCCGCATAAGAATTAAAGAACTTTAATGGGTACATCGCTAGTTTGTAACTATAATCGACACATATTTATATACTTTATTAAAGTATCAAATTAGGTAGAAAAAATAATTTGTTACATTCAGAGATCCACATAAAAATTAAAGAACTTTAATGGGTACATCGCTAGCGGAAGATTACCTATTGGCCCGGTAAATAAAAATATAATGCAATACTTCACAATACAGAACCTCAATGCAATAAATTAACCACGGCATTGTATTTGCATTACACAATGACATTTTTCAGATAAACAGGAACGTGATATTGAGAGTTATATGTCAAGGTCTACTATTGAAATAAAAATTACAGGTGCATTTTATCAGTTTTCTTTGATAGAGATATAACAATTCTTGAAGATGATTAGAAAATTATTAGTTGTTAGCTTATTTACTATTATTATTTTTTGAATTGTAATCGGGCTGGTACTGCCACCATGTTCTGTTTCAGTACCCTCCGTCGCCTTTTGCTACACTCACAGGATGATAATATGAAGTGGAGAATTCCCTTACGCTGATGTTTTAAGTTAAATTATTTACACACACATTTCAAAACAAACAGCGTTTTGCTATTATTTTATGTTGGTATTCTGCGAGAATGTGGTTCCTCCCCGGTCAAGACTACCTATTTTCTTTAAATCCACTAGTTAAAATTTACCGTATATTTATTACTGCACAAAGCGTTTTCTAGTTAATATAACAAAATTAAACTTTAAATACCGACTTCCAAATCTAAGAATAATAAAACAATTTCTACACAATAGTTTCTGAAGTATAGTGTATCGAATAATTAATGCCAATCATATGGAACATATAGGAAAATTATTTCCAAAGATAGATTTTTTTTTTGCTTTTTGGTGGACTAGTGCCCAAATACTCCAACGATGCTCAATTGTAAGTCACGTGCTGTCTCCAATTTCGTGCAATTTAAGTTAAAATGTGACTGTGACACCATGAGCTTTAAAGATATCTTAAAATTGAGTAGCGTTTGAGCATTTGGCCATTATAGTGCCAGGTAACTACAACAGTATCGTCTAAACTCTAAACAATTACATTAAAAATTTACTTACCACATTTTCCACCGTTAAGGCTCCTATACTACCAATTTAATAAACAAAAATAAGTCAAGATTTTTCTAAAAAAATCGGTGAACATAGAGAAAAAAACACACACTTCGAATCGTATACATATAAAAGACGATGTATACATCCTCTTAATGTGTATATCTTTTATCGAATATTTTTAAGTTAAACAAATTTAAATTTTTTGATTGTATTTGCTTTTTTTCAATCAAGCGCGGTTATTAATAAATTAAGCTACATGCGCTAAAATAAAAATAAAACGTTGCTGTATACCACCTTTGATATTAAGTGGTAGGACAACGTCTGTCAGTTAATATCATAGGTGGTGTTCAGTAAGTAAAGTAAAGTTACAGCCTATATACGTCCCACGACTGCGAATAGGCCTCCACTCATTTCTGAGAGGGTTTTAGGGCGAGGACACTTGCCCGCCGCGCTGCCTCAATGCGTGTTGGCGAACTTCACACGTCTCCCAAATATTTTTTTCTTATTCCTCAGACATGCAGGTTTCCTCACGATGTTTTCCTTCACCACCGAGCACGTGGTAAATCAGCACTTAAAATTGCAATTAACAATTTCATTGGTGCTAGCGAGGATCGAACCCAGGTTACTCGCGTTCTGTTATATTTACAGCGAGCGTTAACCATCTGAGCTACCAAGGCTCAGGTCTTCAGTGTTATCCTATAAACCTCTTCGTTCTTGAACTCGGTTAAGAAGTATTTAAAGTGTTTTAGAATCACATTTTATTTTCCCCTCGATCTGCGTAAAAAAGCAGAAGTAAATATGAGTAATTCCATTAACGAGGTACACGCTCAGCGCCAAGCTAAGACTCGATGTTGAGACGATTTGAGACAAAAATTTTAAAGTATTCTATATGAGCTTTTTAGTGTCCTAGAGTTTATACTAATTTATTTACTTCCCCTCCCCACCACTCCCTCCTTATTTTTCGCTGTGTATCGATAATGGTACACGTGGCCTACGAAAAAGTTTTGACTTAAAACCATTTTCCCAGGCCACGTGTATCGTTATAGATACACACTAATTTAATTTTTCTTTCTTTTTAGATTTGAGAAATATGATTTGTCAAATTGAAAAAAAATTAGGAAATCTTCAACGGTTTGTTATATAATAGTTTTCCTACTTTTTTTCATTTGTATCAGAATAATTGTGAAATATCCATGTAAAGTGCATTTAGAAAAAAATAAAAAATGGACTTTGATAGCGACGACTCTACATATGATCCTAACTATAATCCCTGTGATGACGGCTCCGAAGAGGAAAGCAGCGAATCAGATTCAGCATCGGAAACCTGGAATCTACTAGCTCCACAAAGGAGAAAATCCATATTTTCTGATGATATGTTGGCCTCTCTTCCTAATATACAGAGACGTAGAACACTAAAGACACAGTTGGCGGAGACTCGAAGCTAAGAAGCTAATATTCCAAGTTCCTCTGGTACATCTCCTGAAATAACAGAGATGACTTGGCTAAAACGAAAGTTGGAAAACATAAAATGGGAGATGCCATCACATGAAGATCTAGAAAGTATTGAGTACACGGTTCCATTCTCTGGGATGAAGGATATATTCTCTGGCATTCTAGCTCATGCAAAGCCATTGGACTATTTTGAACTGTTTCTGACTAGAGATATTTCAGAGGAAGTAGTTGACCAAACCAATTTATACGCTGCTCAACAGTTCCTTACAACGGATGCAAATCCAACAGCCGAATCCATGCACGGGTCCCAGTAACGGTGGATGATATGACAAAATTTCTTGCCCTTATTAGTTGGATGGGCCTTGTAAAACTCTCCAGCATAAAGGATTAGAATCCATAGGCTATATGGATTACCGCTATCAAGATCCGTTATACCGAGAAATAAATTTGAGCTGATTTTGAAATACATCCACTTTTCAGTTTTTATTTTTTAGTTTTTTTTTTAAACATGGTTATATGAGGATTACCGGAGGTTTTTCTTTTTTAAAGATGATTATTAATTGTAAGAAATGTGTTTATAATTTTGATTTTTTTTATAAATAAAACTAGTGCAAAACAATTTTTTTTTCTTCCAAATTAATTCTTCAATATCTCAAGAAACATATGTCCTATCCCCAACCCAAAACAACTAAAAAACTCCCCAGGGCTAGAGGATTTTTTAGTAGTAGAAAATGTATAGAAAGCGTGTTCATTAGGGATACACAAGGCAAAAACCAAAAGGTAGGCTGTGTATCGTGAGTGATACACGATGTTTTGACAGTATGTATCATTAACAATACACATGGCGCTAAGCGTGTTAAATGATGCATCTCAATAATAAAAGCTGTCGGGTAAAAGAATCTCTAACAATAAAAACAATGAACTATTTTTACCTTTACAAGACTTCTGGTGCATAAATATTAATCAAAAACGGTAATTCCGTTTACCCATCGTAATCATCATTATCAAAATCATTTAATTTAGTACATACTTAACGTTGCACTGAAATGAATAATCTTGTGTGCTTACTTGTGAACACATCATCTCATAATTGAGATAGCTCAACCGTCATCGTAACAAGGGTGACGGGTCCCGACTTTGTCGGCTAACTAGTTTTTCTTTTAGTTTTGTGTTCTTGGCGGTAAGAACTGCCCAGGGATGCGAGTGTACGGTGTACGCGCTGATTATGTGATACATATTACTACGCATACAAGCTCGTCAGTTAAAGGTACTTCTAATGTGACCTATTTTCAAAATATCGTCAATTTGGTCGATAAAATTCCGTCTAGGTCGTCCCTTCCTGACTCTGCCGTTCACTTCTGCAACATATATTTGCTTTGTCAGTCTTTCCTTATTCATTCTTTCTACATGACCAAACCACCGAAACATTCCTTTCTTAATCCTGGTCACAACATCATCTTGCATACCATATTTTTCTCTTATCATTCTCACCCTGTCATTCAGATTCAACCTTTTTTTACGTGGGGAAATCCTCATGGATACCCGTCTGTCGCGTAGGCGTCAGTCAGGTTATGCCGAACTCCTACCAGCCAAAACCCCACTGTGTTCATCTCTTCACCATTAGTCAGGGCTACGGGGACGCTTTCACACACTACCGCAGTCCCGACGGCGATAGCCCTTACAGGGTCCGACTCGATGACTTCTTCTTGTAGGGGCGTACAATCACACCGTACGCGCCGCCTCGAGGCCCTACATAAGAGGTGACGGACAACCCCCGTGTCCGCCCTCTAAGCTTCAATTATGGGGGGTGGAAAGCCTGATATGCTCTTCTCCGGCGCCCAGCTCTCCGGCTGCGGATTGGTATTGTTGCCGTCTTTTCCCTCTCCCTCCCCGCGGCCTCCTTCTCTGACATCACTTGTTCGCAGAAGGTTACTCCAGCACTCCACGCCCTCTCTCATCCAACCATAGCTTTAATAAAAGCTGGGAGCGAGAGGTCGGCCCCCACTACATCCACGATGTCCGGACGCAACTCAGCCCAAGCCGGGCAATCCTCAAGTTCGTCCGTGTTTTCGTCGCTACCACAGTGGTGGCACTCAGTTATCGGCTCTCTTCCGGCTATACGGCACAGATTACCAAATCACCCACGACCGGAAAGCACATGCACCAGCCGGAAGGTCAGTGACCCGTGCTGTCTGTTTATCCGGTCACAATCATACGTTAAAGTAGGGATTGACACAGCATTATGAATTATATTTATAATTATTATTACGTGCCTTTTTTGACACATTCTGATTCTTCATAATAGAGTGTAGAACCCCATTCACTCAATTTTCTGCATTCACTCATCATTCTACATTCTTATCATATCTACCATCCCTGCTAAATACACATCCCAAATACACGAACTCATCCACTAGCTCAATCAACTCCCCTTCTATTCTTATTTTACATAACGTTTTACTTTCTTCTCTTTCAAAAAGAAAATTTAATAAAGGTTATTATATACTTATTATGTCAATCTTATTTAATTACTCAACAGTGACAAGTATTTTGATTAACATTTGCTATGACATAATTTAGTAATAAAATAGTTGTCCTTTGATACCGTCGATGTGCTAACAACATTTATTAAAGCAAGTATATTCAATAAAAACAGCAAACAAAGACCAAACTATGAAACAAAGAACAAACTATTAGGGTTAATTTTCAAATAATACCCTTATATATTTAAATTCAAATATGTAAACAATTAATTAATTATTGTAGTGTTTAAACATACGAGCAAATAAGGCTTCTAATTTTATTTTAAATTATCCGAAATTGAACCACATAGTTTGCCTGATGATAACTTAATGTTTTGGCACATAAATATCTACATCCATTTTCGATTAAGAATACGAGATGAGTTGATATAGATAATGAAAATACAGATGAGTTGCCTCCCCTGAGAACTAAGATAAAATGCCTCGTTGCCAGTAAAAAGGGTCTTCAGTTATCTACACTCATCATATGAATTACAACAGTATTGAGCTGCTATTTGACGCTGGTGTTCTGAGAGAGCGTGGTCGTTTCCCGGTCGAGCGGACCCATTCGTGCTGCACCGTATAACTTACGGTATACTTATGGTGCTCCCGTGTTTGATGGCGTCGTTATTAATGAACATTAAAATCAATCAACTATTTTAAAATTAGTTTGTTGATTTTTTTATTTAAATAGATTTTAATCGATTTTAAAAGGTTTATAATAACTATAGCTGTTTTGTTTTGTAGTATTAACCTGTTAAATAATATAAGTGTTTATAATACCAATAGCCGTTTTGTTTTGTAGTATTAACCTGTTAAATAATATAAGTGTTTATAATAACAATAGCTGTTTTGTTTTGTAGTATTAACATGTTAAATAATATAAGTGTTTAGGGATTTTGTCGCGTATATTAACCTTTTTATATACCTGACGATTCGAGCACTTTACAGCTCCCATGGTCACGCGGGGTCCCTTGATGGGCTATTCCCATATAAAAACAAGCCTTAAGGTTGAAAATTTATCTAAAATGGTTTAGAGTTTACACGATACTCTAATAGTTATCTGGCACTGTTACGGCCGAGTACTCAAACGCTACCCAATTTTAAGATATCTTAAAACCTCATGATGTCACAGTCAGTTGGACTTAAAGTGATGGAGACAGCACGCGACCTAAAATTGAGCAGAGTTAGAGTATTTGGGCACTAGTCCGAGTTTAGCAATCCGACTGGCAAGTGTGTTGATTAAGGAAAATCCTTCGAACGGTAGAGGCCCATATCCTAGATTTTAATTGAATTTTACAAATGACCCTTAATCTTTTTGGAATTATGTAAGATGTGAACAGTCAAGACACAACAAAATGTGAGTCGCCAAAGACGGTCAAAAATTAACTGACTAGGCTAACGTGCCGGTGCAGCTGGTGTGACATCTGCCAGCTGAGGGCGTGCGACCTCCGCACCGCACTCGCGCGCCCTAAGACCAAGCTCTGAAAGTCATGGCGATACCGCCTTTTATCGTCAAATACTATCGCTCTTAGAAAAATCTCTGCTAATATCATTTATCTGTATCATCGAGATGACTATTTTCCTGATAAATGGAAAATAATACGTGTGACACTGGTGCACAAGAGAGATCCGGGTTCATATATACCGAATACCAGACAGTCGAGGGCGTTCGCGATTCTAAGAAATTTGAATCTGCACTAAATAAATGAGTTAACTTACATTGGTGTGGACATTACGTCGAATACGCTGGGGATATGAGTCCAAACCATACTTAAGGTTCTCGGATGTGAGCAAAGGGAGTAACATCCGGGTCTATCCGAGCTCATTTCAATGTTTTTCTGTACACACACGACCTAAAACTCCTCTTGTCGCTAGCGAACGTTTTAGATTTCAAACTGGTTCAGTGAGATGTACTCTTAATAAGATCGTGCAGTGGAATGCAACTAATAAGTTATATTTTAACGTGACAAATTGGGAGATGATTAATTACGGGCGTAAACAGGCGCCACTACAGTACTGTTACAAGATCGGCAGCTCGATGAACGCGAGTTTCTTTCATCCTTCAGAAATTTAAGTTATATCCTGAGGACATGAATGGATTTTCAAAGTACTGGGGTGATTAAAGTATAATACTTTAGTGCACTTCGGAGCGGGCTAGAAACTTATGCAATTGTTTGAAATCCTCATAAATACGTATCAGTAAAAAAAGTATATGTGTCAGTAAAAAAGGTATCCAAATGCAGAGAGGTGTAAGACAGGGTGACGTAATATCCCCGAAACTAATCACTACTGCATTAGAAGACGTATTAAAGCTACTGAACTAGAGGAAATACGCTATTAACGTCAATGGCGAGCACATCACTCACTCGATTTGCCGACGATATAGTCCTTACGGCAGAATCACTGAAGGACCCAAACACTATGCTCAATGACCTCAATAGTGTTTCCAAACGGATAGATCTTAGAAATATTTTTATAGGATAGGGTGACAAACGAGCACAAACCACCTGATGGTAAGTAGTTGCTGTGGCACATAGACATCGACATCTCCGGTCGGTCGGGTCTCCGGTTCTCTAAACTCACCATACGAAACATAGCAGCATTGACCTACTATTTTACGCTGGTATTCCGTGATAGCGGGGTCCTACCCCGATCGAGCCGACCCATTCGTATTACTACTATACTACTAATATAACTGCAGCATGGCTCTACCACGTAAAAATGGACAAAACAAAAGCCATGTGCAATGTCCATGTCACACCCATGCCGGTAGTCGTTGAGAGCACTAAGCTCAAAGTTGTTGAAGAGTATGATTTCTGGGATAAATAGTCCGAATACGTAAGTTCAACTTCGACCAAGAGGTCAATCGACGGACTCAACTCAGCAATCAGCATTTTGGAGATTACGACGTATCTTAGCGTCAGGCATACCTCAAAACTAGATTGTATAACCAGTGCGTGTTGCCAGTGATGACCTTTGGATCTGAAACGTGGTCCTTTACTGCTGGCCATATTAGGAAGGTTAAAGTCGCTCAGCGAGCTATGGAGAGAGCTATGCTCGGGTTTTTTCTGCGTGATAAACTGCGGAATGAGGATATCCGCAGTAGAACCGGAGTGACCGACAAAGCCAAACGGATGAGTAAGCTGAAGTGTAATGGGCCGGCCATATAGCTCGAAGTACCGACAACCGATGGGGAAGAAAGGTTCTCGAGTGGCAGCCTCGTACTTACAGGTGATATGTAGGGTGCCCCCCTACTATATCGAGTAACGACCTGGTAAGATATGCAGCAAGTCAATGAATGCAGGTGGCTTAGGACCGTCTTTTGTGGCATTTCTTGGGAGAGGCCTATGTTCAGCAGTTAAACAAATACAACGTACGTACTAGGAACGGTCATAAAAGAGGCGATTACGCTGTAAATTAATTATAAAACCGCCTTTTACATAAAGAAAAGTTTAGGAAGTTCCTTTGGTAAGATCTATTTTTAACAGGCTTGTATCATATAATAATATGTTTTTTGGTTCAAAGTGGAAGACTGTCTCATATATTAATATGTATGGGGGGGGGGGGTCGTTTCAATATGAAAAGGTTTATTTTACTGTAACCCCATGTAAATATAAATTGCGAAAGGCGCATATATAATACAAAAAAAAATCATATTACAGTAAGTTACAAATATCTATAACTTAAAATTATAGCGGATGGTTACGCAATATTGCAGTGGCATTTACTAATGAGAGTATTGAACTACTCAATTGAACATGCTGAAACTGGACCTAAGGTTGTTTTTGTTTTAAAAGTAATATTATCTGTTTCTTTTATATTTTATCGACTAGGATGCTTAAAAACGAAAAAGAACTATTTTAATATTCATACTTTTTATTTACAGGTGATATTTGGTAACGGGAATCATTATTATAGGGAACCGCATCCGCAGCTACCCAAGCCACGTCCAGCAATAGAAGGACCATAGCCGATACCGGCAGCGATGCCAGGTCCGTACGCAAGACCAGCGGCAGATGGATATCCCCAAGCAGAAGCTGTGATATCTTCGCTCACTATGCCCACGGCACCGTTGCCGCAGCCGTAAGAGACGGAACCAGCACCAGCAGTTGGAAGCACACCCTCCAGACCAACGGTGCCTAGGAAAGGCAGCTCACCAATTGCAGTCAGGATTCCTCCGATCTCGTTCTCTGAGAGAACAGATACTCCAACAGGCGGGATGGGAGACGCACTGGCGACGGGGAAACCACCTCCGCTAGCTGTTGGAATGGCAGCTAGACCACAACCAGCACCGTAATCAGCACCGTAACCAACACCGTAACCAGCCCAGCCTAATCCACCACAAGAGCCAGCATTAATCGGACCTTCGTAGCTCAGTCCGTTGCCCAAACAGTAGGCAGCGATGCTCTGAGGATATAAAAATACATTTTTGACACATTTTATTACTTAAGTTTTTTTAATTAAATAAGGGTGACAAAAGAGCACACAGTCCACTTAATGGCTAGTGGACGCTATGACCCATAGAAATCCACATTTATACTCGATTAAGAATCAAAACGCAAATGCGCTGTCACCCCTGACGACTAAGGTGGAATGCCTCGTTTAGAGTAAAAAAGGGTTTCCGGATCTCCCCACTCACCATTAAAACCCAGCAGTATTGAGCTGCTATTTTACGCTGGTATTCTGTGAATGTGTGGCCCTTCCTCAGTCAAGCAGACTCGTTCGTGCTATAATGCTAAAATACAATACAGTACTAATATAGCTGAAGCCTGGCTCTACCACGTATGAATATAACGTCTTTACTTATCTTATCTAGCACTATAATTAATTGCCTCTCGTAGTCGCACTCTGCAAGTCTTAAAATTTATTTTGTAAATAGCTTTAAAAATCCTTCAGGTGATCATGTATCTTCTCCAAATATCGAGAGAAATTTATACAGGATAAGGAAGAGTTTACCATGCCTAAAAATGGACTTTACATAATTCATTGTTGCTGCTTGCATATTACGATAATGCGATAATCCTACCTCAGTAGCACGGCTTAAGTCTTTTATTTTTGTTAATAGTAAAGGAAAATTTTTAGAAACAAAAATAGACTTTCGTGCTGTGAGCGTAAATTAAAACTTCGACTTTCAGAATATCGATACATTTAAGATTTAAATCTATATTACTTACCTGAACCATGAATGCTTGAACGCACAAAACAATGATAGCCTTGGCAGACATATTTGCTTTGTTTATTGAAAACAAGTGTAAGTATAATTAGGGTCGATTGGTTTTTATAGTCCCTGGCGATGTTGATGCTGTCCGGCTATATTGAAATATTAGTGAAGCAACCCCACGCAATTCAAATTTCCTTACATATGTACGTGACAAAAAAGAAAACAAAATGATCCCAAAATAATAAATAAAAATTAAATTATTGAAATACAAAGCTCCAAACCATCTTCTTGCAAACAAAGTAGTTGAACCAAACAGTATCTCACGTTTTTTTCTTTATTATGAAATTTTTCGAAGTTTGCCATAAAATTGACGATATATAAGGCATAAAGCGAATCGGTGAATCATTCTAGACCTCACACAGTCGAAATACAATTCTCAGACATGTCTCCCTTTGCTTTCTTGTTGCTCTGCGTTCAAGCTTGCTTGATTCAGGTACTTTTTTAAATTTTTACCGGTTACCTAAATATAAGAAAATTTGGAATTGTAATTTTTTGTTCTGTTCGTTGTTTTTAATAATTACTTAGTTGCTGTAATCAGTATTTTAAGAACTTGTTTCCATTGCCAGAATGTGTACAGCCAATGTCTCGGGGCTGGACTTGGCTTGGGCTACGCTCCAGGATATGCAGCTGAATACGGCCTAGGTTGCGGATCCGCCTTAGGCAATGAATTTGCTTACGGCCCTGGACTTGGTCTCGGATACGGTCTCGCTGGTCCCGCGGGCTTGGCCACCTCATCTTACTTGGCTGGTCCAGCCTATGGAGGTTCAGGCATCGGTGATGTAGCTATCGCTGGCGAAATGGGGGTAGCTGGTGCTACCTTATTAGCCGGTCAAGTGCCCGTTCTAGGCGCTGTCAGATTCTGTGGTGAGGTTCCAGCTGGTGGTGTTGTTTCTATCGCTGGAAGCTGCGATGGTAGCTGCGGAGGTAGCTACGGAGGTATCTGCGGTTGTGGTTGCAATGGTCCTTACTTGTGCTAAAACAGAATATCAAAATTTAATAACCTCAAAATATTAAAGTGATAAGTTGGCAACACAGAACACCTAATATAGCGGAATAGAAATGCCTTTGTTTCAATTTACTTGCGGTATCACTGCCGCCGCTAGTCTCCCCACTCCTTGCAAGTAGTTACTCACTCAACTCATATACGCTAGTGCTTGACAAAAAAACTATCGATAAAATATCGACACGGAATAATGTAGCTAATAAATATGTGATAAAATAAAACAGTATAATGATATAATATGAAACGTATACTTAATGAAATGAACTTAATGCTATAAAAAAACGTAAAGTAGAAAAAATAATTAATTACAAGGAGTAAAAATTTACAGTAAAATAGAAAAAAATTAAGACATTTTCATCATTTCAAAAATAAAATATTTACTGAAATATTTATTTATTTATTGTCCTGTAAAATGCAAATATTTATTTAAAAGTTGTCTTTTTGATACTTTTTGTGCTGAGGTTTTCATCAAATGGTGAAGGCGAATATCTGTATACCTTTCTATAGTCCATACCATTAATTGCAGTAACAAGGAATACTAAAGCCTCTTTAGCTTCACAAAAATTATCCCCACCATCGTTTAAATTGTTTCCGAAATTGACATAACCATGCATACTTTTCCCATCCCATTCGATGCGCTGACGAATCGCCATCTCATCCAACACCAAATTACATAATATTGGACATTGTGTAGATAGAACTTTAGATTTTATAGCATCAACGTGCTATAAAATCTAAAGTTCAATCTACAATTACCACGTAAAAATCAATTTTTACGTGGTAGAGCCATGCTGCAGTTATATTAGTAGTATAGTTGTAGCACGAATGGGTCGGCTCGACCAGGGAAGGACCACGCTCTCACAGAATACCAGCGTGAAATAGTAGCTTAATGCTGCTGTATTTCGTATGGTGAGTGTAGAGAACCGGAGACCCTTTTTACTGGAAACGAGGCATTCCATCTTTGTCCTCAGGGGTGACAACGCATCTGCGTTTTGATTCGTAATCGAGGGTAGATGTAGATGTCTATGGACCACAGCAACCACTTACCATCAGGTGGACTGTGTGCTCGTTTGTCACCCTATTCTATAAAAAAAAATCAAGGGACTCTGTGGTAAAACCAGGTTCTGCGTCAAAAGATTGATTCCATTTTTTAATGGTTCTGGGATGAGGCTAGCAGGTCTCAAACTTGCAGCTTACATAAAGATATGCCTTCGGCGAATAAAAATGTAGCGTCATCGCAAAACTCCGAAGGCTCGGTGAGTATTTTTCACGTGTTAATTTTTTAGATTTTAATTTCTTTTCACATCTTTTAAATAACTCTTTTGTGTTAACGTTGGTGTTTTCTAAAAAAAAAAAGGCTTAGTCGCTATTAATTAATCCATTTGATTGTAATTCCTTTATTATTTCTTGCAACTCTATAATTTTTTCTATATCTCCGGTTTTTACCTTGTAAATTTTTTATTTTCGATCGTTGAGTTTTTATAACATTTTCCTTTTCGTTTATAATACGTTGCATTTTTCATTTTCTGGGAGTTTCCATTATGTCCGGATCTAACTGTATCGCTCGCTTAGCAGATTTAGATGACATAGAATGTGACGGAGATTTTGATGGTGTTACGTTAGCTTGGATATCTGAGACCTGAAATAACATGTTAGGTAACTTAATAGTTACTTTGCAAAAAGTAGCAAGGTGACAATTATAGAATTAAAACATAATGATTAACAAACATTTTTCCATTCATCATTCTCAAAAAGGGGGTTTTAAAGTGGTACGATACGCACATTAGCGACGCAAATAGAAATGATTTTAGTTATATTTAGAACATCAATCGACTTCTTCGAGTATTTTGTGAGCAGTTACAATGAAGTAACAAGTTACAGTAACAAAAAAACAATCATTTGCGAGCTGAAACTATCATAAATAGATAGAATTTTGTTTGTATTGACTTTTTTTGTAGGATAAGGGTGACAAACGAGCACACAGTCCACCTGATTGTAAGTGGTTGCTGTGACCCATAGACATCTACATCTATCCTCTATTACAAATCAAAATGTAGATGCGTTGTCACCCGTGAGGCCTAAGATGGAATGCCACATTTCCAGTAAAAAGGGCTTCCGGCCACCTGCACTCACCAAGCGAAACGCAGAGGTAAACCGCTACTTCACGCTGGTTTTCTGTGAGGTCGTGGTACCACCCCGGTTCGAGCCGGCCCATCCATGCGACAGCAAGACTGACTTCATTTCAGTATAATTACACAAAATGTCGTAAAGCGTTTCGTTTTCGAATTATAAAGTATCAAAAATGAACTAGTGGCGCCACATAATTTCTTTACTGTTTTGCATGATAGAGCCACGGGATGGTTTGTATTTTACTAAAACACTTTATTTATTTAGAAGATACTTACATTTTCAGAAGTTGTCCAAACGTGAATAGTCGGATAAGTATGATCCAAAAGAACACGGCGTATTCTTGTAGGATTAAAGTCCTTTTCTTGAAAATGTGCTGAACATATTTTGCGATGTTTAGAAGGAAACCAATTTTTTCCCTGTCGCCAAAATCCATTTTTCCTTAACTTCTGGATTTATCGGAAACATAAAAAAATATAAGAATATTGATTAAATAAGAAAAAATATTTATTGTTAAATAAAAACTTACGCTTTTTATTTAACAGCAAAATTTATTTCTAAAAATAACCTGCTAGAATTGATTATACAAGGCATAGAATATTGATAGCGTCGATAAACTAAAATCTAAGCACATCCTTAATTGGCGTCTGGGACCAGCGGCCATACTACGATGCGTTAAAGGGCAAAGTATCGTTCAATAAAATCGATTTAAAAATGTATTATTTTACTCACCAATGATAAGAAATTCCTTTAGAAGAACAATAACCCTTTCCTGAACAGTTTGAACAGTTCGAAACACTGCAATAGTCCATTTTTAACCACTTGCACCACGACTAACACGTGACGACGGTTTGTTTCGAACTGAGTCACGAAATTCTAGCAGTTGGCTTTTAAGCCATATACACGGCGCGCGTTCCCGGCTCGTATAACATTTCTACTAGCTATATTAAGTGTTCTGTGGTTGGCAACTTCAAAGTAAATTGGTTTGTTTCATTTTTAAACAAATATTGCAGCGCCTTGATTAAAATTAGACGAAAGGTGGAATAAATGCTACTGGGTATGATGGCCTTACTCAACAAACGCAAAATAAGTAGAAAATGTTTTTTTTTACAAGAAACGTTACCTCCACAATAGGATTTTTTCTTTTATATAAACGTAAATTGCACAAGAATAAACATCTAGATCCTTAACAATTTTTATAAGCCATACAAATACTTTGTAGTGTAGTGCTCCCACGTTCATATACTTTAGTGTTAAGGTAGAATAATGAGGCAGTCTAATTAAAGTTTTAGTACCAACCACACGTCTCCTTCATTGACATCCTTCCTATATTACATGGCGACCCTGCCAGGCGGTGCGCTGCAACGATGCACGCGCACCGCCTGGTCAGGTTGAAAAGTGGAAAAAAAACTTAATTAGATAATGCAGACAAAAAATAATATAACAGAAGGGATGCAATACCGGATTTGACGATAATAAATAGGCCGTCGTGACTGAAATTCGGTCTGTAGGACATTACATACAGTACGTCAAGGCACTCGGACAACACTTAGCCCAAAAATATAGATGTAAATGGAAAATTGTGGAACAAGTGATAGATGGAAAGCCCATTGGCCACGCAGTCATAAACCAAATATCAACAACATGCTAGATATTCGTTCCAGAATTGAAAAGGGAAGGAAGTAGTTGTGTTCTAGCGAGCATCACCCAGAAGGATGTGAAAATTGAGCCGAAAAGAATAAAGAAGAATTTTTTTTCGCACAAAAACAACACAAACTAAGGACACTAAAGGACTTTCTATTAAAAACTTCTCTCTTCTTCGTAATGACAGACCCGACCGCTGAGCCGACGGAACGGCCATCTATTACAAGAAGACACTTCACTGCTCGCCCATTTCTACTCCGCAGCTTACCAACATGGAAGGCACGGTATGCAGGCTAGCTATGACTGGACATCATTCCATCCTAACAGCCTCCTGTTACATCCCTTCAGGAACCCATCCCCTCAAAAAAGATTTTGAGGCTATTTTACCTTCAGGTAATTCAGTCAATATGTTTGGAGATTTTAACTCCAAGCATAGTGAATGGACATGCCGTACTACCTCCCCTAGTTGCAAGATACCGCTCGATATCACGCAGTCTCTTAATATTACCGTCCATAGTCCCCTCGGTGTTACTCACTTTCCCGATAACACGGATCACGCCCTCGATGTACTAGATTTTGCGTTACTCCTAGGAGTTTCTCTCAACCTCAGGGCAATCGAGACACTAGACGATCTGGGATCCGATCACCGACCGGTCTCCCTCATTCTTGGCCATCAGCCGCCTCTCCCAACACACACGAAAACCTTCACTAATTGGAAGGAATTCAAGGAGTCCCTAGCTAAAGCTCTGGACTCACAGGACTCTACCATCTCCCCACCGGCGGACTTAGACAGTCCCGAAAAAATCGACACCGCGGTCGATTCACTCTCCACCCTTATTAAACCCTCCCTTAAGGAAAACGAAAGGGTCGTCCCGGTTGCTAATAATAGTGGGCTTCCCCTACATATTAGCAACCTATTAAAAGCCAAGAAAGCTGCTTTCCGGAGAGCAGCAAAATATCCCACCCCCTAATATAGGCGCAAGGCCAATCGTCTTCAACGAGAACTCCGTTTCCACCTCTCTGAATTACGAGACCTCGAAAAGAGTAAACTTATAGAGAATATCTCTCCATCTCGTACAGCGTACTATCAGATGGCTAGAGCCCACCGCATAGACGCTATCACCCACACTCTCCATCTCTCCCGTCCCGACGGTACGTTTGCCTTCGAGGACGAGAAAATGGCTGAGTGCTTTGCAGATATCATTGCTGCACAATGCTCTCCTAGCTCTCAACCCGTTGACCCCTCACACATCCAGGCAGTGGAGGATGAGGTTCGCCGCCGGAACTCACCCCCTACAGCCTCCAAATCTATCTCTGTGTCCAATGATGAGATTTCATCCCTCATCAAAGGACTTAAGCCCAAAAAGGCTCCGGGTGCGGATGGCATCTCCAACCAAGCTCTAAAACACTTTCCTGAGCAGGTGTTAACCTTTTTTTCTATTATCTTCAATGCCTGCTTCAACCTTAGTTACTTTCCCACTACGTGGAAAGAGGCAACTGTGATTGGTATTCCCAAGCCAGGCAAGCCTGTCAACATCCCCTCCAGTCATCGCCCCATGAGCCTCCTCAGGCCATGGGCAAGATCTTGGAAAGAGTCATCCAAACTCGCATGAGGCGCTATCTGTTTCCCACAGACGGTGACCCTCTTATCATTCCCCATCAATTCGGTTTCCGAGCGCAACACTCATGTCCCCAGCAAGTTCACCGTATTGTGGAATATATCCTCAGCGGTTTTTCACCTCATCGTCATAAGACCATCGCGGTCTTTTTCGACATAGCTAAAGCCTTTCATAGAGTCTGGCATACAGGCCTTATCTACAAGCTGTACAAAATAGGTCTCCCCGATCGTCTAGTACGCCTCGTGGCCTCTTATTTAAAGCATCGTACCTTTCGTTTTAGACACGAAGGCACGCTATCTTCACAGCGCCCTATCAAAGCTGGTGTCCCTCTGGGCTCAGTACTTGCTCCTCTGCTGTACATCCTGTTCACCAACGACACTCCCATCCCGTCGAAAGGTGTTCAGCTCTCCCTATTCGCAGACGACACTGCTATCTACTGCAAAGGTATCTCGATACTTTTCATACGGAACAAGGTTCAAAAGTCAGTTGACGACCTAGGAGCTTGGTTCAAAAAATGGCGCATCGATGTGAACCAAAGAAGAAGAGCTCCGCCATTCACTTCGATTATGAACGACGCCGTCCCAAAAACACTCCACCAATACGTATGAATACATATAAATATTTAGGTGTCACTCTAGACACAAGGCTCACTTTCAGGCCCCACGTCAAAAGAGTAACCCGTCACGCAAGTTTTTACCTGAGTAGGCTCAACAGTATTGTTGTGTGAATAAGTCAACTAGCGCCATCTAGTGTCAGGAACGAGAGTGAGGGGAGCTTTGCAGAGAATGACATCACCGATCTCTCGACCGACAGCACCACCCGAAGAACTAAGTTTCTAGAAAATCTATACTCGATCTCTCGGTACCTTACGCGTGTTTACTTGAACATTCCGGATATTTTGCTAATTTAAATAAATAGGTGGCGCAAGATGCGATCGGGTCAGAGTTGTTTTGACGAAACAAGCGAAGCTTCGGAGCGGAATTAAGTGAATTAGTGTGTTTAATTATTAGTGTTTTAACTTTAATTTGTGTAAAATAAATTAAAGTGTTAATTTAGGTAATTCTATCGGCAATTTTTATTGTCACGAACCTCAAACTCGTAACAATTGGTGTCAGAAGTGGGATAAAATAATGCCGATTTTACCTAAGGAGGAAACGGAGGGTGTCCGTACCCGAAGTCAACGCCAGCAGGAGACGGACCAGAGGAGATTTGGTGGTGCAACGCCGCAGATGTCTGAGGGCCAGCCGCCGGCCACGGAAACCGGTCCGTCAGCAGCTTCTACGTCTGTGGCACCTGACTTAGGTGCTCTGATGGTGATGCTGCAACAGCTGCGGGGTGGACAGGAGGAACAGGCCCGCCGACAGGAGGAACAGGCCCGCCTGCCAGGCGCAGGTCGGAAGAGCAGATGCTCCTCATGAAGGACCTTCACGCTACCTTTGGGAAAGAGATAAGGCAGGTGAAGGATAGGGTTGCTCAACACGACAACCGTCTGTCGGAAGCTGAAACCCGAATCGAAGAACATGAAACCCGAATCAACCATGTGAACCATCGGGTTGACAGCGTGATGGCCGACATGAAGAAATCACTGGACGAACTCAAACTTGGAGATGGAGCTACAGCTCCCGCAGTAGCTACAACACCTTCGCTACGTGGGTTCAAGGTGCCACCGTTCGGCGGTACCTCTTCCTGGTCAGCCTACAAAATTCAGTTCGAAGCTGTTATGAAGGCGAACGGCTGGAATAAAAATCAGGCCATGACTGCTCTCACACTAGGCCTGCGCGACCAGGCCTTGACAGTTCTGGAAGCTCTCGCTGAGGAAGTGACTTATAAGCAACTCCTTGAGGCATTGGAGGCGAGATATGGCGACGCTCACCTGGAACACGTCTTTCGTGCGCAGCTTAAAGATCGTGTGCAGCGCATCAACGAAAACCTGCAGCAGTGGGCTCTAGAAGTGGAAAAGCTGGTGCGAAAAGCATACCGGTCTGTACCTGCGCTCTTTGAAGGGAACCTGGTGCAGACATTCATCGACGGCATCCGCGACCTGGAAGTCAGAGCTGCTGTGAGGCTCGGGCACCACGACACGCTTAAGGACGCCTTGGCCCATGCACTGGAAGTGGAAGCCGTGCGGCAGGATCATCGTTCCCATCGCGTCAGGGAGGTTGCAGCAGCTACAGTTCGCGACCGCAACAAAGGATACAGCCCTAGGTACTATGGCTGTGGGGAAAAGGGCCATCTTCGATCCAGCTGCCCTAAGCGAACCCTAGGAAGGGAAGGTGAACGATCCCAGGAGGGTAGTGCGGCCAACAGCACCGCCCAGCAGCAGCAGGGAAACGAGTAAAAGCCAGAACTGCGGGGCGGGTGCTGGCTGATGTTAAAAAAGCCCCAAGGATCTCGATCTCACAAACCCATGATGGGAACAGTTTAATCATCAAGGGCGAGGTCAACGGAATGCCGTGTAAACTGACCATAGACACTGGAGCCTCTCGTACGGTTGTTAGTTCCCAACTTATAAGTCAGTTCCTTGGGGACTCCGCATACAACCGAGAACGCATTAATTTGGTAACAGCCACCGGTCAGCGTATACTCGTCCGTGGAGAGAAGGAGATGGAGTTGAAGCTTGGCAACGTGATCTACCTGCATAATGTCATCGTGGCTGATATAATGGACGACTGCATCCTAGGCCTAGACTTTATGAGGAATAATTGTTGTGAGATCGACGTTAAGCAAGGTGTTCTGAAATGTGGACAGGAGGAACTTTTTATGGAAGGTGCGTTACCAGGGAACGTGTACAGCATTAAGAAGATTGTTCTTCCGCCGAGATCGGAAACGATTGTTCCGGTTAGTCTTCCCCGAAACGCTGGGCAAGCTCACCGTTGTGTACTTGTGGAAAGGGTAAACAATGACCTTCCATGGAAAGTAGCTCGAACCTTGGTCAGAACCACTGACATCTCAAGAATACGTGTGTTGAACCTTTGCGACCGGGAACAGATTATAGAAAAAGGCACACTGGTTGGCACTTGTGAGGAAGTGGATTGGTTACGTCGGTGCCAATATATATCGAGTGGGACCCCCAGCAAGGTTTCAGAAATGAGAGTGACCACACTTTTGGAAGACTGTCGCAGTGTTCTCTCCCCGAACGAATTGGTCAAGGCGAAGAAGTTGTTACTCAAGTACGCCGATGTATTCTCGTCAAACGATGCTAACATAGGAAAGACTAGCTTAGTTCAACACAAAATAAACACAGGAGAGGAATTGCCTATCCGTCAGCGGCCAAGAAGATTGCCGGTAGCACGTGAAAAGGAAGTGGAAACTATGATTGAGGGAATGGTGAAGGATGGTGTTATTGGACCTTCATCTAGTCCATGGTGTTCACCCGTGGTGCTGGTAAAGAAGAAGGATGACAGCATGCGGTTTTGTGTTGACTACCGCCGTCTGAACGACGTTACAAAGAAGGACAGCTATCCCTTGCCAAGAATTGATGACACGTTGGACATGCTTACAGGAGTAAAATGGTTTAGCACGCTGGATCTAAAAAGAGGCTACTGGCAAGTTGAAATTGACCCTAAGGACAAGGAGAAAACTGCGTTCTCGACGGGAAAGGGTCTGTGGCAATTCAAAGTAATGCCGTTTGGGTTGTGCAATGCTCCAGCAACGTTTGAAAGGCTGATGGAACTTGTACTTACCGGGCTAATTGGCGATGCCTGTCTGGTCTACTTGGATGACATCATCATCGTGGGCCGTACATTTGAGGAACACCTTGAAAATCTGGGACGCGTGCTCATGAAGATTCAGAGTGCCAATCTCAAGCTGAGTCCGAAGAAATGTTCACTGTTCAAACGGCAAGTCAAGTTTTTGGGGTATGTAGTGTCGGAAGAAGGTATCCGCACGGATCCAGAGAAAATTGCAGCTGTAAAGGATTGGCCGGTTCCAAAAGACAAGACGCAGGTTAGAGCATTTTTGGGTTTGTGCTCCTATTACCGGCGATTTGTGAAGAACTTTGCAGATATAGCCAAACCTCTGCATAAGCTAACCGAGGAGAAGCGACATTTCTGCTGGGATGAAAGTTGTAATATCGCATTCCAGGAGCTCAAGGACCGTCTGTGCAAAACACCTATTTTGGGATACCCTGATGCAAGCAAAGAATTTATAGTTGACACAGACGCAAGTGATATAGGACTTGGCGGTGTGTTGTCTCAACGGAATGGTGACCAAGAGGTCGTGATAGCGTACTTCAGCAAGTCGTTGTCAAAACCGGAAAGGAACTATTGTGTCACAAGACGCGAATTGCTAGCTGTGGTAAAGTCGTTGCAGCATTTTAGCAAATATATTCTGGGGCGAAAATTTCACTTACGAACTGACCATGCTGCACTAAAATGGCTATTGCAGTTTAAAAATCCAGAAGGACAAGTTGCGAGGTGGATTGAACTACTGCAGGAATACGACTTTGAGGTCGAACATCGCAGCGGGAAATCTCATGGCAACGCAGATGCATTATCACGAAGACCTTGTCCTGAAGATTGCAAACATTGTACTAGGCAAGAGAGTAAGGGAGTGGTATCCGTGAGGATGCTCAAGGCAGACCACCTCAGCAACGAGTGGAAGGACATCTTACAACGTGCACAGCAGGAAGATCCGGACATCAAGCCGATCCTGGAATGGATGAAGGCCAGTGCTCCCAAGCCCAAGTGGAGCGACGTCTCAGCGATGAGTTCGACCACTAAAAGCTATTGGGCCCAGTGGGATAGCTTGCTGCTTCAGGATGGAGTTCTGTGCCGTAAATGGGAAAATGTTCGGGGAGACAGCTGTCATTTACAAATGGTTGTCCCTAAAGCTAAAGTACTGGATGTTCTACAGCTGTACCATAATGATTATTCAGGAGGCCATCTGGGAGTTAAACGAACTCTACTGAAGATCCGAGAACGGTTTTACTGGGTTCACTGTCGAAACGATGTCGAGGACTGGTGTCGCAAATGTACAAGTTGTGCGGCTGTAAAGGGACCTCAGACTCGTAGTAGAGGTGCATTGAAGTTGTACAATGTTGGTGCACCATGGGAGAGAATAGCCATTGACGTGGCGGGGCCGTTTCCGGAGAGTGAAAGCGGTAACAAGTATTTCATGGTTGTGATGGATTACTTCACTAAGTGGCCAGAAGTCTTCGCCATTCCAAATCAAGAAGCTTCAACAGTTGCAGATAAACTAGTTCATGAAGTCTTCTGTCGTTTTGGAGTACCTTTAGAGATTCACAGCGATCAAGGAAGGAATTTTGAGTCTCAAATATTCCAGGAAACTTGCCGAGTTATGGGTACTCATAAAACAAGAACGACTTCTTATCACCCGCAATCTGATGGAATGGTGGAACGATTTAATCAGACATTGGAGAGGTACCTAGCAAAAGTTGTAGACAATCGGCAACGAGATTGGGACAAGCACATACAACCGTTTTTGTTGTCATATCGAAGTTCTGTTCACGAAAGTACAGCAGTGACACCAGCTTTCGCAAACTTTGGAAGAGAATTACGGCTGCCTGCAGACCTGATCACTGGGATACCACCTGATGCCCCACGCAGTATAACCGATTATGCATATGACTTGCGGAACAAAATGAATGACATTTATGAGCACGTCAGACAATCGGGCCAGCAAATGTCTGAGAAAATGAAAACCCGATATGACCGCAAAATGAACAATAAAGGGTTCAACGAAGGTTCATTAGTGTGGTTGCATAATCCAGTCCGCAGCAAAGGGAAATCTCCTAAGCTTCAAGCTAAATGGGACGGCCCGTACCGGATTGTAACCAGGATCAACGATGTGACCTACCGGATACAGAAAGGCGCAAGAGAGACTCCTAAGATCGTCCATGTGGATCGCTTGGCGCGTTATTATGGGACCGATAATGCTCGGGACGAGCATGTCTTAGGAGGGGGCAGTGTTGTGTGAATAAGTCAACTAGCGCCATTTAGTGTCAGAAACGAGAACGAGGGGAGCTTTGCAGAGAATGACATCACCGATCTCTCGACCGACAGCGCCACCCGAAGAACTAAGTTTCTAGAAAATCTATACTCGATCTCTCGGTACCTTACGCGTGTTTACTTGAACATTCCGGATATTTTGCTAATTTAAATAAATAGGTGGCGCAAGATGCGATCGGGTCAGAGTTGTTTTGACGAAACAAGCGAAGCTTCGGAGCGGAATTAAGTGAATTAGTGTGTTTAATTATTAGTGTTTTAACTTTAATTTGTGTAAAATAAATTAAAGTGTTAATTTAGGTAATTCTATCGGCAATTTTTATTGTCACGAACCTCAAGCTCGTAACAGTATGTTGGGCCGATACAGTAAAATGTCCCTCAGAAACAAGCGTACCCTTTATAAGGTCTGTATATGACCAGTCGTGTCCTACGCGGGCCCCATTTTTGCCCACGCCGACCCTAAAATTATTAATGAACTCCAAATAATGATTTCTTATATTTACGCGAACACTACACATTCCCGCCCGTGACCACGAGTGCTGTAAAGCGTTCGAAACGTCGGGTATTTAAAAAGTTAAATATACGCGATAAATTCCGTAAAAACTAGTATTATTTCAATGAACTCCAAATAGTTCAAAATCCTTTCTGTCGTCAAGCTGCGTACGCACTTTGGTACGTCCGTAACGCCGACCTTCATCGGGACCTAGAGCTCCCTACAATTCAACAATTTCTTAAAAAAACTCTCTGAGAACTTCTTCAAAGCCTCAGAGTCGCACTCCAATCATTTTATTCGTGAGGCAGCTACTTATGCACCCCTCTCGCTATCGAGTCCGCAGGCCGAGAAACTCTCACTCGGACCCGCCTAATAAACTGTCAAACGACCTGAACTACCTCTTGGCGGCTCAGACCAACTCTAATTAAATTAAATTACTCATAATTAATTTGCCTTCGTAGGCACTCCCTCAGCGGCTCGTAGCCGCCTGCGCCCTCTTTTCCCGAAAGAGGGTCGCTCTCTATACGACATAAGAAGCTTAAACAGCCAGTTCCTAGTCCCCAAAGGCGGTTTTTAGAGGGTAACACTTAGGTTCCCCCGGTAGGCAGTGAGTCCCTCATAACCCCGATAGATCGGCTATCGTGGTATGCGTAATGCATTTTCCGCCTCCCTACATAAAGGGTATCCCTTTAATTGCTTCGGGCCCAAAAAAAAAGTAAATTCGCACCTGTGTGATTTTTAATTCCATTTAAAACTTTAATAATTTGAAATTTTTCAATGTTGTTTTTGCTTTTAAAAAAAAGTTATGCATTAAATTTTCTGTATTTAAAATATGATTAAATTGAAAGTATTTATCAGATAATTCACGATTTTTTTTTAAAATATTTATGTTACTGAAAAAATAAGCACAATGCAATAATTGTAAATTAATCAATAAACTAGCACTTGATTCTATATTCAATTTTATTCAGTTATAGTTTTATATTATTTTTATTACTGTCCTGCAAAACATGAATGAAATAATATGAAGATTACATTTTTACGTATTTACATTTACAATTGTTTATCATTAATTAATTTTTCTTATTTTGTAGTTAACATATCACTGATGATACATTTCGTGTGTGTGTTTTTTTATGTAGTAAATTTTATTTAAATGTACACAATTTTGAAAAGAGTTATAACCGATTTGCTACTATTGTTTCCTTTTTTTTTTCTTTTCTAAAGGCGTTAAATCATTAATTTATATTATAACCTACCTTAAAAATTGTTCTTTATAATGTTTAAATAAATTAATCTGTCGTTGTGTGAAGTTTATAGCTGTTATAGTAATTTTTTAAAAAAAATATTTTTATAGCTAAATTATTTAAAAAAAAAGCTAATTCATTTTGTGATGTATGTAAAAGTAACATAAATATTAACAACGTAACTATTTCTAAGTGTACATTAAGGAAATGTTTAAAACTATCCTTTTAAGGTACATTTTACTTGCATTCATATTATAAAATATTGTAAAAGTTGTCTTGGAATTAGGCGTGAATCACAGCGTGTCATCCTAGTCCGATGCGATTACAAACGATGCCTTATACGTACTTTGGAATTTAAACCAAACTTGTCTCCAATTATTTGCGGTGTTAGGATTACAATTTGTATTTTGATCTGTGTTTTGCTATGTTAATTATAATGATTACGTTTATTAACATTGACTTATTTGTTCTGTTTATCTTAATGTGAAATGTAATAATTCATTTTCGGTTTTATATTGTTTGAATATGTAAATCATAAGCTTTTAAATGTTATAATTTATTATTTTCTTAGAAAACAGTACTAATTTGAGTAGATTATGGAAGTATTTTCTTCGCATAATACGATTTTGAAACTCACTATACAAGGTTTAACACAACTATAATAATTGATTTAAATTTTGTTGTTCCCATATTGTGAACCTCAATCCCTGACTGACACTGTAACTAAATATTATGCGAGATTATATTATGATATAAAGTAAAAGATGTGATTAAATTTATGGTCAAGTTACGGAATACATAATTATAAATGAAAATATTGATAATGTATAGTTGCGAGAATAATCTTATACGTGGTAGAGCCATGCTGCAGTTATATTAGTAGTATAGTTGTAGCACGAATGGGTCGGCTCGACCGGGGAAGGACCACGCTCTCACAGAATACCAGCGTGAAATAGTAGCTTAATGCTGCTGTATTTCGTATGGTGAGTGTAGAGAACCGGAGACCCTTTTTACTGGAAACGAGGCATTCCATCTTAGTCCTCACGGGTGACAACGCATCTGCATTTTGATTTGTAATCGAGGATAGATGTAAATGTCTATGGGCCACAGCAACCACTTACCATCAGGCGGACTGTGTGCTCGTTTGTCACCCCATCCTATAAAAAAATAAGATAAAGAAAATTATCGGAGGTTAGTATATCCACATACAATCAGCCTAATCGGCTGAGAGTTTGGAAAACCTAATAGCCGATTAATTTTTTAAGGGTGTTCGGACACGATTAAATGCGGAATAAGTTTTAATGTATTTTAATGAGGGAAATGATAATTTATTATGAATTGTATAGGAATATTGTCCACTATAATGATCATGTAACGGGAGCCGTGTACGTGAAAGTTATGGTACAATTAAATAATGAATTACATGAGCTGAAATGTAAAGAAGTGAATTAAATGTTATTGGTAATTTTTACGTACCAGGCGGTCACATAATGAACTGGCCTGATATAGTTCAACGCGACATGTCGCTACATGTTGTGTTGCATTAAATAGTACGTTTATCGTGCACTTAATATAAGAAACATGCATCGACATGAAATGCTTAGTCTTAGTTTAACAGGCATTTGAATAACGAGAGTCACGTATTTTTTCAAAATGTCGAAAACTGAGTATCGAAGTGTCATAAAGTTTCTGTTTAAAGAAGGTTTATCCCCTGCCCAAATAAAAGAACGATTAGATGGCGTGTATGAGTCTGCCCCCTCCTATAGCACAGTGAAAAATTGGGTGAAAGAGTTTCGCCTCGGGAGAGAAACCGTCGAAGACTTTGGCCACGACGGTAGACCTGTGGAAGTGCTCACTCCCGAAACGATTCCTCTTATCGAAGAGGAGATTCTGAGTGACCGCCGTTTGAAGATTAGAGAAATTGCAGCAAGGCTTGGGCTCTCTAAGAGTACAATTCATCGCGCGATCCATGAACATCTTCACATGAAAAAAGTGAGTGCAAGATGGGTACCGAAACTTCTTTCAGCGGTACAGAGACAGGAAAGAGTGCGCTGCGCTTCGGAGTTTTTGGATCTTTGTGGCGAAAATCCAAAGACTGTGATCGAGCGGCTAGTGACTGGTGATGAAACTATGATCTTGTATTATGATCCACAAATCAAGCGCGAGTCAATGGAATGGCGTTATAAGGGTGAAAAGCCCCCCTAGAAAGACAAAGGTGCAACAATCGACTAAAAAACTGATGTGCACAATATTTTGGGATTTTCAAGGCATTTTGATGGTGAATTTTAAAGAACGTAATACAGTCGTGAACGGCGAATATTATGCTTCTTTAATATGTAAATTACGAGACAATATAAAGGAAAAACGAAGAGGCAAGCTGTCTAAAGGTGTCCAGTTGCTCCATGACAACGCCCCTGTTCATACCGCTGGTGTTTTGAAGGATGCAGTTCGTCAATGCGGGTTCACAGAGGTTCAACATCCACCTTACAGTCCAGACATGGCCCCGTTCGACTATTATTTATTTCCAAATTTAAAGCGGGACTTAAGAGGAAGACAATTTTCAAGCGATGAAGAGTTGCAGGCGGCCGTCTTCAGTCATTTTGAGGATAAAAAATGTGATTATTTTTATAAAGGTTTAGAGATGTTGATTCACAGATGTCAGAAGTGTGTTAGTATTCATGGTGATTATATTGAAAAATAAAATTGGTTTCCTTTCATTTCCTCCATTGGTTCATAGTTAGGCCAATTCATTATGGGACCGCCTACGTATGTACGCGAACCGTGTACATGAAAGAAATGACATACATGTGTAATGAGTAGCTAAAGTACTAGTTATGGATAAAATAGTAAAATAAATAAGTAATGGTTAACTAAGAATGAAGTAAATATATGAAAAAAAAGAATAAAATAAAATATTGAAATGTAAAAGATTATGAAGATAAAGAGAATATTATATATAATACTAGCTACTAGCCAGGCAGACGTTGTTCTGCTCTTTTCGGCGACCCTTTGTCATATCCTATTAAAATCCTTAAATTTGCAAAAAAATATGTAAGTCACTGACTAGATAAATGGTAGGCATAATAACAAAATGATTAAGGATACTAATAAATAATATTGTAATTTTTCGTGAAAATCAAAACATAATTTTATGTTATAAATAATTATGCCTGATTATGTAAAGTACCTGGTTGACCGAGCTTTGCTCGGTATTTTTCGTTCGATTTTTTTTAATTCGTGTGTTTTGGAAATTATATTTAGATACAAATTACATACTGATGAAATATAAATAATATTTTTTGATCTTAGCGACATAACAGAAAAAACGGAACTGCAATTATTTTAATTTAAATTTTCGTGTTTTTAAAAAATACTAAAAAAGGGCTCGAAAAAATAGATTTTCTCAAAAAAGAAAGGAACTTGAAAAAATAATTAAAAAAAGTCGGTCGGTCGATCTGGGCTCGAACCGGGGTTATACGATTCTGTGACCGCCCATTATTCCAATTAAGCTATTTATAATCAGTACCCGGTTGACCGAGCTTTGCTCGGTATTTTTCGCTCGATTTTTTTAATTCGTGTGTTTTGGAAATTATATTTAGATACAAATTACATACTGATGAATTACAAATAATATTTTTTGATCTTAGCGACATAACAGAAAAAACTGAACTGGTTATTTGAATAAAAAATCATGAGTGCAATTATTTTTATTTAAATTTTCGTGTTTTTAAAAAATACTAAAAAAAGGGCTCGAAAAAAATATATTTTCTCAAAAAAGAAAGAAACTTGAAAAAAAAAATAAAAAAGTCGGTCGGTCGGTCTGGGCTCGAACCGGGGTTTTACGATTTTGTGACCGCCCATTATACCAATAAGCTATTTATAATCATTACCAAACTGTCAAAATTTACCTTCTTATTCTAACTATATTGTAGCAGTTTTTAATTGCCTAAAAACACGGACAAAAAGCCATTTTCTAAAAATAAATCTTAGCTAGATCGATTTATTATCCCCGAAACTCCCTGGACACTAAATTTTATGAAAATCGTTGGAGCCGTTTCCGAGATCCCGATTATATATATATATACATATATACAAGAATTGCTCGTTTAATAGTATAGGATATATATTTATATAATAATATATAATATAATAATAATATTATACTACTGTGACTGCATTTTTGCGTGCTAGATATGTCTTAGTCTTATCCGGCTTGTCCGTCCGGTCCATCCGCTTGGTCTTATCCGGCTGCCACTGGGTTGGGTTACGGACCTGGCCTTGCTGCAGGCTTCGGTTACGGTCCCGGTAGCTTTACTTTTTATTATTTTCCTAAAAAATTTGATACCAAAAAGTTATACGTGTATATAGGTACTTTGTCATTCGTAGAATAAAATAATATTACATATGAGTTTTTAAAGGAAAGGCAGTATGTCTTAAGTTTAAACTAAGGGTTAAGTAAATTCTGATTACAAAAAAATTTATCTATAGTTCCAGATTTTCCATGTATTCAAACTTAAACCTAAGTCATGATAAAGTCAACGATGCAATATTCTAATTCAAAACTAAAAAGGTAAAGACTGATTTTAGTAAACAACATGCTTTGGTTATAATTGAACAATCAAACGAGCTTACCTGTAAGCGAAGTTCGATTGAGATTATACCTTGTTGTCTCTTCGAAGACGATCGAAATAATACTATATGTTAGTATCGCTTCCTATCTTGGTGGCGTTACATAAGTTAAAAGTAACTTTAAAATTCTGAACGCATCCTTTAGTTGCACCTCGATCGCGCCTCAATCTGTCAACTCATTTTAGTTTAAAGCATAAGTCTGATTCTATTTGGGACTGAGCCTGGTCTCATAGGGGATGGGTGGGTTCCATCGTCTTCGGAGAGACAACAAGGTATAATCTCAATCGAACTTCGCTTACAGGTAAGCTCGTTTGATTGTTCAATTATAGCCTTCTTATTAATGATTATTATAATTACAATTAGTCATCAATATTAATATTTCTAAAAACAGCATTAGCATAAATTGTGTTCTTATTGTTTAAAATAGGACGAGTACAGAATCTAGCAAAACAAATTGAATTTTCAGTCCAACCGCTGATTTTCTTATAATATCTATTGATACACCCTTATGGAATGCTGCTGAAGTAGAAGCATGCCTTGTGCTATGAGCAGAAAAAATGTTCACATCTATACCACTTTCTTTTAAAATGTCTTTCATCCATCTGCTGATTGTACTTGCTTATACCCCTCTATAGAATTTATTAAATGAAATAAATAAATTTTTTATGTTGCCTCTTATTTGTTCTGTTAACTTAAAATAATTAATCACTGCTCTAGCGGGACAAACATTATGTTTTAAATAAAAAAAAGGTAATACAAGCAATGGCTGCTGTCTGTAGGGGCCTGATGTCCTTAACAATTGGGAGATTGTAATACAAATTTTGTCATTCTCTATTTTTATTTTGTCAATTTCCACTGATGCTAAGGTTTGTGCTGTTTGTCCTGTTGCTAGAGCAGACAGCATTGCTGTTTTCTTTACTTGGAATTTTACATCCTTTGTATCCATCTGATGAAGCTCAAGGTAATTGAACACTTCTGATACATTCCAAGTGAATTGATATTTGGGATTATTTGGTCTCAACCTATAGAACCCTTTAAATAATCTTTTTATTTGATCATTTATTCCAATATGAGAACCTATCAATAACGACAAGGCTGATCTTATGGAGTTAAGGCTTCTATAAGACATACCTTCATTAAACTTTACTGTGAGATAAGTTATAATTTGTGAAATATTAGCAGTATTTGTGCTAATATTGTTAGAAGAACAGTATATAAGCCAGCCCCTGAGGTAAGGTAAGTACTGCCGAAGTGTATTTTCTGATACTGAATTCAACATAATGTTGGTGGCTTCCTCACCAATGCCTGTGCTTAAAAATTTCTGGCGAAGAGCAGACATGCCATCAAAGATAGGTTCTTGTGAAGAGAGTGCGGTGATCTGTAATTACACAGGGTAAGTAATTTTTTATTGGGTTGGAAAACAATAAAATCATTTACCAACAATTTTTTAAATAGTGGGAACCAGGGCTGCGTTGACCAGTAAGGTACAACAACTATGCCTTCCGCCTTGTCTAAAATTATTTTTTCTAAAGTTTTTAATACTAGTGAAAATGGTGAAAAGCGTAGAAGAAAAGTTGGGACCAACATAATGTAAAAGCATCTACATTGATTGCATTAGGGTCTGGGTGCCACGACACATACTTTTTGCACTTAGCATTTGTTCGAGAGGCAAACAAATCTATTTCAGGTGTACCGAAGGCTTGCACTATTTTCCTATAATAGATCCGCCCTAGCTCCCACTCAGTGTGTCCAATATTCTTCCTTGATTGAAAATCAGCAGTGACATTATCTTTAGTGTTAATATATGATGCAAAAATCCAGAGGTTACTATCTTCACACCATTGCCAAATTTGCCTAGCAATATCATACAAGTGGGGGGTATTGTATACCACCTAGCCTATTTATATAAGCTATTGCAGTAGTATTATCTATTCGTAACAATATTTCAATATTTTTTAGATTCTTTGTGAAACTCTTTAGCCCGAAGAAAGCAGCTTTTAATTCTAAAGTATTGATATTGTTACATTGGAAGATGTTTTCAAGCTACTGGACTGGAAAGGATACGGTGTTAACATCAATGGCGAGTACATCACTCACCTTCGATTTGCCGACGATATAGTCCTTATGGCAGAATCACTGGAGGACTTAAGCACTATGCTCAATGACCTCAATAGTGCCTTCCAACGGATAGGTCTTAAGATGAACATGGACAATACAAAGATCATGTTTAATGTCCATGTCACACCTATGCCGGTAGTTGTTGGGAGCACTAAGCTCGAAGTTGTTGACGAGTACGTTTACCTGGGACAAATAGTCCGGCTAGGTAAGTCCAACTTCAACCGAGAGGTCAATCGACGGATTCAACTCGGCTGGGCAGCGTTCGGGAAGTTACAACGCATCTTCTCGTCAGGTATACCTCAAAACCTGAAAACTAAGTTGTACAACCAGTGAGTGTTGCCTGTGATGACATATGGAACTGAGACGTGGTCCTTCACTGCTGGCCGTATGAGGACGCTCAAAGTCGCTCAGCGAGCTATGGAGAGGGCTTTGCTTGGAGTTTCTCTGCGTGATAAACTTAGAAATGAGGATATCCGCACTAGAACCAGAGTAACCGACATAGCCCAACGGATTAGTAAGCTGAAGTGGCAATGGGCCGGCCATATAGCTTGAAGAACCGACAACCGTTGGGGAAAAAAGGTTCTCGAGTGGCAGCTTTGTACCGGTAGACGAAGTGTGGGGCAACCCCCCACTAGATGGAGTGACGACCTGGTAAGACATGCAGGAAGTCGATGGATGCAGGTGGCTCAGGACCGTGCTTTGTGGCATACCTTGGGGGAGGCCTATGTTCAGCAGTGGACTTGTAAAGGGCTGTAATGATGATGATGATGATGATATTGTTACGCACCTAAGTCGACGGCACTAGCGCCATCTAGTCTCGAACCGAAGAACTAAACTTCTTGAAGTTGAAACTCGAACTCTCGGTACCTTGCGCGTGTTTACTTGAATATTCTGGATATTTCGGTGCTAATTTATATTTATAGGCGCTGCAAGATGCGATCGGGGAAGTATTGAACTTGGCGACACAAGCGAAGCTTCGGAGCGGAATAAAGTGAATTAGTGTGCTTAATTATTCGTGTTTTAAGTTTTAATTTGTGTAAAGAAAATTAAAGTGTTAATTTAGGTAATTCTATCGGCAATTTTTATTGTCACGAACCTCAAGCTCGTAACAATTGGTGTCAGAAGTGGGATAAAATCATGCCGATTTTACCTAACCTCTCAACTGCGGACGTCTAACCCTTGGACACGAAAATATCTCCGTTGACTGCGGGTGTCCAAGTACTGGACATTTTTTTACCCGCTCTTTTAATGTCGAAATGAAGCATTACGCACTATGTCTAACTCATTCTACCATATGTCGATGTGTACAGGATAAAAAAGGTTACCATAATAACCCCACCCCACAGCTTATACACTTTAGTAGGATTTTTCATATATACAATCCGATAAAGTCGTCCGTGCCTTGAGTCAGCCATTAGTGTGACTGACGCGCGCTAACAACAAAGTTGTTAGCAATTATTGTGTACTAATTTATATTAATTTTCTGGTGAATTGTGTTAAAACAATGCCTGGGTAAGCAACCTCCTTGTTTGTAATCTCATTTTCTGTTTTATATCATTAAGTACAGTAAAATAGTTTTTTAATTTGTATGAAGCAAACCGCTATCTTAGAACTAACATGCTGGTTGCGGAAATTTGACTTGAAATGTACGTAAAATTTTAGTGTTGACTGTCGGTTTTGTGTCAAAATATGTTTAATTGTTATTCATTTACAGTTTTAGTACATAAAAATGAGGATAAAGTGCAATATTTTCAAATTTTCAATGTTAATACGCAATAGGTGCAATAGTGTCCATCTATGAGACGTCCGCAGTAGTGAATTCTAGTTCTTTGTTTTGCGGGTGGCGAAAAAAGGAACTAAAGTTTGCCATACTGCATCACGTTCAAATTCGGTTGAATTGTTAGAATCGTAAAGAATCTAGCGCCCTCGAGCAGATAAACGGAGCTTGGTTGACTCCAATCTCATTCGATGATTTATGCAAAAATTAGATGTGGCATTTGGATATGCCATGTATGTTAACACAAGACTTCGGAATTTTTAAACAATTTATTAAAACAGAAAAGTAGAAAGTGTACATATGCTTTTTAATATTTTTGTTTTAATATTTAATATTTGAAATTTTTATTTTTTTATTCTAATATAAACAGACTGTGGTTTTTAAGGTCACCTCAGACACATGTTTCTTATATCGGTTTTTTTATTGTACATTTTATCTGTATGCACTTTGCAAAATTCAAAAGAATTGAAAAAAAAATAATTATTTTTGATTTACTTTTTACGTACGTTTCAGTTTTGCAAATCGTGTAACGTTGCGTTATGTTTCAACCTAGAGCAAGATTGTTGATACCTACAATACCATTCGTAAATAATTAGTACTGTAGATACAGTAAATCGAAAAAGTACCAGGCGCCTTTTAAATAAATGAGTACCCATGTTATATATTTATTCAATTTTATACTTATGTACATCCATCCATTTAGTTTTTATTGTTGCCTAGCTATAATTTGTTCAGCTGATTATTTCAGACTATCATCGTTGAAATAGTTAAGTTAGTTAAGTTACAGCATATTTACGTCGCACTGCTGGGCCTTACCTCACTTCTGAGAGGGTTTAAGGGCAAATAAGTGTCCGCCGCGCTGCCCCTATGCGTATTGGCGAACTTCACATGTCCTCGAAATATTTTTTTCTTATTTCTCAGACAGTCAGACTTTCTCACGATATTTTCTTCACCGCCGAGCACGTGGTAGATCAGCACTTAAAATTGCAATTAACAATTTCATTGACGCCAGCGGGGATCGAACCCTCTGAGCCACCACGGTTCTCATTGTTGAAATAAATACACCTTTTTATTTTGTATGTTTTCTATAGAATATGATGACAAACGAGCACACAGTCCACCTGATTGTAAGTAGTTGCTGCGGCCCGTAGATATCTACATCTATCCTCGATTACAAATGAAAATGCAGATGCGTTGTCACCCGTGAGACTAAGATGGAATGCCTCGTTTCCAGTAAAAACCGTCTCCGGTTCTCTACACTCACCATACGAAACACAGCCAGCATTAAGCTAATATTTCACGCTGGTATTCCGTGAGAGCGTGGTCCTTCCTTGGTCGAGCCAACCCATTCGTACAACAAATATACTACTAATATAACTGCAGCATGGCTCTACCACGTATAAAAAATGTTTTAATGAACCAGTACAAACATAATGCACAAAAAGTGCAAAATCGTACTTTAATTTTGGCATATTTTTGGAGCACAAGAAGTGGGTTATTTAAAAATATATATCCATAATATATATTTTTATTTTAAATGTTATTATTTCGTAGATATTATTTGTGTTAAAGGAAATATATTACCTTTTTGAGAAATAATGTTGCTAAAATTATGTTGGTTATTGGAAATGTAATATAACCGCCGCGTACCCCGCGGCGCCTCTAACACTATTGTGGCGCATTGAGTATTGTTTACAAAAAAACGTTATTTTAGACTCTACACCCGCGGGAGTGACCCTTGAGTGGTTTTATGGCTTTTAAGGGAATGAATGAATCTTTATTTCTCTACGAGTGCTGTTGAAAATTGTTTGCTCAAATAAAGTAATTAATTTTTCAATAAATATGGCACTTACGGCTAAAATTTTGATATTGGCACTAAGAATACTTATTTCATAACTTTATGAGATTTGTAAAACTTAGCAAGATCTATTTAAAGATGAGTGAATCATGTAAGGAAAAAGAGAGGTTCAACTAGTCCTGGAAATAAAACCACATGTTTCTTCATGAACTTAAGTATATATTTTTAATGAAATAAAAAAGTAGTGCTAATTTTATTGACTAATGCATTAAACCTTCGACTGCCGTGTCGGTCACTTTGTACGGAGTATTGCATTTAAAACGTGACCGACGTCAGTTTTGTTAATGTCGCATCTGGTCCGAACTACATTCTACATCGGTGTAAGTTGATTGTTGGTTCTTGTAGGCTTACTATTAATGCGTTTTATGGTAAAAAATTGTATTGTAGCCTATGATTTTGTGCATAAAATATTGTAAACAATAGATTTAAAATTAAATGAAAATAAAATCGAAGTATTAAAAAACTTTGTTTCATCGAGAAATATGACAATTATGTCTTTATTCAATATTTACTTACACTTATTTCTTTGGGACTTTATTTAATTAATGTATTCGTTTATAGGAAATTCAGAAATGTATACATATTATAGTATTTGATATACCAAAATAAAGAAATTTGCGTTTAAACGGATTGCACCCAATGCGCCGTCAATTTTATTAAACAGCTCCGCAGTCAACGGAGTATGCCAGTTAGAGTCTCCGCAGCTGAAAGGCTAAGGAAGAAACGGAGGGTGTTCGTACCCGCAGTCAACGCCAGCATGAGACGGACCAGAGAAGATTTGGTGGTGCAACGCCGCAGACGTCGGAGGGCTAGCCGCCGGCAACGGAGGCCGGTCCGTCAGTAGCTCCTGCATCTGCAGCACCTGATTTAGGCGCTCTGATGGTGATGCTGCAGGAGCAGGCCCGCCGACAGGAGGAACAGGCCCGCCGACAGGAGGAACAGGCCCGCCGACAGGAGGAACAGGCCCACCGACAGGAGGAACGGGCTCGTCGGTTCAAAGAGCAGCTGAAGCGCGGACAGGAGGAACAGGCCAGTCAGTTGAAAGAGCAGTAGGAGGAACAGGCCCGCCAACAGGAGGAACAGGCCCGTCGCTTAGAAGAGCAGCTCAAACGCGATAGGGAAGAGCAGATGCTTCTCATGAAGGACCTTCACGCTACCTTCGGGAAAGAGGTAAGGGAAGTGAAGGATAAGGTTGCTCAACATGATAACCGACTGTCGGAAGCTGAGACCCAAATCAACCAAGTTAAGAAAATGCTGGATGAACTCAAACTTGGAGATGGAATTGCAGCCCCCGCAGTAGCTACTACACCTTCGCTACGTGGGTTCAAGGTACCACCGTTCGACGGGACTTCTTCCTGGTCGGCCTACAAAATACAGTTCGAGGCCGTCATGGAGGCAAACGGCTGCAATAAAAGCCAGGCCATGACTGCACTCACCTTAGGCCTGCGCGACCAAGCCCTAACTGTGTTGGAAGCTCTCGGTAAGAAAGTGACCTACGAGCAGCTCCTTGATGCATTGGAGGCGAGATATGCTGACGCTCACCTGGAACACGTCTTTCGTGCACAGCTTAATGATCGCGTGCAACGCAGCAACGAAAACCTGCAGCAGTGGGCCCTTGAGGTGGAGAAGATGGTTCGAAAAGCATATCAGTCTGTACCAGCGCTCTTTGAAAGGAACCTGGTTCAGACATTCATCGAAGGAATCCGCGACCTTGAAGTCAGAGCTGCTTTGAGGCTCGGGCACCACGAGACGCTTAAGGACGCCTTGGCCCATGCACTGGAGGTGGAAGCCGTGCGGCAGGATCTTCGCTCCCATCGCGTCAGGGAGGTTGCAGCAGCTACGGTTCGCGACCGCAATAAAGGATACAGCCCTAGGTGCTATGGCTGTGGGGAAAGGGGCCATCTTCGATCCAGCTGCCCTAAGCGAACCGTAGAAAGGGAAGGTGAACGATATCAGGAGGGTGGTGCGGCTAACAGCCCCGCCCAGCAGCAGCAGGGAAAGGAGTAAAAGCAAGAACTGCGGGGCGGGTGCTGGCTGATGTTAAAAGAGCCCCAAAGATCTCGATCTCACAAACCGATGATGGGAACAGTCTAATCATCAAGGGCGAGGTCAACGGAATGCCGTGTAAACTGACCATAGACACTGGAGCCTCTCGTACGGTTGTTAGTTCCCAACTTATAAGTCAGTTCCTTGGGGACTCCGCATACAACCGAGAACGCATTAATTTGGTAACAGCCACTGGTCAGCGTATACCCGTCCGTGGAGAGAAGGAGATGGAGTTGAAGCTAGGCAACATAATCTACCTGCATAATGTCATCGTGGCTGATATAATGGACGACTGCATCCTAGGCCTAGACTTTATGAGGAATAATTGTTGTGAGATCGACTTTAAGCAAGGTGTTTTGAAATGTGGACAGGAGGAACTTTTTATGGAAGGTGCGTTAACAGGGAATGTGTATAGCATTAAGAAGATTGTTCTTCCGCCGAGATCGGAAACGATTGTTCCGGTTAGTCTTTCTCGAAACGCTGGCCAAGCTCACCGTTGTGTACTTGTAGAAAGGATAAACAAAACCTTCCATGGAAAGTAGCTCGAACCTTGGTCAGAACCACTGACATCTCAAGAATACGTGTGTTGAACCTTTGCGACCGGGAACAGATTATAGAAAAAGGCACACTGGTTGGCACTTGTGAGGAAGTGGATTGGTTACGTCGGTGCCAATATATATCGAGTGGGACCCCCAGCAAGGTTTCAGAAATGAGAGTGACCACACTTTTGGAATACTGTCGCAGTGTTCTCTCCCCGAACGAATTGGTCAAGGCGAAGAAGTTGTTACTCAAGTACGCCGATGTATTCTCGTCAAACGATGCTAACATAGGAAAGACTAGCTTAGTTCAACACAAAATAAACACAGGAGAGGAATTGCCTATCCGTCAGCGGCCAAGAAGATTGCCGGTAGCACGTGAAAAGGAAGTGGAAACTATGATTGAGGGAATGGTGAAGGATGGTGTTATTGAACCTTCCTCTAGTCCATGGTGTTCACCAGTGGTGCTGATGAAGAAGAAGGATGGCAGCATGCGGTTTTGTGTTGACTACCGCTGTCTGAATGACGTTACGAAGAAGGACAGCTATCCCTTGCCAAGAATTGATGACACGCTGGACATGCTTACAAGAGTAAAGTGGTTTAGCACGCTGGATCTAAAAAGTGGCTACTGGCAAGTTGAATTTGACCCTAAGGACAAGGAGAAAACTGCGTTCTCGACGGGAAAGGGTCTGTGGCAATTTAAAGTAATGCCGTTTGGGTTGTGCAATGCTCCAACAACGTTTGAAAGACTGATGGAACTTGTACTTACCGGGCTAATTGGCGATGCCTGTCTGGTCTACTTGGATGACATCATCATCGTAGGCCGGACGTTTGAGGAACACCTTCAAAACCTGGAACGCGTGCTCATGAAGATTCAGAGTGCCAACCTCAAGTTGAGTCCGAAGAAATGTTCACTATTCAAACGGCAAGTTAACTTTTTGGGATATGTAGTATCGGAAGAAGGTATCCGCATGGATCCAGAGAAAATCGCCGCTGTCAAGGATTGGCCGATTCCAAAAGACAAGACGCAGGTTAGAGCATTTTTGGGTTTGTGCTCCTATTACCGGCGATTTGTGAAGAACTTTGCAGATATAGCCAAACCTCTGCACAAGCTAACCGACGAGAAGCGACATTTCTGCTGGGATGAAAGTTGCAATATCGCATTCCAGGAGCTCAAGGACCATCTGTGCAAAGCACCTATTTTGGGATACCTTGATGCAAGCAAAGAATTTATAGTTGACACAGACGCAAGTGATATAGGACTTGGCAGTGTGTTGTCTCAACGGAATGGTGACCAAGACGTCGTGATAGCGTACTTCAGCAAGTCGTTGTCAAAACTGAAAAGGAACTACTGTGTAACAAGACGCGGATTGCTAGCTGTGGTAAAGTCGTTGCAGCATTTTAGCAAATATCTTCTGGGGCGAAAATTTCACTTAAGAACTGACCATGCTGCACTAAAATGGCTATTGCAGTTTAAAATCCAGAAGGACAAATTGCGAGGTGGATTGAACTACTGCAGGAATACGACTTTGAGATCGAACATCGCAGCGGGAAATCTCATGGCAACGCAGATGCATTGTCAAGAAGACCTTGTCCTGAAGATTGCAAACATTGTACTAGGCAGGAGAGTAAGGAAGTGGTATCCGTGAGGATGCTCAGGACAGACCACCTCAGCAACGAGTGGAAGGACAGCTTACAACATGCACAGCAGGAAGATCCGGACATCAAACCGATTCTGGAATGGATGAATGCCTGTGCTCCCAAGCCCAAGTGGAGCGACGTCTCAGCGATGAGTTCGACCACTAAAAGCTATTGGGCCCAATGGGACTGCTTGCTGTTTCAGGATGGAGTTCTGTGCCGTAAATGGGAAAATATTCGGGGAGACAGCTGTCATTTGCAAATGGTTGTCCCTAAAGCTAAAGTACCGGATGTTCTACAGCCGGTTTTACTGGGTCCACTGTCGAAACGATGTCGAGGACTGGTGTCGCAAATGTACAAGTTGTGCGGCTGTAAAGGGACCTCAGACTCGTAGTAGAGGTGCATTGAAGTTGTACAATGTTGGTGCACCATGGGAGAGAATAGCCATTGACGTGACGGGACCGTTTCCGGAGAGTGAAAGCGGTAACAAGTATTTCATGGTTGTGATGAATTACTTCACTAAGTGGCCAGGAGTCTTCGCCATTCCAAATCAAGAAGCTTCAACAGTTGCTGATAAGCTAGTTCATGAAATCTTCTGTCGTTTTGGAGTACCTTTAGAGATTCACAGCGATCAAGGAAGGAATTTTGAGTCTCAAATATTCCAGGAAACTTGCCGAGTTATGGGTACTCATAAAACAAGAACGACTTCTTATCACCCGCAATCTGATGGAATGGTGGAACGATTTAATCAGACATTGAAGAGGTACCTAGGAAAAGTTGTAGACAATCGGCAACGAGATTGGGACAAGCACATACAACCGTTTTTGTTGTCATATCGAAGCGCTGTTCAGGAAAGTACAGCAGTGACACCAGCTTTCGCAAACTTTGGAAGAGAATTACGGCTGCCTGCAGACCTGATCACCGGGATACCACCTGATGCCCCACGCAGTATAACCGATTATGCAAATGACTTGCGGAACAAAATGAATGACGTTTATGAGCACGTCAGATAACCGGGCCAGCAAATGTTTGAAAAGATGAAAACCCGGTACGACCGCAAAAATGAACAACAAAGGGTTCGGCGAAGGTTCACTTGTGTGGTTGCACAATCCAGTCCGCAGCAAAGGGAAATCTCCTAAGCTTCAAGCTAAATGGGACGGCCCGTACCGGATTGTGACCAGGATCAACGATGTAACCTACCGGATACAGAAAGGCGCAAGAGGGACTCCTAAGATCGTCCATGTGGATCGCCTGGCGCGTTATTATGGGGCCGATAATGCTCGGGACGAGCATGTCTTAGGAGGGGGCAGTCTTACGCAACTAAGTCGACGGCACTAGCGCCATCTAGTTTCGAACCGAAGAACTAAACTTCTTGAAGTTGAAACTCGAACTCTTGGTACCTTGCGCGTGTTTGCTTGAATATTCTGGATATTTCGGTGCTAATTTATATTTATAGGCGCTGCAAGATGCGATCGGGGAAGTATTGAATTTGGCGAGACAAGCGAAACTTCGGAGCGGAATAAAGTGAATTAGTGTGCTTAATTATTAGTGTTTTAAGTTTTAATTTGTGTAAAGAAAATTAAAGTGTTAATTTAGGTAATTCTATCGGCAATTTTTATTGTCACGAACCTCAAGCTCGTAACAATATGTAATTTTGATTCTTGTTCTGTCCAGGGCGCACTAGCTATCTGTCCAGCACATGAGGCACCTTAACCCGTGTTGGAAGTATCAGTATGTATTTCTAAAACAAAATCACTCTTTCTTATTGGGCTTGTAGAATATTTAACTTTTTCAGCCTACCATTTCAAATCCTGTTTGCAATGGTTAGGTAGTGAAATTTGTGCCTCATAGTTATTATTATATTTTAAAAGTGATAAGTATTTATGTCGCTCAAGCAGTTTTGTACATAACATACCATATTTAATGCTGGACAAACGATACTAGTGTTCCTAACATCTGAGCTAAAAATCTTATAGAAAATAATGATTTCCTACTTAATTTTCTGATCAAGCGAAGGCAATTTTCTCTTTTTTCTCTTGTTATAGAAATAGACATGTTTTCTGTATTGAAAACCAGTCCTAAGAATTTGCACTGGTGTGAGGGGGTGAGACTACACTTATTAATATTGACTATAAATCCTAAATTAGTAAGTAATTTTAGAGTTAACTGTATCTTTTCAACACATTCATTGTAATTACTACAAATAAGTATATAGTCATCTAAATATTGAACCAGGCGTAACCCATCTTCTCTTAACCTGGCATTGATTGGTGGCATGGATACAGCACCTCATGTTTTTACAAAAGCTTTGTAAAAACATGAGGTGCTGTACAAAGGCCGAAAGGGAGTACATTAAACTGATAGAGTTTGTTGTTAAAATAAAAACGTAGGTATTTCCTATGATCTAACTTAATATTTATCGTGTAATATGCATCCTTAATATCAATTGTTGCCAAACTCGGCAGACGCTGTCCTGACAGTTAATATCATATGTTACGTTCAGAATTTTTTATTTTATTTTATCGCATGCAATTTAAATAATTAACTGTCACGCTTGATTTACGAAAAGCAAATAAAATAAAAATTTATACATTTTGTTTGTTTTAAAAAATCTATATTTTTTCATTTAAGTTTATTAATGTAATCCTTCTCCATTAAAAATACATACATATATATGTATGCATATATATACCAATTTTCATGGTGATCGATCAAATAGATTTTGAGTTAAACGATTTCATATATACCAACATCCTCTTTACACGTAATATATAGAAATTAATTGAAAAAAAAAGTTAATAACTTCCTAAACAAAAAAGTAACAGATTTTCTTGAAACATAGCTAAGAACAATTTCAATTAAAGACCTTTCAAACGAAAAAAAAATCAATATCGATTCATCCGTTTAAGAGATATGATGCCACAGACAGACACAGATACACAATTTAAACTCTGTTTTTGTCGGAGATTAAAAATATGCAAAAAATAAGATAATAATCAAATGTGACGCAAACCTGAGTAAATCCGTCCCCAAAAGCAACACCTGTTGACTAGTATAAGGCATATAGTTGCCCGTCTTCGACCATTTTTAAGAGAAGTGTACGACTTATACGAAACCGCCGAGAGCAAAGACCCGTAAGATAATGTGATTTACCCGAGTCTACTTTACACGAAGATGGTATAAAGAAATGATCCTCGGAATAATATTACGCGATGGCACACCTTTAGTCCCCTGGGATAGAGACAAAGCCCTTGTGGGAGCCCGAGTCTGAAAGTTGGCGTCGTTTCACCCCCGTGCTTGGACACTGGCCGCCTCTCATTTAAAAAATACCTCGTTTAGAGCACTGGTAACATCAGAGGCGGCTGAACTGAGTAAATGGCGCAAGTCTATGTCTATGAGAGATAACTAAATATTTGTGTCATTTGTTGTAAAAACTTTAGGTCCACGTACGATGAAGTTCCTAAAAGAACTGTATTCACGACTTGACATTGGGGCTGGAGACTGTTTATTTTCTCGCTCAAAGACCAAATTTAGCCGTTCTTAGCACGTGGGGTGTATGACTACATGATAGGCCTTTTTTATTAAAAAGGTGCAATTATTGTGAATGTCTAACTTTAGACAATTAAGGACGTACTTACATTTTTGACATGCTCCAATTCAGATATTCGAATTGCAAGCTGACTTACGCACGCACACATTGAAAGAGTTTTCCCGCTATATTTCATATATTATACCTAACTAAACTAAAGTTAGTTGGCGAAGCTTTGCAATCGCTTTTAGTATCTGATATTAATGATTGAAATATGATAATTATGGTAATAATGTTGTTATTATTTATAAATTTTAAAGTGATAAATATACTTTAAATTAAATCTAACCCATAAATTTATAAACATTATTTCTAATACTAAAAACCTTAAAAATATATATTATAATAACTAAATTAAATTATTAAAAAAGAGGTCCTTTAGGCAAGGTTCCGAAGATACTGGCAGCGTTTCCCCGTTGAATAGCTAGACTAATTCTTTGTCCGAGGTAACTGCCAGCTCTTCGGTCTCCTGTGACGTCGATTAACCTTTTTGCTATTTCCTTAAAAAGGCTTATAGCGCTAGGACCCCACGGACCAAGGGTCTCGACACCGAAAGGGACAAAAATATATTCGGAGCCTAGACCCCTGTATTTGCAAACTTTAGCCTTTTCTGCCGCTTCACAAGCCGCACCAGCTCTGTTGTTGGTTCCACGTAGATGGGAAGGGGCCAGCGTGTCTGAACAGGTTGCATCCCATACCAGCACCCGGCCCATCCTCCATGGAATCAAACTCATACCGTCCGGTCTCTTGCCATCGTCTCTTGCAATACCAGACGGCTCAAGTAGACTTGGCACGTTGACGGTGGCAAGAGACCGGCGTATGATATCGTTAAGTGCTGCATGTCTCGAGAAGCGACCTGCACTTTTTTGGCATGATAGCCCGTGATATCCTAGCTTGTCGACGTCACTGCCACACGGACATTTATGAGGAGCGCAGACCGGAACCCCAAGCCGTAGACAGGTTGCGATTCGGAGCGTGTCAGGCTCAAGAAATGTTCCTGTATTTGACGAAGGATACGCGTGAAGCCAGTAGCCGGCCTCATGCGTACCCACGGCCAAAAGCCTAGCACGCGCCGAACCTGTACTAAAGCTCAAAAGATTGTCATAAGTCAATTTGCAGTTTATGTCGTCCCAGCTCCTCTGTGAAATATAATTTTAAAGTTAAATGCTGTTTAATATATTTATAAGAAACATAAATAATGTTAAACAGTTTTACATGCTAGTTCTAAATATAATCAAAAATAAATAACTAGACATAATCTAAAACATTAATGTATCCGCAAACTTTATAGTATGAAAGTAATTAATTACCTACTATGTTAGTTAAAACAATATAAATTATTAAAATACGCTAACACTAGTTCGTGAGAGACTGGTACCTAATAAAGGTATTAAACGATACCTGTTCTATAGGTCATCAGGTCCCTCCTCACGAATTGTACATCTTTAAATTACACGTTTGCATAGTGTATTAAAGACGTCATTAGGTGCTTTCATTTAATTGGTTATGAGAAAATCGACATTTAGTAAAATGAAGGATTAATATAACAAAGCCAATTAATTAAATGATGCGGATACATATTTTAGATTAAAATACAATATCTATTATAATTATAGATCATCATCATCATCATTGCAGCCATTCAAAAGTCCACTGCTGAACATAGGTCTCCGCCAAGGTATGCCACCTGCATCTATCGACTTCCTGCATGTTACCAGGTCGTCACTCCATCTAGTGTGGTGGCGCAATACACTTCGCCTACCGGTACGAGGCTGCCACTCGTGAACCTTTTTTCCCCAACGGTTGTGGGTTCCTCGAGCTATATGGCCTGCCTATTTCCTCTTCAGCATACTAATCCTTCAGCGTACATATAATGGTGATGCACGCTTAACCTATCGCTCCGCGTATTTTAAATACTAAAAATACCTAAGACAAAACTAAGCCGCAAATGCATTGTAAAGTAGACATAAAATAGCATAATAGTGAAGTAATAGTGTTATCTTAGCGTTATATGCAAGTGCAGTGCTTAAATAAGTAATTTTAAACACTTACACTTTTGCACTTGCAAAGACAGTTTGTTTACATTTAAAACTATTAATTTTCGGTTTGCAATAAAAATAAATCAACCTAGTGCTGTAAAATATCATCAAATTTAAGTGGAAGAATAGGCTATTATCAAAACAAAGTGATTGATATAGTTAATTGTGTTTTAACAAAACAGTGACGGTGAAAAGGAACCAGGCTCGGAAGGACCTCCTGATCCGGCTGCGAAGGACCACTTGAAAAGGAACCAGGGTGCGTAAACGTTCGGGCTCTGAAACAGAAGGGGGGAATCAAGGGTTCTCTTGATCCGGCCTCCTATAACGCCTACGTTGGGTTCGGGAACAACGTATGTGATCTCCGCAACGGAGTAACACACAAGGGCGATAACCTCTTCCTTTTCAGAAAATAGGTTCAGGCACGGATAACGGGTCTTCCGAAGTCGTCCCGGTCTAATATTTTGGGGTAACTCAACCGAAAAAAATCAGCGTTTAAGGCCCAAAAAAGATGCATAAGGGCGATGTTTAAGCTTAAAACTACCGATATTTGCATGCCATATTTTAAACAGTATAAAATACTCACATTACCTTGTTTATACATACTAGAAGTAGCAGTGTTTGTTAAATTGCATCCAAAACGTTTTAAACGCCTTGACCAAGTAGTTCCACGTAATAGACGCGACAATATCCCTTTGTGTCATCAATCCGCTAAGACAGCACTAATGCGCGAAAGTATATACTGCATGGCTCCAGGCATATATGATAAAATACCAAAAAGTTGGAAAGAATTTCCCCCTATCGATATTTAAAAAAGGCTTCGTAGCTTCTTGACAGTCAAAGCATACTATAGCGTAACAGAATTCTTGACTGAATTTATTTTTATTTTGAGATTAAGACTGTATAATGTTAAAATTTTTAATTATGTTCGTTTTTGTGTTATTATTTTATTTTGTTATACCTGCTTTGGTGATTAATTTATATTTCTGTATATTTTGCATGCCTACTGGTAAAATATGGCTGAACTCAGTACCTATATTTCCATGTACTGTACCCATATTTGAAAAATAAAATATCTTTATCTTTATCTTTAAAAATCCGTTGGGATTAATTATATATAATATGTGTGATATTACATTTGAGGATGTAAAAAACTTTCAGAGAGAGGGTATTTATATATGTATATATATATATATATATATATATATATATATATATATATATATATATATATATATATTCTATAATAAGCCTGATTATTTTGTTGTAGATGTAATTACTGACATACGAGTAGGTGTGTAGGTGGTAGTGTCTCTTGGCTAAGCTGGATTTAACCTTCGTAGGACAGAGTTTGTCCTTTCTCCTTTTAGTAATGCTGAGTTTGGTGTCGTAATTCAGTTAGGAACGCTTTCTGGTTATTGTTTTTAGAATAAATATTTGCCTAACGGTGAGGATATCCCATAACCTGTACAGCTCCGTCGTAGCAAGTCTATATGGGAGACCAGCTGTAGTTTTGAGGATTGCTCGTTGAGCTTTCTCAGCTTCAATGAGGTGAGTTTTAGCAGGTTGATGGACATTACTAGGTTTGAAGAGTATTGTTTTGAGCTGATCAGCACCTGGGGTGTGAATACGTCCTTAATCAATATTATACCCCATTTTATAGAGTTATGTTATTCTCACACAACGTTCAGACAACGTACACGACAACGTACTTTATAGTGTAGTGCTCCCAGCACTACACTATAAAGTATTTTTATGGCTTATAAAAATTGTTCCGGATCTAGATGTTTATACTTGTGCAATTTACGTTTATATACAAGAAAAAATCCTACTGTGGAGGTAACGTTTCCTGTAAAAAAAACTTTTTCTACTTATTGTGCATTTGTTGAATAAGGTCATCATACCCCGTAGCATTTCTTCCACCTTTCGTCTAATTTTAATCAAGGCGCTGCAATATTTGTTTAAAAATGAAACAAACCAATTTGCTTTGAAGTTGCCAACTTATCACTTTAATATTTTGAGGTTATTAAATTTTGATATTCTGTTTTAGTACAAGTAAGGACCATTGCAACCACAACCGCAGATACCTCCGTAGCTACCTCCGCAGCTACCATCGCAGCTTCCAGCGATAGAAACAACACCACCAGCTGGAACCTCACCACAGAATCTGACAGCGCCTAGAACGGGCACTTGACCGGCTAATAAGGTAGCACCAGCTACGCCCATTTCGCCAGCGACAGCTACATCACCGATGCCTGAACCTCCATAGGCTGGGCCAGCCAAGTAAGATGAGGTGGCCAAGCCTGCGGGACCAGCGAGACCGTATCCGAGACCAAGTCCAGGGCCGTAAGCAAATTCATTGCCTAAGGCGGATCCGCAACCTAGGCCGTATTCAGCTGCATATCCTGGAGCGTAGCCCAAGCCAAGTCCAGCCCCGAGACATTGGCTGTACACATTCTGGCAACGGAAACAAGTTCTTAAAATACTGATTAAAGCAACTAAGGAATTATTAAAAACAACAAACAGAACAAAAAATTACAATTCCAAATTTTCTTATATTTAGGTAACCGGTAAAAATTTAAAAAAGTACCTGAATCAAGCAAGCTTGAACGCAGAGCAACAAAAAGGCAAAGGGAGACATGTCTGAGAATTGTATTTCGACTGTGTGAGGTCAAGAATGATTCACCGATTCGCTTTATGCAAAACAAACATCGAAAAATTTCGTAATAGGGAAAAAACGTGAGATACTGTTTGGTTCAACTACTTTGTTTGCAAGAAGATTGTTTGGAGCATTGTATTTTAATAAAATCAATTTTGTTATTATTTTGGGATAATTTCATTTTATTTCTTTGTCACGTACACATGTAAGGAAACTCGAATTGCGTGGGGTTGCTTCACTAATATTTCAATATAGCCGGACAGCATCAACATCACCAAGAACTATAAAAACCAATCGAACCTTATTATACTTACACTTGTTTTCAATAAACAAAGCAAATATGTCTGCCAAGACTATCATTCTGTTGTGTGCTCAAGCATTCATGGTTCAGGTAAGTTATATTGATTTAAATCTTAACGGTATCAATATTCTGTCGAAGTGTTAATTTACGCTCAAAACACGAGAGTCTGTTATTATTTCTAAAACAATTTCCTGGACTATTAACAAAAAAAACTTAAGCCGTGCTATTGAGGTAGGATTATCGCATTATCGTAATATGCAAGTGACTGTTAACGTGCTTGGCGATGAAACACATTAAGTATGTGAAGTCCATTTTTAGGCGTGTCATGCTCTTTTTTATACAGATTTCTTTATATATTTTGAGAAGGTACATGATCACCTAAAACATTTTTAAAGCTATTCACAAATTAAATTTTAAGACTCGCTTAGTACGCCTACGAGAGACAATCAGCTATTTATAGTGCTAGATAAGATACGTAAAGACGTAGTTTTCATACGTGGTATCGCCACGCTGCAACTATATTAGTACAATGTTGAAGTATTATAGCACGACCGAGTCTGCTCGACTAGGGAAGGGCCACACTCTCACAGAATACCAGCGTAAAATAACAGCTTAATAATGCTGGGATTAAATTGTGAGTGGAGAGATCCGGAAACCCTTTTTTACTGGAAACGAGGCATTCCACCTTAGTCGTCAGGGATGACAACGCATTTCTGTTTTAATTCTTAATCGAGTATAAATGTAGATTTCTACGGGTCACAGCATCCACTTGCCATTAAGTGGACTGTGTGCTCTTTTGTCACCCTTATTTTATTAAAAAACTTAAGTAATTAAATGTGTCAAAAATGTATTTTTATATCCTCAGAGCATCGCTGCCTACTGCTTGGGCAATGGACTGAGCTACGAAGGTCCAATTAATGCTGGCTCTTGCGGTGGACTAGGCTGGGCTGGTTACGGTGTTGGTTACGGTGCTGATTACGCTGCTGGTTGCGGTCTAGCTGCCATTCCAACTGCTAGCGGCGGTGGTTTCCCTGTCGCCAGCGCGTCTCCCATCCCGCCTGTTGGAGTATCTGTTCTCTCAGAGAACGAGATCGGAGGAATCCTGACTGCAATTGGTGAGCTGCCTTTCCTAGGTACCGTTGGTCTGGAGGGTGTGCTTCCAACTGCTGGTGCTGGTGCCGTCTCTTACGGCTGCGGCAACGGTGCCGTGGGCATAGTGAGCGAAGACATCGCCGCTTCTGCTTGGGGATATCCATCTACCGCTGGTCTTGCGTACGGACCTGGCATCGCTGCCGGTATCGGCTGCGGTCCTTCTATTGCTGGACGTGGCTTGGGCGGCTGCGGATGCGGTTCCCTATAATAATGTTTCCCGTTACCAAATATCACCTGTAAATAAAAAGTGTGAATACTAAAATAGTTCTTTTTATTTTTGTTTTTAAGCATCCTTATTGATAAAATATGAATGAACCAGACAATATAACTTTTAAAACAAAAAAACCTTAGGTATAGTTTCAGCATGTTCAATATAATACTCTTATTGGTAACTGCCATAGTAATATTGCATAGCCATCTGCTATAATTAAAGAATTTAAGTATTATTAAAAAATTAAAGATATTTAAGTTGCCGTAAAATGATTTATTTCGTATTATTCCTATGGTGTTGTCGGTAAAATAAACCTTTTCGTAGTGAAACGATCGTATAGTGCTTAGGTCCTCTGCTGAAGCTGCTGTTGCGGTTGCAATTGTGCTCACTTGTACTAAAACAAAATATGAAATTTTAATAATAATAATTATAATAAATCATTTTATTTTTCTCTTCACAAGGGTATATAATTTCACATTATTTCTTAAATAATACGGTTATAGATAGTTTTGACCTTTGTGAGAGACTGGTGTCCAAACTATGGTAATCCCTGTGTAATAGATCAGCAGATCTACTAGAAAGACTAGATTAATAACCTCAAAATGTTAAAATGATAAGTTGGCAACTTCGAAAGGTGAAAGAAATATTACTGGGTATGATGATCTTATTTTTTTTAATGCAAAACTAAGTTGAATTTTTATTTACAAAAAACTTAACCACACCACTTGATTTTTTTCTTGAATACAAATACAAATTGCACTAGAACAAACATACAGACATTTTTGTAGGCCATACAATTATTTATTCCCGCGGGATTCGAACCCGCGGCCTCCAGCGCTACGAAGCCGCCTTTACTCGTTTATTGCAACTGAAAGTTTATATATATATATATATATATATATATATATATATATATATATATATATATATATATAATTGTTTTCTCAAGTTTTAAAGTTACTACCTCGCCTAGCGGATTATGTCTTGTTTATACGGTTGCGTATCTTTTTTACTTACAAAGAATGTTTTTAAATGTCAATTTGGAATTATGAGGTGTGTTATGAGGCTCTCCTCTGGACCGATCGAGTTTCCATGCAACGCTGTCCATGAAATCAATAGAGGAGATTTTTGCTTTTCAAGTTATATTTTACATAATAAATGCTTATTTCAACATCATTGTTTTGTTATATAAGAAGGTGCAAACAAATATTCAGCTCACTTACGTTGTGTCTACCACCACCTATGAACTACTGCAAAAGCAGTGAAATCGCTGATGTGTTATCGGCCAGTCCGAAAAAATTGCTTGTGGTAGTCGATTCCACAAGGAAGTTGCGCGAGGAGCAAAACTTCTAATGAATCACACAGTGCTGGACCGCCAATCATCCAAATGTTATGTTAATAGTATCTAGAGTTTTTTTGCGATGTGTGCTGGTGAAATTTAGCGGCTGGAATTAGTACGAACAATTGTTGGAACGAAGTTCCTTATCGCGCGTTGCGAAAGGGGGCTAGATGGAATAAATTAAGACCAAAAGTTGTAACGACACTTTTTGCTATAGTTGTATAGATACATGTATATACATACATATATGTATATATATATATATATATATATATACATATATATATATATATATATATATATATATATATATATATATATATATATATATATATATATATATATATATATATATATATATATATAGGAACTTCGTTCCATCCGGGTGTCCCTTGACACCTCTCAAATTTTTTTGTTTTTCTTTTAGTTAGATGTGATAGAATATGCAATGGGATACAACTTCTCTTCGTAGTGCCTGTGAGTCAAGCCGATCAATAAGAACTCGGTCAACGATTCGAGCTGCAAGCTGGATGCAATCAAGTGGAAGGAGCTGACACGAGGGTGCATCGGTATAGAGATGAGAATAGTATCGGCACATGAGGCCGAAAATATACCTTGTAAAGTTGGAAGCGATACGGTCTCGCTCTTTTAAAGCACATAAAACTTTTTAATGGCGAATTTGCCTTTTTTAGACGTCTACATGTCTTTGATTAACAGTTAAAATGCAGATACATTGGATACCCTGAAGTCTAAGAGAAAATGACTTGTTTTCTGTTAAAAAAAGATCTCCGTTTCTGTGCACTCACCATACAAAAAACAGCAACACTAAGCTGCTATTCTACGCTGGTGTTCTTTGAGAGCGTGATCCTTCCTCGATTGAACCGACCCATTCGTACAACCATAACATAGGTGCAGTGTGGCACTACCACGTGTATAATCTTGTAACGACACCTACGGTGGATTGTGGGGTAGTGGATATTTTTACACCGCTCTTTCACCCTACTTTAAGCTCTACTTTAAATCAGTCATGAAATTTTAATTTGTTTATTGATATTACACTGACAACATGACATAATAGAAGAGTCGTAAGTTGTTAGCAGTTGTTAGCAAAGTCAATTAAAGGCAATATATATCATAGACATAGAAAATTTATTATATAATAATATATAAACACTCACACCTGTCACCCAGAGGGGTAGATAGAGACTACGGACTTCCTTTTGGCACGATCATTATATAACTTCCTCGCCTCCCTTACATACATATTACTACGCATACAAGCTCGTCAGTTAAAGGTAGTTCTAATGTGACCCATTTTCAAAATATCGTCAATTTGGTCGATAAACTTTCATCTAGGGCGTCCCTTCCTGACTCTGTCATTCACTTCTGCAACATATATTTGCTTTGTCAGTCTTTCCTTATTCATTCTTTCTACATGACCAAACCACCGAAGCATTTCTTTCTTAATCCTGGTCGCAACATCATCTTGCATACCATATTTTTATTTTATCACTCTCACCGTGTTATTCAGATTCAACCTTTTTTTTACGTGGGGAAATCCTCATGGATACCCGTCTGTCGCGTAGGCGTCAGTCAGGTTATGCCGAACTCCTACCAGCCAAAACCCCACTGTGTTCATCTCTTCACCATTAGTCAGGGCTACGGGGACGCTTTCGCACACTACCGCAGTCCCGACGGCGATAGCCCTTACAGGGTCCGACTCGATGACTTCTTCTTGTAGGGGCGTACAATCACACCGTACGCGCCACCTCGAGGCCCTACATAAGAGGTGACGGACAACCCCCGTGTCCGCCCCCTAAGCTTCAATTATGGGGGTCGAAAGCCTGATATGCTCTTCTCCGGCGCCCAGCTCTCCGGCTGCGGATTAGGATAGTTGCCGTCTTTTCCCTCTCCCTCCCTGCGGCCTCCTTCTGTGACATCACTTGTTCGCAGAAGGTTATTCCAGTACTCCACGCCCCCTCTCATCCAACCATAGCTTTAATAAAAGCTGGGAGCGAGAAGTCGGCCCCCACTACATCCACGATGTCCCGACGCAACTCAGCCCAAGCCGGGCAATCCTCAAGGGTATGCTGCGCCGTGTCTTCGTCGCTACCACAGTGGTGGCACTCAGTTATCGGCTCTCTTCCGGCTATACGGCACAGATACTTACCAAATCACCCACGGCCGGAAAGCACCTGCACCAGCCGGAAGGTCAGTGACCCGTGCTGCCTGTTTATCCGGTCACAATCATACGTTAAAGTAGGGATTGACACAGCGTTATGAATTATATTAATAATTATTATTGCGTGCCTTTTTTGACACATTCTGATTCTTCATAATAGAGTGTAGAGCCCCATTCACTCAATTTCTGCATTCACTCATCGTTCTACATTCTTATCATATCTACCATCCCTGCTAAATACACATCCCATATACACGAACTCATCCACTAGCTCAATCAACTCCCCTTCTATTCTTATTTTACATAACGTTTTACTTTCTTCTCTTTCAAAAAGAAAATTTAATAAAGGTTATTATATACTTATTATGTTAATCTTATTTAATTACTCAACAGTGACAAGTATTTTGATTAACATTTGCTATGACATAATTTAGTAATAAAATAGTTGTCCTTTGATACCGTCGATGTGCTAACAACATTTATTAAAGCAAGTATATTCAATAAAAACAGCAAAGACCAAAATATTAAACAAAGAACAAACTATTAGGGTTAATTTTCAAAGAATATCCTTATATATTTAAATTCAAATATGTAAACAATTAATTAATTAATTATTGTGGTGTTTAAACATACGAGCAAATAAGGCTTCTAATTTTATTTTAAATTATACCAAATTGAACCACATAGTTTGCCTGATGATAACTTAATGTTTTGGCACATAAATATCTACATCTATTTTCGATTAAGAATACGAGATGAGTTGAATACAGATAATCAAAATACAGATGAGTTGCCACCCCTGAGAACTAAGATGAAATGCCTCGTTGCCAGTAAAAAGGGTCTTCAGTTATCTACACTCATCATATGAATTACAACAGTATTGAGCTGCTATTTGACGCTGGTGTTCTGAGAGAGCGTGGTCCTTTCCCGGTCGAGCGGACCCATTCGTGCTGCACCGTATAACTTACGGTATACTTATGGTGCTCCCGTGTTTGATGGCGTCGGTATTAATGAACATTAAAATCAATCAATTATTTTAAAATTAGTTTGTTGATTTTTTATTTAAATAGATTTTAATCGATTTTAAAAGGTTTATAATAACAATAGCTGTTTTGTTTTGTAGTATTAACCTGTTAAATAATATAAGTGTTTATAATAACAATAGCCGTTTTGTTTTGTAGTATTAACCTGTTAAATAATATAAGTGTTTAGGGATTTTGTCGCGTATATTAACTTTTTTATATACCTGACGATTCGAGCACTTTACAGCACCCATGGTCACGCGGGGTCCCCTTATGGCCTATTTTCATATAAAAAAACAAGCCTTAAGGTTGAAAATTCATCTACAATGGTTTAGAGTTTACACGATACTCTAATAGTTACCTGGCACTGTTACGGCCAAGTACTCAAACGCTACCCAATTTTAAGATATCTTAAAACCCCATGATGTCACAGTCAGTTGGACCTAAAGTGATGGAGAGAGCACGCGACCTAAAATTGAGCAGAGTTAGAGTATTTGGGCACTAGTCCGCGATTAGCGATCCGACTGGCAAATGTGTTGATTAAGGAAAATCCTTCGAACGGTAGAGGCCCATATCCTAGATTTTAATTGAATTTTACAAATGACCCTTAATCTTTTTGGAACAGTCAAGACACAACAAAATATGAGTCACCAAAGACGGTCAAGAATTAACTGACTAGGCTAACGTGCAGGTGCAGCTGGTGTGACATCTGCCAGCTGAGGGCGTGCGACCTCCGCACCGCACTCTCGCGCCCCAAGACCAAGGTCTGCAAGTCATGGCGATACCGCTTTTCATCGTCAAAGACTATCGCTCTTAGAGAAATCTCTGCTGATATCATTTATCTGTGTCATCGAGATGACTATTTTCCTGATAAATGGAAAACAATATGTGTGACACTGGTGCCCAAGGGAAATCCGGGTTCATATATACCTAATACCAGACAGTCGAGAGCGTTCGCTAAGGAATTTGAATCTGCACTAAATAAATGAGTTAAACGCAGTTCTATTCGAAGCTAACTGTTGATCAGCACGGCGTTCTGCCGTATTGCGGTAATTCGCCTTACTTGCTGTTAGTAATGTCGTACCTTACGCTAGCTGTCAACGCTGCGGAGCAGGTGAACACTGCATGTTTTGACTTCCGGAAAACTTTTAGATGCCGTGAATGTCCGTCCAATTAGAGAACTTTGCAGTGGTTGGTTTTACACATCAACGTTAAAAATATTTCGCGACTTACCTTGGTGTGGACATTACGTCGAATACGCTGGGGATATTAGTCCAAACCATACTTAAGGTTCTCGGATGTGAGCAAGGGGAGTAACATCCGGGTCTATTCGAGCTCATTTCAATGTTTTTCTGTACACACACGACCTAAAACTCCTCTTGTCGGTAGCGAACGTTTTAGATTTCAAACTGGTTCAGTGAGATGTACTCGTAATAAGATCGTGCAGTAGTATATCCTGAGGACATGAATGGATTTTCAAAGTACTGGGGTAATTAAAGTATAATACTTTAGTGCACTTCGGAGCCGGCTAGAAACTTATGCAATTGTTTGAAATCCTCATAAATATGTATCAGTAAAAAAGTATATGTGTCAGTATAAAAGGTATCCAAATGCAGAGAGGTGTAAGACAGGGTGACGTAATATCCCCGAAACTAATCACTACTGCATTAGAAGACGTATTCAAGCTACTGAACTGGAAGAAATACGCTATTAACGTCAATGGCGAGCACATCACTCACTCGATTTGCCGACGATATAGTCCTTACGGCAGAATCACTGAAGGACCCAAACACTATGCTCAATGACCTCAATAGTGTTTCCAAACGGATAGGTCTTAGAAATTTTTTTATAGGATAGGGTGACAAACGAGCACAAACCACCTGATGGTAAGTAGTTGCTGTGGCACATAGACATCTACATCTCCTGTCGGTCGGGTTTCCGGTTCTCTAAACTCACCATACGAAACATAGCAGCATTGACCTACTATTTTACGCTGGTATTCTGTGAGAGCGTGGTCCTACCCCAATCGAGCCGACCCATTCGTGTTACTACTATACTACTAATATAACTGCAGCATGGCTCTACCACGTAAAAATGGACAAAACAATAGCCATGTGCAATGTCCATGTCACACCCATGCCGGTAGTCGTTGAGAGCACTAAGCTCAAAGTTGTTGAAGAGTATGATTTCTGGGATAAATAGTCCGAATACGTAAGTTCAACTTCGACCAAGAGGTCAATCGACGGACTCAACTCAGCAATCAGCATTTTGGAGATTACGACGTATCTTAGCGTCAGGCATACCTCAAAACTAGATTGTATAACCAGTGCGTGTTGCCAGTGATGACCTTTGGATCTGAAACGTGGTCCTTTACTGCTGGCCATATTAGGAAGGTTAAAGTCACTCAGCGAGCTATGGAGAGAGCTATGCTCGGGTTTTTTCTGCGTGATAAACTGCGGAATGAGGATATCCGCAGTAGAACCGGAGTGACCGACAAAGCCAAACGGATGAGTAAGCTGAAGTGTAATGGGCCGGCCATATAGCTCGAAGTACCGACAACCGATGGGGAAGAAATGTTCTCGAGTGGCAGCCTCGTACGTGCAGGTGATATGTAGGGTGCCCCCCTACTATATCGAGTAACGACCTGGTAAGATATGCAGCAAGTCAATGAATGCAGGTGGCTTAGGACCGTCTTTTGTGGAATTTCTTGGGAGAGGCCTATGTTCAGCAGTTAAACAAATACAACGTACGTACTAGGAACGGTCATAAAAGAGGCGATTACGCTGTAAATTAATTATAAAACCGCCTTTTACATAAAGAAAAGTTTAGGAAGTTCCTTTGGTAAGATCTATTTTTAATAGGCTTGTATCATATAATAATATGTTTTTTGGTTCAAAGTGGAAGACTGTCTCATATATTAATATGTATGGGGGGGGGGGGTCGTTTCAATATGAAAAGGTTTATTTTACTGTAACCCCATGTAAATATAAATTGCGAAAGGCGCATATATAATACAAAAAAAATCATATTACAGTAAGTTACAAATATCTTTAACTTAAAATTATAGCGGGTGGTTACGCAATATTGCAGTGGCATTTACTAATGAGAGTATTGAACTACTCAATTGAACATGCTGAAACTGGACCTAAGGTTGTTTTTGTTTTAAAAGTAATATTATCTGTTTCTTTTATATTTTATCGACTAGGATGCTTAAAAACAAAAAAGAACTATTTTAATATTCATACTTTTTATTTACAGGTGATATTTGGTAACGGGAATCGTTATTATAGGGAAGCGCATCCGCAGCCGCCCAAGCCACGTCCAGCAATAGAAGGACCATAGCCGATACCGGCAGCGATGCCAGGTCCGTACGCAAGACCAGCGGCAGATGGATATCCCCAAGCAGAAGCGGCGATATCTTCGCTCACTATGCCCACGGCACCGTTGCCGCAGCCGTAAGAGACGGAACCAGCACCAGCAGTTGGAAGCACACCCTCCAGACCAACGGTGCCTAGGAAAGGCAGCTCACCAATTGCAGTCAGGATTCCTCCGATCTCGTTCTCAGAGAGAACAGATACTCCAACAGGCGGGATGGGAGACGCGCTGGCGACGGGGAAACCACCTCCGCTAGCTGTTGGAATGGCAGCTAGACCACAACCAGCACCGTAATCAGCACCGTAACCAACACCGTAACCAGCCCAGCCTAATCCACCACAAGAGCCAGCATTAATCGGACCTTCGTAGCTCAGTCCGTTGCCCAAACAGTAGGCAGCGATGCTCTGAGGATATAAAAATACATTTTTGACACATTTTATTACTTAAGTTTTTTTAATTAAATAAGGGTGACAAAAGAGCACACAGTCCACTTAATGGCTAGTGGATGCTATGACCCATAGAAATCCACATTTATACTCGATTAAGAATCAAAACGCAAATGCGCTGTCACCCCTGACGACTAAGGTGGAATGCCTCGTTTAGAGTAAAAAAGGGTTTCCGGATCTCCCCACTCACCATTAAAACCCAGCAGTATTGAGCTGCTATTTTACGCTGGAATTCTGTGAGAGTGTGGCCCTTCCCCAGTCAAGCAGACTCGTTCGTGCTATAATACTAAAATACAATACAGTACTAATATAGCTGAAGCCTGGCTCTACCACGTATGAATATAACGTCTTTACTTATCTTATCTAGCACTATTATTAATTGCCTCTCGTAGTCGCACTCTGCAAGTCTTAAAATTTATTTTGTAAATAGCTTTAAAAATCCTTCAGGTGATCATGTGTCTTCTCCAAATATCGAGAAAAATTTATACAGGATAAGGAAGAGTTTACCATGCCTAAAAATGGACTCTACATAATTCATTGTTGCTGCTTGCATATTACGATAATGCGATAATCCTACCTCAGTAGCACGGCTTAAGTCTTTTATTTTTGTTAATAGTAAAGGAAAATTTTTAGAAACAAAAACGGACTTTCGTGCTGTGAGCGTAAATTAAAACTTCGACTTTCAGAATATCGATACATTTAAGATTAAATCTATATTACTTACCTGAACCATGAATGCTTGAACGCACAAAACAATGATAGCCTTGTCAGACATATTTGCTTTGTTTATTGAAAACAAGTGTAAGTATAATTAGGGTCGATTGGTTTTTATAGTCCCTGGCGATGTTGATGTTGTCGGGCTATATTGAAATATTAGTGAAGCAACCACACGCAATTCAAATTTCCTTACATATGTACGTGACAAAAAAAGAAAACAAAATGATCCCAAAATAATAAATAAAAATCAAATTATTGAAATACAAAGCTCCAAACCATCTTCTTGCAAACAAAGTAGTTGAACCAAACAGTATCTCACGTTTTTTTCTTTATTATGAAATTTTTCGAAGTTTGCCATAAAATTGACGATATATAAGGCATAAAGCGAATCGGTGAATCATTCTAGACCTCACACAGTCGAAATACAATTCTCAGACATGTCTCCCTTTGCTTTCTTGTTGCTCTGCGTTCAAGCTTGCTTGATTCAGGTACTTTTTTAAATTTTTACCGGTTACCTAAATATAAGAAAATTTGGAATTGTAATTTTTTGTTTTGGTCGTTGTTTTTAATAATTACTTAGTTGCTGTAATCAGTATTTTAAAAAATTGTTTCCATTGCCAGAATGTGTACAGCCAATGTCTCGGGGCTGGACTTGGCTTGGGCTACGCTCCAGGATATGCAGCTGAATACGGCCTAGGTTGCGGATCCGCCTTAGGCAATGAATTTGCTTACGGCCCTGGACTTGGTCTCGGATACGGTCTCGCTGGTCCCGCAGGCTTGGCCACCTCATCTTACTTGGCTGGTCCAGCCTATGGAGGTTCAGGCATCGGTGATGTAGCTATCGCTGGCGAAATGGGGGTAGCTGGTGCTACCTTATTAGCCGGTCAAGTGCCCGTTCTAGGCGCTGTCAGATTCTGTGGTGAGGTTCCAGCTGGTGGTGTTGTTTCTATCGCTGGAAGCTGCGATGGTAGCTGCGGAGGTAGCTACGGAGGTATCTGCGGTTGTGGTTGCAATGGTCCTTACTTGTACTAAAACAGAATATCAAAATTTAATAACCTCAAAATATTAAAGTGATAAGTTGGCAACTTCAAAGTAAATTGGTTTGTTTCATTTTTAAACAAATATTGCAGCGCATTGATTAAAATTAGACGAAAGGAGGAATAAATGCTACTGGGTATGATGGCCTTACTCAACAAATGCAAAATAAGTAGAAAATGTTTTTTTTTTACAAGAAACGTTACCTCCACAGTAGGATTTTTTCTTGTATATAAACGTAAATTGCACAAGAATAAACATCTAGATCCGGAACAATTTTTATAAGCCATACAAATACTTTGTAGTGTAGTGCTCCCACGTTAATATACTTTAGTGTTAAGGTAGAATAATGAGGCAGTCTAATTAAAGTATTAGTACCAACCACACGTCTGCTTCATTGACATCCTTCTTATATTACATGGCGACCCTGCCAGGCGGTGCGCTGCAACAATGCATGCGCACCGCCTGGTCAAGTTGAAAAGTGGAAAAAAAACTTAATTAGATAATGCAGACAAAAAATAATATAGTAGAAGGGATGCAATATCGGATTTGACGATAATAAATAGGCCGTCGTGACTGAAATTCGGTCTGTAGGATATTACATACAGTACGTCAAGGCACTCGGACAACACTTAGCCCAAAAATATAGATATAAATGGAAAATTGTGGAACAAGTGATAGGTGGAAAGTCCATTGGCCATGCAGTCATAAACCAAATATCAACAACATGCTAGATATTCGTTCCAGAATTGAAAAGGGAAGGAAGTAGTTGTATTCTAGCGAGCATCACCCAGAAGGATGTGAAAATTGAGCCGAAAAGAATAAAGAAGAATTTGAGAGGTAAATTCGCACAAAAACAACACAAACTAAGGACACTAAAGGACTTTCTATTAAAAACTTCTCTCTTCTTCGTAATGACAGACCCGACCGCTGAGGCGACGGAACGGCCATCTATTACAAGAAGACACTTCACTGCTCGCCCATTTCTACTCCGCAGCTTACCAACATGGAAGCCACGGTATGCAGGCTAGCTATGACTGGACATCATTCCATCCTAATAGCCTCCTGTTACATCCCTTCAGGAACCCATCCCCTCAAAAAAGATTTTGAGGCTATTTTACCTTTAGGTAATTCAGTCAATATGTTTGGAGATTTTAACTCCAAGCATAGTGAATGGACATGCCGTACTACCTCCCCTAGTTGCAAGATACCGCTCGATATCACGCAGTCTCTTAATATTACCGTCCATAGTCCCCTCGGTGTTACTCACTTTCCCGATAACACGGATCACGCCCCCGATGTACTAGATTTTGCGTTACTCCTAGGAGTTTCTCTCAACCTCAGGGCAATCGAGACACTAGACGATCTGGGATCCGATCACCGACCGGTCTCCCTCATTCTTGGCCATCAGCCGCCTCTCCCAACACACACGAAAACCTTCACTAATTGGAAGGAATTCAAGGAGTCCCTAGCTAAAGCTCTGGACTCACAGGACTCTACCATCTCCCCACCGGCGGACTTAGACAGTCCCGAAAAAATTGACACCGCGGTCGATTCACTCTCCACCCTTATTAAACCCTCCCTTAAGGAAAACGAAAGGGTCGTCCCGGTTGCTAATAATAGTGGGCTTCCCCTACATATTAGCAACCTATTAAAAGCCAAGAAAGCTGCTTTCCGGAGAGCAGCAAAATATCCCACCCCCTAATATAGGCGCAAGGCCAATCGTCTTCAACGAGAACTCCGTTTCCACCTCTCTGAATTACGAGACCTCGAAAAGAGTAAACTCATAGAGAATATCTCTCCATCTCGTACAGCGTACTATCAGATGGCTAGAGCCCACCGCATAGACGCTATCACCCACACTCTCCATCTCTCCCGTCCCGACGGTACGTTTGCCTTGGAGGACGAGGAAATGGCTGAGTGCTTTGCAGATATCATTGCTGCACAATGCTCTCCTAGCTCTCAACCAGTTGACCCCTCACACATCCAGGCAGTGGAGGATGAGGTTCGCCGCCGGAACTCACCCCCTACAGCCTCCAAATCTATCTCTGTGTCCAATGATGAGATTTCATCTCTCATCAAAGGATTTAAGCCCAAAAAGGCTCCGGGTGCGGATGGCATCTCCAACCAAGCCCTAAAACACTTTCCTGAGCAGGTGTTAACCTTTTTTTCTATTATCTTCAATGCCTGCTTCAACCTTAGTTACTTTCCCACTACGTGGAAAGAGGCAACTGTGATTGGTATTCCCAAGCCAGGCAAGCCTGTCAACATCCCCTCCAGTCATCGCCCCATGAGCCTCCTCAGGCCATGGGCAAGATCTTGGAAAGAGTCATCCAAACTCGCATGAGGCGCTATCTGTTTCCCACAGACGGTGACCCTCTTATCATTCCCCATCAATTCGGTTTCCGAGCGCAACACTCATGTCCCCAGCAAGTTCACCGTATTGTGGAATATATCCTCAGCGGTTTTTCACCTCATCGTCATAAGACCATCGCGGTCTTTTTCGACATAGCTAAAGCCTTTCATAGAGTCTGGCATACAGGCCCTATCTACAAGCTGTACAAAATAGGTCTCCCCGATCGTCTAGTACGCCTCGTGGCCTCTTATTTAAAGCATCGTACCTTTCGTTTTAGACACGAAGGCACGCTATCTTCACAGCGCCCTATCAAAGCTGGTGTCCCTCTGGGCTCAGTACTTGCTCCTCTGCTGTACATCCTGTTCACCAACGACACTCCCATCCCGTCGAAAGGTGTTCAGCTCTCCCTATTCGCAGACGACACTGCTATCTACTGCAAAGTTATCTCGATACTTTTCATACGGAACAAGGTTCAAAAGTCAGTTGACGACCTAGGAGCTTGGTTCAAAAAATGGCGCATCGATGTGAACCAAAGAAGAAGAGCTCCGCCATTCACTTCGATTATAAACGACGCCGTCCCAAAAACACTCCACCAATACGTATGAATACATATAAATATTTAGGTGTCACTCTAGACACAAGGCTCACTTTCAGGCCCCACGTCAAAAGAGTAACCCGTCACGCAAGTTTTTACCTGAGTAGGCTCAACAGTATGTTGGGCCGATACAGTAAAATGTCCCTCAGAAACAAGCGTACCCTTTATAAGGTCTGTATATGACCAGTCGTGTCCTACGCGGGCCCCATTTTTGCCCACGCCGACCCTAAAATTATTAATGAACTCCAAATAATGATTTCTTATATTTACGCGAACACTACACATTCCCGCCCGTGACCACGAGTGCTGTAAAGCGTTCGAAACGTCGGGTATTTAAAAAGTTAAATATACGCGATAAATTCCGTAAAAACTAGTGTTATTTCAATGAACTCCAAATAGTTCAAAATCCTTTCTGTCGTCAAGCTGCGTACGCACTTTGGTACGTCCGTAATGCCGACCTTCATCGGGACCTAGAGCTCCCTACAATTCAACAATTTCTTAAAAAAACTCTCTGAGAACTTCTTCAAAGCCTCAGAGTCGCACTCCAATCATTTTATTCGTGAGGCAGCTACTTATGCACCCCTCTCGCTATCGAGTCCGCAGGCCGAAAAACTCTCACTCGGACCCGCCTAATAAACTGTCAAACGACCTGAACTGCCTCCTGGCGGCTCAGACCAACTCTAATTGAATTAAATTACTCATAATTAATTTGCCTTCGTAGGCACTGCCTCAGCGGCTCGTAGCCGCCTGCGCCCTCTTTTCCCGAAAGAGGGTCGCTCTCTATACGGCATAAGAAGCTTAAACAGCCAGTTGCTAGTCCCCAAAGGCGGTTTTTAGAGGGTAACACTTAGGTTCCCCCGGTAGGCAGTGAGTCCCTCATAACCCCGATAGATCGGCTATCGTGGTATGCGTAATGAATTTTCCGCCTCCCTACATGAAGGGTATCCCTTTAATTGCTTCGGGCCCAAAAAAAAAGTAAATTCGCACCTGTGTGATTTTTAATTCCATTTAAAACTTTAATAATTTGAAATTTTTCAATGTTGTTTTTGCTTTTAAAAAAAAGTTATGCATTAAATTTTCTGTATTTAAAATATGATTAAATTGAAAGTATTTATCAGATAATTCACGATTTAATTTTTTTTTAAATATTTATGTTACTGAAAAAATAAGCACAATGCAATAATTGTAAATTAATCAATAAACTAGCACTTGATTTTATATTCAATTTTATTCAGTTATAGTTTTATATTATTTTTATAACTGTCCTGCAAAACATGAATGAAATAATATGAAGATTACATTTTTACGTATTTACATTTACAATTGTTTATCATTAATTAATTTTTCTTATTTTGTAGTTAACATATCACTGATGATACATTTCGTGTGTGTGTTTTTTTATGTAGTAAATTTTATTTAAATGTACACAATTTTGAAAAGAGTTATAACCGATTTGCTACTATTGTTTCCTTTTTTTTCTTTTCTAAAGGCGTTAAATCATTAATTTATATAATAACCTACCTTAAAAATTGTTCTTTATAATGTTTAAATAAATTAATCTGTCGTTGTGTGAAGTTTATAGCTGTTATAGTAATTTTTTTAAAAAAGTATTTTTATAGCTAAATTATTTAAAAAAAAGCTAATGCATTTTGTGTTGTATGTAAAAGTAACATAAATATTAACAACGTAACTATTTCTAAGTGTAAATTAAGGAAATGTTTAAAACTATCCTTTTAAGGTACATTTTACTTGCATTCATATTATAAAATATTGTAAAAGTTGTCTTGGAATTAGGCGTGAATCACAGCGTGTCATCCTAGTCCGATGCGATTACAAACGATGCCTTATACGTACTTTGGAATTTAAACCAAACTTGTCTCCAATTATTTGCGGTGTTAGGATTACAATTTGTATTTTGATCTGTGTTTTGCTATATTAATTATAATGATTACGTTGATTAACATTGACTTATTTGTTCTGTTTATCTTAATGTGAAATGTAATAATTCATTTTCGGTTTTATATTGTTTGAATATGTAAATCATAAGCTTTTAAATGTTATAATTTATTATTTTCTTAGAAAACAGTACTAATTTGAGTAGATTATGGAAGTATTTTCTTCGCATAATACGATTTTGAAACTCACTATACAATGTTTAACACAACTATAATAATTGATTTAAATTTTGTTGTTCCCATATTATTAACCTCAATCCCTGACTGACACTGTAACTAAATATTATGCGAGATTATATTATGATATGAAGTAAAAGATGTGATTAAATTTTTGGTCAAGTTACGGAATACATAATTATAAATGAAAATATTGATAATGTATAGTTGCGAGAATAATCTTATACGTGGTAGAGCCATGCTGCAGTTATATTAGTAGTATAGTTGTAGCACGAATGGGTCGGCTCGACCGGGGAAGGACCACGCTCTCACAGAATACCAGTGTGGAATAGTAGCTTAATGCTGCTGTATTTCGTATGGCGAGTGTAGAGAACCGGAGACCCTTTTTACTGGAAACGAGGCATTCCATCTTAGTCCTCACGGGTGACAACGCATCTGCATTTTGATTCGTAATCGAGGATAGATGTAAATGTCTATGGGCCACAGCAATCACTTACCATCAGGCGGACTGTGTGCTCGTTTGTCACCCCATCCTATAAAAAAAATAAGATAAAGAAAATTATCGGAGGTTAGTATATCCACATACAATCAGCCTAATCGGCTGAGAGTTTGGAAAACCTAATAGCCGATTAATTTTTTAAGGGTGTTCGGACACGATTAAATGCGGAATAAGTTTTAATGTATTTTAATGAGGGAAATGATAATTTATTATGAATTGTATAGGAATATTGTCCACTATAATGATCATGTAACGGGAGCCGTGTACGTGAAAGTTATGGTACAATTAAATAATGAATTACATGAGCTGAAATGTAAAGAAGTGAATTAAATGTTATTGGTAATTTTCTTGATCACGTACCAGGAGGTCCCATAATGAACTGGCCTGATATAGTTCAACGCGACATGTCGCTACATGTTGTGTTGCATTAAATAGTACGTTTATCGTGCACTTAATATAAGAAACATGCATCGACATGAAATGCTTAGTCTTAGTTTAACAGGCATTTGAATAACGAGAGTCACGTATTTTTTCAAAATGTCGAAAACTGAGTATCGAAGTGTCATAAAGTTTCTGTTTAAAGAAGGTTTATCCCCTGCCCAAATAAAAGAACGATTGGATGGCTTGTATGAGTCTGCCCCCTCCTATAGCACAGTGAAAAATTGGGTGAAAGAGTTTCGCCTCGGGAGAGAAACCGTCGAAGACTTTGGCCACGACGGTCGACCTGTGGAAGTGCTCACTCCCGAAACGATTCCTCTTATCGAAGAGGAGGTTCTGAGTGACCGCCGTTTGAAGATTAGAGAAATTGCAGCAAGGCTTGGGCTCTCTAAGAGTACAATTCATCGCGCGATCCATGAACATCTTCACATGAAAAAAGTGAGTGCAAGATGGGTACCGAAACTTCTTTCAGCGGTACAGAGACAGGAAAGTGTGCGCTGCGCTTCGGAGTTTTTGGATCTTTGTGGCGAAAAGCCAAAGACTGTGATCGAACGGCTAGTGACTGGTGATGAAACTATGATCTTGTATTATGATCCACAAATCAAGCGCGAGTCAATGGAATGGCGTTATAAGGGTGAAAAAGCCCCCTTAGAGAGACAAAGGTGCAACAATCGACTAAAAAACTGATGTGCACAATATTTTGGGATTTTCAAGGCATTTTGATGGTGAATTTTAAAGAACGTAATACAGTCGTGAACGGCGAATATTATGCACCTTTAATATGTAAATTACGAGACAATATAAAGGAAAAACGAAGAGGCAAGCTGTCTAAAGGTGTCCAGTTGCTACATGACAACGCCCCTGTTCATACCGCTGGTGTTTCGAAGGATGCAGTTCGTCAATGCGGGTTCACAGAGGTTCAACATCCACCTTACAGTCCAGACATGGCCCCGTTTGACTATTATTTATTTTCAAATTTAAAGCGGGACTTAAGAGGAAGACAATTTTCAAGCGATGAAGAGTTGCAGGCGGCCGTCTTCAGTCATTTTGAGGATAAAAAATGTGATTATTTTTATAAAGGTTTAGAGATGTTGATTCACAGATGTCAGAAGTGTGTTAGTATTCATGGTGATTATATTGAAAAATAAAATTGGTTTCGTTTCATTTCCTCCATTGGTTCATAGTTAGGCCAATTCATTATGGGACCGCCCACGTATGTACGCGAACCGTGCACATGAAAGAAATGACATACATGTGTAATGAGTAGCTAAAGTACTAGTTATGGATAAAATAGTAAAATAAATAAGTAATGGTTAACTAAGAATGAAGTAAATATATGAAAAAAAAAAGAATAAAATAAAATATTGAAATGTAAAAGATTATGAAGATTAAGAGAATATTATATATAATACTAGCTACTAGCCAGGCAGACGTTGTTCTGCTCTTTTCGGCGACCCTTTGTCATATCCTATTAAAATCCTTAAATTTGCAAAAAATATGTAAGTCACTGACTAGATAAATGGTAGGCATAATAACAAAATGATTAAGGATACTAATAAATAATATTGTAATTTTTCGTGAAAATCAAAACATAATTTTATGTTATATATAATTATGCCTGATTATGTAAATTATACTACTGTGACTGCATTTTTGCGTGCTAGATATGTCTTAGTCTTATCCGGCTTGTCCGTCCGGTCCATCCGCTTGGTCTTATCCGGCTGCCACTGGGTTGGGTTACGGACCTGGCCTTGCTGCAGGCTTCGGTTACGGTCCCGGTAGCTTTACTTTTTATTATTTTCCTAAAAAATTTGATACCAAAAAGTTATACGTGTATATAGGTACTTTGTCATTCGTAGAATAAAATAATATTACATATGAGTTTTTAAAGGAAAGGCAGTATGTCTTAAGTTTAAACTAAGGGTTAAGTAAATTCTGATTACTAAAAAATTTATCTATAGTTCCAGATTTTCCATGTATTCAAACTTAAACCTAAGTCATGATAAAGTCAACGATGCAATATTCTAATTCAAAACTAAAAAGGTAAAGACCGATTTTAGTAAAAAACATGCTTTGGTTATAATTGAACAATCAAACGAGCTTACCTGTAAGCGAAGTTCGATTGAGATTATACCTTGTTGTCTCTTCGAAGACGATCGAAATAATATTATATGTTAGTATCGCTTCCTATCTTGGTGGCGTTACATAAGTTAAAAGTAACTTTAAAATTCTGAACGCATCCTTTAGTTGCACCTCGATCGCGCCTCAATCTGTCAACTCATTTTAGTTTAAAGCATAAGTCTGATTCTATTTGGGACTGAGCCTGGTCTCATAGGGGATTGGTGGGTTCCATCGTCTTCGGAGAGACAACAAGGTATAATCTCAATCGAACTTCGCTTACAGATAAGCTCGTTTGATATATAATTATGCCTGATTATGTAAATTATACTACTGTGACTGCATTTTTGCGTGCTAGATATGTCTTAGTCTTATCCGGCTTGTCCGTCCGGTCCATCCGCTTGGTCTTATCCGGCTGCCACTGGGTTGGGTTACGGACCTGGCCTTGCTGCAGGCTTCGGTTACGGTCCCGGTAGCTTTACTTTTTATTATTTTCCTAAAAAATTTGATACCAAAAAGTTATACGTGTATACAGGTACTTTGTCATTCGTAGAATAAAATAATATTACATATGAGTTTTTAAAGGAAAGGCAGTATGTCTTAAGTTTAAACTAAGGGTTAAGTAAATTCTGATTACTAAAAAATTTATCTATAGTTCCAGATTTTCCATGTATTCAAACTTAAACCTAAGTCATGATAAAGTCAACGATGCAATATTCTAATTCAAAACTAAAAAGGTAAAGACCGATTTTAGTAAACAACATGCTTTGGTTATAATTGAACAATCAAACGAGCTTACCTGTAAGCGAAGTTCGATTGAGATTATACCTTGTTGTCTCTTCGAAGACGATCGAAATAATATTATATGTTAGTATCGCTTCCTATCTTGGTGGCGTTACATAAGTTAAAAGTAACTTTAAAATTCTGAACGCATCCTTTAGTTGCACCTCGATCGCGCCTCAATCTGTCAACTCATTTAAGTTTAAAGCATAAGTCTGATTCTATTTGGGACTGAGCCTGGTCTCATAGGGGATTGGTGGGTTCCATCGTCTTCGGAGAGACAACAAGGTATAATCTCAATCGAACTTCGCTTACAGGTAAGCTCGTTTGATTGTTCAATTATAGCCTTCTTATTAATAATTATTATAATTACAATTAGTCATCAATATTAATATTTCTAAAAACAGCATTAGCATAAATTGTGTTCTTATTGTTTAAAATAGGACGATTACAGAATCTAGCAAAACAAATTGAATTTTCAGTCCAACCGCTGATTTTCTTATAATATCTATTGATACACCCTTATGGAATGCTGCTGAAGTAGAAGCATGCCTTGTGCTATGAGCAGAAAAAATGTTCACATCTATACCACTTTCTTTTAAAATGTCTTTCATCCATCTGCTGATTGTACTTGCTTATACCCCTCTATAGAATTTATTAAATGAAATAAATAAATTTTTTATGTTGCCTCTTATTTGTTCTGTTAACTTAAAATAATTAATCACTGCTCTAGCGGGACAAACATTGTGTTTTAAATAAAAAAAAGGTAATACAAGCAATGGCTGCTGTCTGTAGGGGCCTGATGTCCTTAACAATTGGGAGATTGTAATACAAATTTTGTCATTCTCTATTTTTATTTTGTCAATTTCCACTGATGCTAAGGTTTGTGCTGTTTGTCCTGTTGCTAGAGCAGACAGCATTGCTGTTTTCTTTACTTGGAATTTTACATCCTTTGTATCCATCTGATGAAGCTCAAGGTAATTGAACACTTCTGATACATTCCAAGTGAATTGATATTTGGGATTATTTGGTCTCAACCTATAGAACCCTTTAAATAATCTTTTTATTTGATCATTTATTCCAATATGAGAACCTATCAATAACGACAAGGCTGATCTTATGGAGTTAAGGCTTCTATAAGACAAACCTTCATTAAACTTTACTGTGAGATAAGTTATAATTTGTGAAATATTAGCAGTATTTGTGCTAATATTGTTAGAAGAACAGTACATAAGCCAGCCCCTGAGGTAAGGTAAGTACTGCCGAAGTGTATTTTCTGATACTGAATTCAACATAATGTTGGTGGCTTCCTCACCAATGCCTGTGCTTAAAAATTTCTGGCGGAGAGCAGACATGACATCAAAGATAGGTTCTTGTGAAGAGAGTGCGGTGATCTGTAATTACACAGGGTAAGTAATTTTTTATTGGGTTGGAAAACAATAAAATCATTTACCAACAATTTTTTAAATAGTGGGAACCAGGGCTGCGTTGACCAGTAAGGTACAACAACTATGCCTTCCGCCTTGTCTAAAATTATTTTTTCTAAAGTTTTTAATACTAGTGAAAATGGTGAAAAGCGTAGAAGAAAAGTTGGGACCAACATAATGTAAAAGCATCTACATTGATTGCATTAGGGTCTGGGTGCCACGACACATACTTTTTGCACTTAGCATTTGTTCGAGAGGCAAACAAATCTATTTCAGGTGTACCGAAGGTTTGCACTATTTTCCTATAATAGATCTGCCCTAGCTCCCACTCAGTGTGTCCAATATTCTTCCTTGATTGAAAATCAGCAGTGACATTATCTTTAGTGTTAATATATGATGCAAAAATCCAGAGGTTACTATCTTCACACCATTGCCAAATTTGCCTAGCAATATCATACAAGTGGGGGGTATTGTATACCACCTAGCCTGTTTATATAAGCTATTGCAGTAGTATTATCTATTCGTAACAATATTTCAATATTTTTTAGATTCTTTGTGAAACTCTTTAGCCCGAAGAAAGCAGCTTTTAATTCTAAAGTATTGATATTGTTACATTGGAAGATGTTTTCAAGCTACTGGACTGGAAAGGATACGGTGTTAACATCAATGGCGAGTACATCACTCACCTTCGATTTGCCGACGATATAGTCCTTATGGCAGAATTACTGGAGGACTTAAGCACTATGCTCAATGACCTCAATAGTGCCTTCCAACAGATAGGTCTTAAGATGAACATGGACAATACAAAGATCATGTTTAATGTCCATGTCACACCTATGCCGGTAGTTGTTGGGAGCACTAAGCTCGAAGTTGTTGACGAGTACGTTTACCTGGGACAAATAGTCCGGCTAGGTAAGTCCAACTTCAACCGAGAGGTCAATCGACGGATTCAACTCGGCTGGGCAGCGTTCGGGAAATTACAACGCATCTTCTCGTCAGGTATACCTCAAAACCTGAAAACTAAGTTGTACAACCAGTGAGTGTTGCCAGTGATGACATATGGAACTGAGACGTGGTCCTTAACTGCTGGCCGTATGAGGACGCTCAAGGTCGCTCAGCGAGCTATGGAGAGGGCTTTGCTCGGAGTTTCTCTGCGTGATAAACTTAGAAATGAGGATATCCGCACTAGAACCAGAGTGACCGACATAGCCCAACGGATTAGTAAACTGAAGTGGCAATGGGCCGGCCATATAGCTTGAAGAACCGACAACCGTTGGGGAAAAAAGGTTCTCGAGTGGCAGCCTCGTACCGGTAGACGAAGTGTGGGGCAACCCCCCACTAGATGGAGTGACGACCTCTTAAGACATGCAGGAAGTCGATGGATGCAGGTGGCTCAGGACCGTGCTTTGTGGCATACCTTGGGGGAGGCCTATGTTCAGCAGTGGACTTGTAAAGGGCTGTAATGATGATGATGATGATGATATTGTTACGCACCTAAGTCGACGGCACTAGCGCCATCTAGTCTCGAACCGAAGAACTAAACTTCTTGAAGTTGAAACTCGAACTCTCGGTACCTTGCGCGTGTTTACTTGAATATTCTGGATATTTCGGTGCTAATTTATATTTATAGGCGCTGCAAGATGCGATCGGGGAAGTATTGAACTTGGCGACACAAGCGAAGCTTCGGAGCGGAATAAAGTGAATTAGTGTGCTTAATTATTAGTGTTTTAAGTTTTAATTTGTGTAAAGAAAATTAAAGTGTTAATTTAGGTAATTCTATCGGCAATTTTTATTGTCACGAACCTCAAGCTCGTAACAATTGGTGTCAGAAGTGGGATAAAATCATGCCGATTTTACCTAACCTCTCAACTGCGGACGTCTAACCCTTGGACACGAAAATATCTCCGTTGACTGCGGGTGTCCAAGTACTGGACATTTTTTTACCCGCTCTTTTAATGTCGAAATGAAGCATTACGCACTATGTCTAACTCATTCTACCATATGTCGATGTGTACAGGATAAAAAAGGTTACCATAATAACCCCACCCCACAGCTTATACACTTTAGTAGGATTTTTTATATATACAATCCGATAAAGTCGTCCGTGCCTTGAGTCGGCCATTAGTGTGACTGACGTGCGCTAACAACAAAGTTGTTAGCAATTATTGTGTACTAATTTATATTAATTTTCTGGTGAATTGTGTTAAAACAATGCCTGGGTAAGCAACCTCCTTGTTTGTAATCTCATTTTCTGTTTTATATCATTAAGTACAGTAAAATAGTTTTTTAATTTGTATGAAGCAAACCGCTATCTTAGAACTAACATGCTGGTTGCGGAAATTTGACTTGAAATGTACGTAAAATTTTAGTGTTGACTGTCAGTTTTGTGTCAAAATATGTGTAATTGTTATTCATTTACAGTTTTAGTACATAAAAATGAGGATAAAGTGCAATATTTTCAAATTTTCAATGTAAATACGCAATAGGTGCAATAGTGTCCATCTATGAGACGTCCGCAGTAGTGAATTCTAGTTCTTTGTTTTGCGGGTGGCGAAAAAAGGAACTAAAGTTTGCCATACTGCATCACGTTCAAATTCGGTTGAATTGTTAGAATCGTAAAGAATCTAGCGCCCTCGAGCAGATAAACGGAGCTTGGTTGACTCCAATCTCATTCGATGATTTATGCAAAAATTAGATGTGGCATTTGGATATGCCATGTATGTTAACACAAGACTTCGGAATTTTTAAACAATTTATTAAAACAGAAAAGTAGAAAGTGTTTACATATGCTTTTTAATATTTTTGTTTTAATATTTAATATTTGAAATTTTTATTTTTTTTATTCTAATATAAACAGACTGTGGTTTTTAAGGTCACCTCAGACACATGTTTCTTATATCGGTTTTTTTATTGTACATTTTATCTGTATGCACTTTGCAAAATTCAAAAGAATTGAAAAAAAATAATTCTTTTTGATTTACTTTTTACGTACGTTTCAGTTTTGCAAATCGTGTAACGTTGCGTTATGTTTCAACCTAGAGCAAGATTGCTGATACCTACAATACCATTCGTAAATAATTAGTACTGTAGATACAGTAAATCGAAAAAGTACCAGGCGCCTTTTAAATAAATGAGTACCCATGTTATATATTTATTCAATTTTATACTTATGTACATCCATCCATTTAGTTTTTATTGTTGCCTAGCTATAATTTGTTCAGCTGATTATTTCAGACTATCATCGTTGAAATAGTTAAGTTAGTTAAGTTACAGCATATTTACGTCGCACTGCTGGGCCTTACCTCACTTCTGAGAGGGTTTAATGGCAAATAAGTGTCCGCCGCGCTGCCCCTATGCGTATTGGCGAACTTCATATGTCCTCGAAATATTTTTTTCTTATTTCTCCGACAGTCAGACTTTCTCACGATATTTTCCTTCACCGCCGAGCACGTGGTAGATCAGCACTTAAAATTGCAATTAACAATTTCATTGACGCCAGCGGGGATCGAACCCTCTGAGCCACCACGGTTCTCATCGTTGAAATGAATACACCTTTTTATTTTGTATGTTTTCTATAGAATATGATGACAAACGAGCACACAGTCCACCTGATTGTAAGTAGTTGCTGCGGCCCGTAGATATCTACATCTATCCTCGATTACAAATGAAAATGCAGATGCGTTGTCACCCGTGAGACTAAGATGAAATGCCTCGTTTCCAGTAAAAACCGTCTCCGGTTCTCTACACTCACCATACGAAACACAGCCAGCATTAAGCTAATATTTCACGCTGGTATTCCGTGAGAGCGTGGTCCTTCCTCGGTCGAGCCAACCCATTCGTACAACAACTATACTACTAATATAACTGCAGCATGGCTCTACCACGTATAAAAAATGTTTTAATGAACCAGTACAAACATAATGCACAAAAAGTGCAAAATCGTACTTTAATTTTGGCATATTTTTGGAGCACAAGAAGTGGGTTATTTAAAAATATATATCCATAATATATATTTTTATTTTAAATGTTATTATTTCGTAGATATTATTTGTGTTAAAGGAAATATATTACCTTTTTGAGAAATAATGTTGCTAAAATTATGTTGGTTATTGGAAATGTAATATAACCGCCGCGTACCCCGCGGCGCCTCTGACGGCTTTGTCAATCGACACTATTGTGGCGCATTGAGTATTGTTTACAAAAAAACGTTATTTTAGACTCTACATCCGCGGGAGTGACCCTTGAGTGGTTTTATGGCTTTTAAGGGAATGAATGAATCTTTATTTCTCTACGAGTGCTGTTGAAAATTGTTTGCTCAAATAAAGTAATTAATTTTTCAATAAATATGGCACTTACGGCTAAAATTTTGATATCGGCACTAAGAATACTTATTTCATAACTTTATGAGATTTGTAAAACTTAGCAAGATCTATTTAAAGATGAGTGAATCATGTAAGGAAAAAGAGAGGTTCAACTAGTCCTGGAAACAAAACCACATGTTTCTTCATGAATTTAAGTATATATTTTTAATGAAATAAAAAAAGTAGTGCTAATTTTATTGACTAATGCATTAAACCTTTTACTGCCGTGTCAGTCACTTTGTACGGAGTATTGCATTTAAAACGTGACCGACGTCAGTTTAATTGTTAATGCCGCATCCGGTCCGAACTACATTCTACATCGGTATTAGTTGATTGTTGGTTCTTGTAGGCTTACTATTAATGCGTTTTATGGTAAAAAATTGTATTGTAGCCTATGATTTTGTGCATAAAATATTGTTAACAATAGATTTAAAATTAAATGAAAATAAAATCGAAGTATTAAAAAACTTTGTTTCATCGAGAAATATGACAATTTTGTCTTTATTCAATATTTACTTACACTTATTACTTTGGGATTTTATTTAATTTATGCATTCGTTTATAGGAAATTCAGAAATGTATACATATTATAGTATTTGATATACCAAAATAAAGAAATTTGCGTTTAAACGGATTGCACCCAATGCGCCGTCAATTTTATTAAACAGCTCCGCAGTCAACGGAGTATGCCGGTTAGAGTCTCCGCAGCTGAAAGGCTAAGGAAGAAACGGAGGGTGTTCGTACCCGCAGTCAACGCCAGCATGAGACGGACCAGAGAAGATTTGGTGGTGCAACGCCGCAGACATCGGAGGGCTAGCCGCCGGCAACGGAGGCCGGTCCGTCAGTAGCTCCTGCATCTGCAGCACCTGATTTAGGCGCTCTGATGGTGATGCTGCAGGAGCAGGCCCGCCGACAGGAGGAACAGGCCCGCCGACAGGAGGAACAGGCCCGCCGACAGGAGGAACAGGCTCGTCGGTTCAAAGAGCAGCTGAAGCGCGGACAGGAGGAATAGGCCAGTCAGTTGAAATAGCAGCAGGAGGAACAGGCCTGCCGACAGGAGGAACAGGCCCGTCGCCTAGAAGAGCAGTTCAAACGCGATAGGGAAGAGCAGATGCTTCTCATGAAGGACCTTCACGCTACCTTCGGGAAAGAGGTAAGGGAGGTGAAGGATAAGGTTGCTCAACATGAAAACCGCCTGTCGGAAGCTGAGACCCAAATCAACCAAGTTAAGAAAACGCTGGATGAACTCAAACTTGGAGATGGAATTGCAGCCCCCGCAGTAGCTACTACACCTTCGCTACGTGGGTTCAAGGTACCACCGTTCGACGGGACTTCTTCCTGGTCGGCCTACAAATTACAGTTCGAGGCCGTCCCGGAGGCAAACGGCTGCAATAAAAGCCAGGCCATGACTGCACTCACCTTAGGCCTGCGCGACCAAGCCCTAACTGTGTTGGAAGCTCTCGGTAAGAAAGTGACCTACGAGCAGCTCCTTGAGGCATTGGAGGTGAGATATGGTGACGCTCACCTGGAACACGTCTTTCGCGCACAGCTTAAAGATCGCGTGCAACGCAGCAACGAAAACCTGCAGCAGTGGGCCCTTGAGGTGGAGAAGATGGTTCAAAAAGCATATCAGTCTGTACCTGCGCTCATTGAAGGGAACCTGGTTCAGACATTCAACGACGGAATCCGCGACCTTGAAGTCAGAGCTGCTGTGAGGCTCGGGCACCACGAGACGCTTAAGGACGCCTTGGCCCATGCACTGCAGGTGGAAGCCGTGCGGCAGGATCTTCGCTCCCATCGCGTCAGGGAGGTTGCAGCAGCTACGGTTCGCGACCGCAACAAAGGATACAGCCCTAGGTGCTATGGCTGTGAGGAAAGGGGCCATCTTCGATCCAGTTGCCCTAAGCAAACCGTAGAAAGGGAAAGTGAAAGATATCAGGAGGGTGGTGCGGCTAACAGCCCCGCCCAGCAGCAGCAGGGAAACGAGTAAAAGCAAGAACTGCGGGGCAGGTGCTGGCTGATGTTAAAAGAGCCCCAAGGATCTCGATCTCACAAACCGATGATGGGAACAGTCTAATCATCAAGGGCGAGGTCAACGGAATGCCGTGTAAACTGACCATAGACACTGGAGCCTCTCTTACTGTTGTTAGTTCCCAACTTATAAGTCAGTTCCTTGGGGACTCCGCATACAACCGAGAACGCATTAATTTGGTAACAGCCACCGGTCAGCGTATACCCGTCCGTGGAGAGAAGGAGATGGAGTTGAAGCTAGGCGGCTGATATAATGGACGACTGCATCCTAGGCCTAGACTTTATGAGGAATAATTGTTGTGAGATCGACGTTAAGCAAGGTGTTTTGAAATTTTTATGGAAGGAGGAGGACAGGAGGAACTTTTTATGGAAGGTGCGTTACCAGGGAACGTGTACAGCATTAAGAAGATTGTTCTTAAGCCGAGATCGGAAACGATTGTTCCGGTTAGTCTTTCTCGAAACGCTGGCCAAGCTCCCCGTTGTGTACTTGTAGAAAGGGTAAACAATAACCTTCCATGGAAAGTAGCTCGAACCTTGGTCAGGACCACTAACATCTCAAGAGTACGTGTGCTGAACCTTTGCGACCGGGAACAGATTATAGAAAAAGGCACACTGGTTGGTACTTGTGAGGAAGTGGATTGGTTACGCCGGTGCCAACATATATCGAGTGGGACCCCCAGCAAGGATTCAGAAACGAGAGTGACCACACTTTTGGAAGACTGTCGCAGTGTTCTCTCCCCGAACGAATTGGTCAAGGCGAAGAAGTTGTTACTCAAGTACGCCTATGTATTCTCATCAAACGATGCTGACATAGGAAAGACTGGCTTAGCTCAACACAAAATAAACACAGGAGAAGAATTACCAATTAGTCAGCGGCCAAGAAGATTGCCGGTAGCACATGAAAAGGAAGTAGAAACCATGATTGAAGGAATGGTGAAGGATGGTATTATTGAAACTTCCTCTAGTCCATGGTGTTCACCAGTGGTGCTGGTGAAGAAGAAGGATGGCAGCTTGCGATTTTGTGTTGACTACCGCTGTCTGAACGACGTTACGAAGAAGGACAGCTATCCCTTGCCAAGAATTGATGACACGCTGGACATGCTTACAGGAGTAAAGTGGTTTAGCACGCTGGCTCTAAAAAGTGGGGTAAACCCTAAGGACAAGGAGAAAACTGCGTTCTCGACGGGAAAGGGTCTGTGGCAATTTAAAGTAATGCCGTTTGGGTTGTGCAATGCTCCAGCAACGTTTGAAAGGCTGATGGAACTTGTACTTACCGGGCTAATTGGCGATGCCTGTCTGGTCTACTTGGATGACATCATCATCGTAGGCCGGACGTTTGAGGAACACCTTCAAAAGCTGGAACGCGTGCTCATGAAGATTCAGAGTGCCAACCTCAAGTTGAGTCCGAAGAAATGTTCACTATTCAAACGGCAAGTTAACTTTTTGGGGTATGTAGTATTGGAAGAAGGTATCCGCACGGATCCAGAGAAAATCGCCGCTGTCAAGGATCGGCCGGTTCCAAAAGACAAGACGCAAGTTAGAGCATTTTTGGGTTTGTGCTCCTATTACCGGCGATTTGTGAAGAACTTTGCAGATATAGCCAAACCTCTGCACAAGCTAACCGAGGAGAAGCGACATTTCTGCTGGGATGAAAGTTGCAATATCGCATTCCAGGAGCTCAAGGACCATCTGTGCAAAGCACCTATTTTGGGATACCTTGATGCAAGCAAAGAATTTATAGTTGACACAGACGCAAGTGATATATGACTTGGCGGTGTGTTGTCTCAACGGAATGGTGACCAAGACGTCGTGATAGCGTACTTCAGCAAGTCGTTGTCAAAACCGGAAAGAAACTACTGTGTAACAAGACGCGGATTGCTAGCTGTGGTAAAGTCGTTGCAGCATTTTATCAAATATCTTCTGGGGCGAAAATTTCACTTAAGAACTGACCATGCTGCACTAAAATGGCTATTGCAGTTTAAAAATCCAGAAGGACAAGTTGCGAGGTGGATTGAACTACTGCAGGAATACGACTTTGAGATCGAACATCGCAGCGGGAAATCTCATGGCAACGCAGATGCATTGTCAAAAAGACCTTGTCCTGAAGATTGCAAACATTGTACAAGGCAGGAGAGTAAGGAAGTGGTATCCGTGAGGATGCTCAGGACAGACCACCTCAGCAACGAGTGGAAGGACAGCTTACAACATGCACAGCAGGAAGATCCGGACATCAAACCGATTCTGGAATGGATGAATGCCAGTGCTCCCAATCCCAAGTGGAGCGACGTCTCAGCGATAAGTTCGACCACTAAAAGCTATTGGGCCCAATGGGACTGCTTGCTGTTTCAGGATGGAGTTCTGTGCCGTAAAAGGGAAAATATTCGGGGAGACAGCTGTCATTTGCAAATGGTTGTCCCTAAAGCTAAAGTACCGGATGTTCTACAGCCGTACCATAATGATTGTTAAGGAGGCCATCTGGGAGTTAAACGAATTCTACTGAAGATCCGAGAACGGTTTTACTGGGTCCACTGTCGAAACGATGTCGAGAACTGGTGTCGCAAATTTACAAGTTGTGCGGCTGTAAAGGGACCTCAGACTCGTAGTAGAGGTGCATTTAAGTTGTACAATGTTGGTGCACCATGGGAGAGAATAGCCATTGACGTGGCGGGACCGTTTCCGGAGAGTGAAAGCGGTAACAAGTATTTCATGGTTGTGATGGATTACTTCACTAAGTGGCCAGAAGTCTTCGCCATTCCAAATCCAGAAGCTTCAACAGTTGCTGATAAGCTAGTTCATGAAGTCTTCTGTCGTTTTGGAGTACCTTTAGAGATTCACAGCGATCAAGGAAGGAATTTTGAGTCTCAAATATTCCAGGAAACTTGCCGAGTTATGGGTACTCATAAAACAAGAACGACTTCTTATCACCCGCAATCTGATGGAATGGTAGAACGATTTAATCAGACATTGGAGAGGTACCTAGCAAAAGTTGTAGGCAATCGGCAACGAGATTGGGACAAGCACATACAACCGTTTTTGTTGTCATATCGAAGCGCTGTTCACGAAAGTACAGCAGTGACACCAGCTTTCGCAAACTTTGGAAGAGAATTACGGCTGCCTGCAGACCTGATCACCGGGATACCACCTGATGCCCCACGCAGTGTAACCGATTATGCAAATGACTTGCGGAACAAAACGAATGACGTTTATGAGCACGTCAGATAACCGGGCCAGCAAATGTTTGAAATGATGAAAACCCGGTACGACCGCAAAAATGAACAACAAAGGGTTCGACGAAGGTTCACTTGTGTGGTTGCACAATCCAGTCCGCAGCAAAGGGAAATCTCCTAAGCTTCAAGCTAAATGGGACGGCCCGTACCGGATTGTGACCAGGATCAACGATGTAACCTACCGGATACAGAAAGGCGCAAGAAGGACTCCTAAGATCGTCCATGTGGATCGCCTGGCGCGTTATTATGGGGCCGATAATGCTCGGGACGAGCATGTCTTAGGAGGGGCAGTCTTACGCAACTAAGTCGACGGCACTAGCTCCATCTGGTTTCGAACCGAAGAACTAAACTTCTTAAAGTTGAAACTCGAACTCTCGGTACCTTGCGCGTGTTTACTTGAATATTCTGGATATTTCGGTGCTAATTTATATTTATAGGCGCTGCAAGATGCGATCGGGGAAGTATTGAATTTGGCAAGACAAGCGAAACTTCGGAGCGGAATAAAGTGAATTAGTGTGCTTTATTATTAGTGTTTTAAGTTTTAATTTGTGTAAAGAAAATTAAAGTGTTAATTTAGGTAATTCTATCGGCAATTTTTATTGTCACGAACCTCAAGTTCGTAACAATATGTAATTTTGATTCTTGTTCTGTCCAGGGCGCACTAGCTGTCTGTCCAGCACATGAGGCACCTTAACCCGTGTTGGAAGCATCAGTATGTATTTCTAAAACAAAATCACTCTTTCTTATTGGGCTTGTAGAATATTTAACTTTTTCAGCCCACCATTTCAAATCCTGTTTGCAATGGTTAGGTAGTGAAATTTGTGCCTCATAGTTATTATTATATTTTAAAAGTGATAAGTATTTATGTCGCTCATGCAGTTTTGTACATAACATACCATATTTAATTGCTGGACAAACGATACTAGTGTTCCTAACATCTGAGCTAAAAATCTTATAGAAAATAATGGTTTCTTACACAGAACACTTAATATAGCGGAATAGAAATGCCTTTGTTTCAATTTACTTGCGGTACCACTGACGCCGCTAGTCTCCCCACTCCTTTCAGGTAGTTAACACACTCAACTCATATACGCCAGTGCTTGACAAAAAACTATCGATAAAATATCGACACGGAATAATGTAGGTAATAAATATGTGATAAAATAAAACAATATAATGATATAATATGAAACGTAAATTTAATGAAATAAACTTAATGCTATAAAAAAAAACGTAAAGTAGAAAATTAATTAATTACAAGGAGTAAAACTTACACAGTAAAATGGAAAAAAAAATTAAGACATTTTCATCATTTCAAAAACAAAATATTCATTGAAATATTTATTTATTTATTGTCCTGTAAAATGCAAATATTTATTTAAAAGTTGTCTTTTTGATACTTTTTGTGCTGAGGTTTTCATTAAATGGTGAAGGCGAATATCTGTATACCTTTCTATAATACATTTTGTTAACAATATTACATGGTTTTCCATTGGTCCCTGATCAAATTGATGAAAATCGATTTCTCTGAATACTTCAACGCCAATGAAATGACGTAAGGCTCTGGATGTTATCTGCTTTTTAAACTTTTCAAAATTTTTGACTGATTGAGCATCTACAGTAAAAGTTTTAAGAATTGATTCAATTTTTTTACAAATCAAAATTACGTCAGCGCTAGGAAAAATAAGACCACCGTTGTCTTTCAACCGTATCAATTTAAAATTTTCTTTAATAGCACTGGAATTTAAAAGAGCCGAAATGCAAGTTTCGCATTTAATTTTGTTAAGTAAAAAATGTACCACATTTCCTGCTATGTAGCTTACTACTTCCAAACTAAATTCTGTCATGATATTTTCCGTTTTCAAAACTTCATCAAATTCTTTAATATATTCTTCATTTTCCATTTCTTCTTCAATCATTGGTGATAAAGTAGATTTATTCATTTTTTCCACTGATGAAGATATTTCAATTTTGACAAGTCAAAATTGAAATATTTTCAAGTGCCATGCAATTACCACTTTCAAAATTATTCAATTCTAGTTTGACTATTAGTTTTTTATAAATAGCCATGAAATATCGCGCTGTCGGGTTGTTGTTACACCCACCATGATGATGATGATGATGATGAGATGATGCTCTTATATTACCGAATAACAACTCCAGATGATCTTGAGACAACTTATAGGTGGGCAAATATTTTAATTTTTTTTCTTCTTCGACAAGCCCTAGGTATAAACTTTTGACACTATTGATGCATACCACAAGACCTAAAAACCCGGTTTTTTTAGGTGATTTAATTATTTCCGTTTCGTTATACATTTTTAGGTTTTTTATATATGCTTCCATTTTGTTTAAAAAAATGAACACCTTATCCTTGTTTTTGAAATTTATGGGTTTCTTGTAGTGTAACTGATTAATATTTCGTGAATTATTAATATCAAACAAGTCATTAAAATTTTGCAAAAAATCTAGTGTGCCTTGAACATCGGTGAACCCCGGTTGGTTAGTTTTGGAACAAAAAATTAAAGCTCTAGCTACACTACTGCTCATCAGTTGTGTCGCCAGCTTAACTTTCATTTTTTGGTTGTAGAAATAAATATGGCGGCGTCTTAACTTATTTGCAAGATGCAAATGTTCTTTTTCCTGTAGATGGTTAAGATGGACCAGGTACGACCACTTTATTAATCTACCAAAATTGTCTTTTAATGTTGCGCTTGATTCGAATGCATTTCTTACTAGTTTTAACATGTGGCAAGCATCTAACAGAACGTAAACTGGTTTTTGTGAAACGGGATGGCTAAAACAAGTTTTTATATTATTAATGTCAAAAGAGCATCCGAGAATTTTTGCCATTGTAAGATTAGCAGAACAACCGTCAAACGTCAGAGAAACAACTTCAACGCCAGTTGTGCTTAAAAGTTCAAGACACTGTTTCACTAGGTTTGACTTTTGCTCACCTGTTACACCGTCTGTCAGAAAGTATCCGACAGGTATTTTCCATGCCCCATTAATTGCAGTAACAAGGAATACTAAAGCCTCTTTAGCTTCACACAAATTATCCCCACCATCGTTTAAATTGTTTCCGAAATTAACATAACCATGCATACGTTTCCCATCCCATTCGATGCGCTGACGAATCGCCATCTCATCCAACACCAAATTACATAATATTGGATATTGTGTAGATTGAATTTTAGATTTTATAGCATCAAGGGACTCTGTGGTAAAACCAGGTTCTGCGTCAAAAGATTGATACCATTTTTTAATGGTCCTGGGATGAGGCAAGCAGGTCTCAAACTTGCGCCTTACATAAAGGTATGCCTTCGGCGAATAAAAATGTAGCGTCATCGCAAAACTCCGAAGGCTCGGTGAGTATTTTTCACGTGTTAATTTTTTAGATTTTAATTTCTTCTCACATCTTTTAAATAACTCTTTTGTGTTCACGTTGGTGTTTTCTAAAAAAAAGGCTTAGTCGCTATTAATTAATCTGTTTAATTGTAATTCCTTTATTATTTCTTGCAACTCTATAATTTTTTTTCTATATCTCCGGTTTTTACCTTGTAAACATTTTATTTTCGATCGTTGAGTTTTTATAACATTTTCCTTTTCGTTTATAATACGTTGCATTTTTCGTTTTCTGGGAGTTTCCATTATGTCCGGATCTATCTGTATCGCTCGCTTAATAGATTTAGATGAAATAGAAGGTGACGGAGATTTTGATGGTGTTACGTTAACTTGGATATCTGATACCTGAAATAACATGTTTGTTAACTTAATAGTTACCTTGCAAAAAGTAACTAATAAGTTACTAATAGCTCTACATCTATCCTCTCTTACAAATCAAAATGTAGATGCGTTGTCACCCGTGAGAACTAAGATGGAATGCCTCATTTCCAGTAAAAAGGGCGTCCGGCCACCTGTACTCACCAAGCGAAACGCAGAGGTAAACCGCTACTTCACGCTGGTTTTCTGTGAGGTCGTGGTACCACCCCGGTTCAAGCCGGCCCATCCGTGCGACAGCAAGATTGACTTAATTTCAGTATAATTACACAAAATGTCGTAAAGCATTTCGTTTCCAAATTACAAAGTATCAAAAATGCACTAGTGGCGCCACATAACTAAATGGGACGGCCCGTACCGGATTGTGACCAGGATCAACGATGTAACCTACCGGATACAGAAAGGCGCAAGAAGGACTCCTAAGATCGTCCATGTGGATCGCCTGGCGCGTTATTATGGGGCCGATAATGCTCGGGACGAGCATGTCTTAGGAGGGGCAGTCTTACGCAACTAAGTCGACGGCACTAGCTCCATCTAGTTTCGAACCGAAGAACTAAACTTCTTAAAGTTGAAACTCGAACTCTCGGTACCTTGCGCGTGTTTACTTGAATATTCTGGATATTTCGGTGCTAATTTATATTTATAGGCGCTGCAAGATGCGATCGGGGAAGTATTGAATTTGGCAAGACAAGCGAAACTTCGGAGCGGAATAAAGTGAATTAGTGTGCTTAATTATTAGTGTTTTAAGTTTTAATTTGTGTAAAGAAAATTAAAGTGTTAATTTAGGTAATTCTATCGGCAATTTTTATTGTCACGAACCTCAAGTTCGTAACAATATGTAATTTTGATTCTTGTTCTGTCCAGGGCGCACTAGCTGTCTGTCCAGCACATGAGGCACCTTAACCCGTGTTGGAAGCATCAGTATGTATTTCTAAAACAAAATCACTCTTTCTTATTGGGCTTGTAGAATATTTAACTTTTTCAGCCCACCATTTCAAATCCTGTTTGCAATGGTTAGGTAGTGAAATTTGTGCCTCATAGTTATTATTATATTTTAAAAGTGATAAGTATTTATGTCGCTCATGCAGTTTTGTACATAACATACCATATTTAATTGCTGGACAAACGATACTAGTGTTCCTAACACCTGAGCTAAAAATCTTATAGAAAATAATGGTTTCTTACACAGAACACTTAATATAGCGGAATAGAAATGCCTTTGTTTCAATTTACTTGCGGTACCACTGACGCCGCTAGTCTCCCCACTCCTTTCAGGTAGTTAACACACTCAACTCATATACGCCAGTGCTTGACAAAAAACTATCGATAAAATATCGACACGGAATAATGTAGGTAATAAATATGTGATAAAATAAAACAATATAATGATATAATATGAAACGTAAATTTAATGAAATAAACTTAATGCTATAAAAAAAAACGTAAAGTAGAAAATTAATTAATTACAAGGAGTAAAACTTACACAGTAAAATGGAAAAAAAAATTAAGACATTTTCATCATTTCAAAAACAAAATATTCATTGAAATATTTATTTATTTATTGTCCTGTAAAATGCAAATATTTATTTAAAAGTTGTCTTTTTGATACTTTTTGTGCTGAGGTTTTCATTAAATGGTGAAGGCGAATATCTGTATACCTTTCTATAATACATTTTGTTAACAATATTACATGGTTTTCCATTGGTCCCTGATCAAATTGATGAAAATCGATTTCTCTGAATACTTCAACGCCAATGAAATGACGTAAGGCTCTGGATGTTATCTGCTTTTTAAACTTTTCAAAATTTTTGACTGATTGAGCATCTACAGTAAAAGTTTTAAGAATTGATTCAATTTTTTTACAAATCAAAATTACGTCAGCGCTAGGAAAAATAAGACCACCGTTGTCTTTCAACCGTATCAATTTAAAATTTTCTTTAATAGCACTGGAATTTAAAAGAGCCGAAATGCAAGTTTCGCATTTAATTTTGTTAAGTAAAAAATGTACCACATTTCCTGCTATGTAGCTTACTACTTCCAAACTAAATTCTGTCATGATATTTTCCGTTTTCAAAACTTCATCAAATTCTTTAATATATTCTTCATTTTCCATTTCTTCTTCAATCATTGGTGATAAAGTAGATTTATTCATTTTTTCCACTGATGAAGATATTTCAATTTTGACAAGTCAAAATTGAAATATTTTCAAGTGCCATGCAATTACCACTTTCAAAATTATTCAATTCTAGTTTGACTATTAGTTTTTTATAAATAGCCATGAAATATCGCGCTGTCGGGTTGTTGTTACACCCACCATGATGATGATGATGATGATGAGATGATGCTCTTATATTACCGAATAACAACTCCAGATGATCTTGAGACAACTTATAGGTGGGCAAATATTTTAATTTTTTTTCTTCTTCGACAAGCCCTAGGTATAAACTTTTGACACTATTGATGCATACCACAAGACCTAAAAACCCGGTTTTTTTAGGTGATTTAATTATTTCCGTTTCGTTATACATTTTTAGGTTTTTTATATATGCTTCCATTTTGTTTAAAAAAATGAACACCTTATCCTTGTTTTTGAAATTTATGGGTTTCTTGTAGTGTAACTGATTAATATTTCGTGAATTATTAATATCAAACAAGTCATTAAAATTTTGCAAAAAATCTAGTGTGCCTTGAACATCGGTGAACCCCGGTTGGTTAGTTTTGGAACAAAAAATTAAAGCTCTAGCTACACTACTGCTCATCAGTTGTGTCGCCAGCTTAACTTTCATTTTTTGGTTGTAGAAATAAATATGGCGGCGTCTTAACTTATTTGCAAGATGCAAATGTTCTTTTTCCTGTAGATGGTTAAGATGGACCAGGTACGACCACTTTATTAATCTACCAAAATTGTCTTTTAATGTTGCGCTTGATTCGAATGCATTTCTTACTAGTTTTAACATGTGGCAAGCATCTAACAGAACGTAAACTGGTTTTTGTGAAACGGGATGGCTAAAACAAGTTTTTATATTATTAATGTCAAAAGAGCATCCGAGAATTTTTGCCATTGTAAGATTAGCAGAACAACCGTCAAACGTCAGAGAAACAACTTCAACGCCAGTTGTGCTTAAAAGTTCAAGACACTGTTTCACTAGGTTTGACTTTTGCTCACCTGTTACACCGTCTGTCAGAAAGTATCCGACAGGTATTTTCCATGCCCCATTAATTGCAGTAACAAGGAATACTAAAGCCTCTTTAGCTTCACACAAATTATCCCCACCATCGTTTAAATTGTTTCCGAAATTAACATAACCATGCATACGTTTCCCATCCCATTCGATGCGCTGACGAATCGCCATCTCATCCAACACCAAATTACATAATATTGGATATTGTGTAGATTGAATTTTAGATTTTATAGCATCAAGGGACTCTGTGGTAAAACCAGGTTCTGCGTCAAAAGATTGATACCATTTTTTAATGGTCCTGGGATGAGGCAAGCAGGTCTCAAACTTGCGCCTTACATAAAGGTATGCCTTCGGCGAATAAAAATGTAGCGTCATCGCAAAACTCCGAAGGCTCGGTGAGTATTTTTCACGTGTTAATTTTTTAGATTTTAATTTCTTCTCACATCTTTTAAATAACTCTTTTGTGTTCACGTTGGTGTTTTCTAAAAAAAAGGCTTAGTCGCTATTAATTAATCTGTTTAATTGTAATTCCTTTATTATTTCTTGCAACTCTATAATTTTTTTTCTATATCTCCGGTTTTTACCTTGTAAACATTTTATTTTCGATCGTTGAGTTTTTATAACATTTTCCTTTTCGTTTATAATACGTTGCATTTTTCGTTTTCTGGGAGTTTCCATTATGTCCGGATCTATCTGTATCGCTCGCTTAATAGATTTAGATGAAATAGAAGGTGACGGAGATTTTGATGGTGTTACGTTAACTTGGATATCTGATACCTGAAATAACATGTTTGTTAACTTAATAGTTACCTTGCAAAAAGTAACTAATAAGTTACTAATAGCTCTACATCTATCCTCTCTTACAAATCAAAATGTAGATGCGTTGTCACCCGTGAGAACTAAGATGGAATGCCTCATTTCCAGTAAAAAGGGCGTCCGGCCACCTGTACTCACCAAGCGAAACGCAGAGGTAAACCGCTACTTCACGCTGGTTTTCTGTGAGGTCGTGGTACCACCCCGGTTCAAGCCGGCCCATCCGTGCGACAGCAAGATTGACTTAATTTCAGTATAATTACACAAAATGTCGTAAAGCATTTCGTTTCCAAATTACAAAGTATCAAAAATGCACTAGTGGCGCCACATAATTTCTTTACTGTTTTGCATAATAGAGCTACGGGATGGTTTGTATTTTACTAAAATACTTTATTTATTTAAAAGATACTTACATTTTCAGAAGTTGTCCAAACGTGAATAGTCGGATAAGCATGATCCAAAAGAACACGGCGTTTTCTTGTAGGATTAAAATCCTTTTCTTGAAAATGTGCTGAACATATTTTGCTATGTTTAGAAGGAAACCTATTTTTTTTCCCTGTTGCCAAAATCCATTTTTCCTTAACTTCTGGGTTTATCGGAAAACTAAAAAAATATAAGAATATTGAATAAGAACAAATATTTATTGTTAAATAAAACTTACGCTTTTTATTTAACAGCAAAATTTATTTCTAAAAATAATCCACTAGAATTGATTATACAAGGCAAAGAATATCGATAGCGTCGATAAACTAAAATCTAAGCACATCCTTAATTGGCGTCTGGGATCAGCGGCCATACTACGACGTTCAACGCGTCGTAGTATGGCCTTGAAGGGCAAAGTATCGTTCAATAAAATCGATTTAAAAATGTATTATTTTACTCACCAATGATAAGAAATTCCTTTATAAGAACAATAACCCTTTCCTGAACAGTTTGAACAGTTCGAAACACTGCAATAGACCATTTTTAACCACGTGCACCACGACTAACACTTGACGACGGCTTGTTTCGAACTGAGTCACGAAATTCTAGTAGTTGGCTTTTAAGCCAAATACACGGCGCGCGTTCCCGGCTCGTATAACATTTCTACTAGCTATATTAGGTGTTCTGTGGTTTCTTACTTAATTTTCTGATCAAGCGAAGGCAATTTTCTCTTTTTTCTCTTGTTACAGAAATAGAAATGTTTTCTGTATTAAAAACCAGTCCTAAGAATTTGCACTGATGTGAGGGGGTGAGACTACACTTATTAATATTGACTATAAATCCTAAATTAGTAAATAATTTTAGAGTTAACTGTATCTTTTCAACACATTCATTGTAATTACTACAAATAAGTATATAGTCATCTAAATATTGAACCAGGCGTAACCCATCTTCTCTTAACCTGGCATTGATTGGTTTTAAAAGCTTTGTAAAAACATGAGGTGCTGTACAAAGGCCGAAAGGGAGTACATTAAACTGATAGAGTTTGTTGTTAAAATAAAAACGTAGGTATTTCCTATGATCTAACTTAATATTTATCGTGTAATATGCATCCTTAATATAAATTGTTGCCAAACTCGGCAGACGCTGTCCTGACAGTTAATATCATATGTTACGTTCAGAATTTTTTATTTTATTTTATCGCACGCAATTCAAATAATTAACTGTCACGCTTGATTTACGAAAAGCAAATAAAATAAAAATTTATAAATTTTGTTTGTTTTAAAAAATCTATATTTTTTCTTTTGTTTTAAGTTTATTAATGTAATCCTTCTCCATTAAAAATACGTACATATATATATATATATATATATATATATATATATATATATATATATATATATATATATATATATATATATATATATATACCAATTTTCATGGTGATCGATCAAATAGATTTTGAGTTAAACGATTTCATATATACCAACATCCTCTTTTACACGTAATATATAGAAATTAATTGAAAACAAAAAAGTTAATAACATCCTAAACAAAAGAGTAACAGATTTTCTTAAAACGTAGCTAAGAACACTCTCAATTAAAGACCTTTCAAACGAAAAAAAATCAATATCGATTCATCCGTTTAAGAGATATGATGCCACAAACAGACACAGATACACAATTTAAACTCTGTTTTTGTCGGGGGTTAAAAATATACAAAAAATAAGATAATAATCAAATGTGACGCAAACCTGAGTAAATCCGTCCCCAAAAGCAACACCTGTTGACAAGTATGAGGCATATAGTTGCCCGTCTTCGACCATTTTTAAGAGAAGTGTACGACTTATACGAAACCGCCGCGAGCAAAGACCTGTAAGATAATGTGATTTACCCGAGTCTACTTTACACGAAGATGGTATAAAGAAATAATCCTCGGAATAATATTACGCGATGGCACACCTTTAGTCCCCTGGGATAGAGACAAAGCCCTTGTGGGAGCCCGAGGTCTGAAAGTTGGCGTCGTTTCACCCCCGTGCTTGGACACTGGCCGCCTCTCATTTGAAAAATACCTTTGTTTAGAGCACTGGTAACATCAGAGGCGGCTGAACTGAGTAAATGGCGCAAGTCTATGTCTATGAGAGATAACTAAATATTTGTGTCATTTGTTGTAAAAACTTTAGGTCCACGTACGATGAAGTTCCTAAAAGAACTGTATTCACGACTTGACATTGGGGCTGGAGACTGGTTATTTTCTCGCTCAAAGACCAAATTTAGCCGTTCTTAGCACGTGGGGTGTATGACTACATGATAGGCCCTTTTTATTAAAAAAGGTGCAATTATTTTGAATGTCTTACTTTAGACAATTAAGGACGTACTTACATTTTTGACATGCTCCAATTCAGATATTCGAATTGCAAGCTGACTTGCGCACGCACACATTGAAAGAGTTTTCCGCTATATTTCTTATATTATACCTAACTAAACTAAAGTTAGTTGGCGAAGCTTTGCAATCGCTTTTAGTATCTGATATTAATGATTGAAATATGATAATTATCGTAATAATGTTGTTATTATTTATACATTTTAAAGTTAAATGCTGTTTAAGATATTTATAAGAAACATAAATAATGTTAAACAGTTTTACATGCTAGGTCTAAATATAATCAAAAATAAATAACTAGACATAATCTAAAACATTAATGTATCCGCAGACTTTATAGTATGGAAGTAATTAATTACCTACTATGTTAGTTAAAACAATATAAATTATTAAAATACGCTAACACTAGTTCGTGAGAGACTGGTACCTAATAAAGGTATTAAACGATACCTGTTCTATAGGTCATCAGGTCCCTCCTCACGAATTGTACATCTTTAAATTACACGTTTGCATAGTGTATTAAAGACGTCATTAGGTGCTTTCATTTAATTGGTTATGAGAAAATCGACATTTAGTAAAATGAAGGATTAATATAACAAAGCCAATTAATTAAATGATGCAGATACATATTTTAGATTAAAATACAATATCTATTATAATTATAGATCATCATCATCATCATTGCAGCCCTTCACAAGTCCACTGCTGAACATAGGTCTCCGCCAAGGTATGCCACCTGCATCTATCGACTTCCTGCATGTTACCAGGCCGTCACTCCATCTAGTGTGGTATTGTAATACACTTCGCCTACCGGTACGAGGCTGCCACTCGAGAACCTTTTTTCCCCAACGGTTGTCGGTTCCTCGAGCTATATGGCCTGCCTATTTCCTCTTCAGCATAATAATCCTTCAGCGTACATAATGGTGATGCACGCTTAACCTATCGCTCCGCGTATTTTAAATACTAAAAATACCTAAGACAAAACTAAGCCGCAAATGCATTGTAAAGTAGACATAAAATAGCATAATAGTGAAGTAATAGTGTTATCTTAGCGTTATATGCAAGTGCAGTGCTTAAATAAGTAATTTTAAACACTTGCACTTTTGCACTTGCAAAGACAGTTTATTTACATTTAAAACTATTAATTTTTGGTTTGCAATAAAAATAAATCAACCTAGTGCTGTAAAATATCATCAAATTTAAGTGGAAGAATAGGCTATTATCAAAACAAAGTGTTAAGGTAATTGTGTTTTAACAAAACAGTGACGGTGAAAAGGAACCAGGCTCGGAAGGACCTCCTGATCCGGCTGCGGAGGACCACTTGAAAAGGAACCAGGGTGCGTAAATGTTCGGGCTCTAAAACAGAAGGGGGGAATCAAGGCTTCTCTCGATCCGGCCTCCTATAACGCCTACGTTGGGTTCGGGAACAACGTATGTGATCTCCGCAACGGAGTAACACACAAGGGCGATAACCTCTTCCTTTTCAAAAAATAGGTTCAGGCGGGGATAACGGGTCTTCCGAAGTCGTCCCGGTCCCAACGCCTTAACTCTTCGATGTGGACTGTATAATTTTGAGGGACGAATTTCTTGGGAATAAAACAGCAATTATCTTCAAACCGTTCCGTGAGAGAGTAATTACTTTTCCCTATCACTTCCCTACACTTTTTCTTTCTTCTTATTGACTGCTGGTCTTGCACTTTTTCCCGAAGGATTCCCGAACGAATTGCAGGAAAACTCGTTTACTGAGCTACCCCAGAGCTATACGCGAAAGTGAGCCGCGCCATTCGTGCGCTTGCGCAACTCAATTACATCAATTTGTTCTATCACTCTCTCACGGTTTACTCAATAACTTTATTTGTATAAGACATACATTTAGACAATTTACTTGTATAGATAGCACAAAAATATCTATACTACGATATACATTATATTTTCATATCACAAAAAACCTTTTATTTATTTAACAAAATATGCCTATTTTACTCACATATTCAAAGTTGAAATTTCTTAAATATGTAACATAGAAAGTTGAAACAATGTTTTCCACTTGAAATTATACATATCTTAATCAATACAACAGTTTAATTTACATTTTCTCTATACATTTCACTATTAAAACACTTTTAAATTTCTTATACAAAACTATCATTATTTCACTTATTCACAGGAATTTTCACATAAAAATAACACAGAATTCACCTTTTTTACACGTACTATTTGAAAAACTAACTTTGCACGGCTATCGACTATCAGTAAAAATGGAAAGTCTAATATCAACAATACTAGGTGAATAAATGCTTTTACACAATTCTCAAACGTTGAAAACTATTTCTAATCAGATTCTTATCAGTTATCATGTTTCTTATCAAACAATATAAGTGAATGTTTTCATAAATCAATCATAGAAAATAGGCATTTGTTTTCATACAAAACACATCAAACTCATATAAGACAATACTTATGCAATTAATTCCCATTAATTCTACTTATGCCTAGCAATCATCTCAACCGGGGAACAAATCCGGTAACATAATTTATATCTTAAAAATTCCCTATATGAAATTATTAAGAGATATTACTAAGAAAACGATAAACTATTCCGGCCTGGGAGTCGAACCCAAGACCTTCATATCTTTAATTCGATATTTCTTTAAGATTCAACTAAGCATTTTCTTATTAGAATATTATTGCTCGAAAATTTGCTTTTTAGAAGCTATTCGTAATCGGTTAACTAATAAATTGAAATATGCTTATAGGCGCGTCGCCAACAATCTCCCCCCCGTGCATCAGCACCATCATTTGGGAGGCGTCGCGGGTACCAGGACTATTATTCTGGATGTAGGTCTCCTCAAGATACCTGTGCTAGTAATGACGTCAACCACTCTGGTGTGACCGTCTGGTCCCGGTAGCATCCTATTAGTCTTGCCTTTGGGCCACGTATATCGTGGCAACGAATGATCTATTATCAAGACAATATCACCTTCTTTAGGCTCCATAAACTTTCCGTTATTACCTGTTCGAGGTATTAAAATAGGCATGTATTCTTTTAGCCATCTTGTCCAAAAATGGTCGGCTAACCTTTGTGCAGATTTCCAATTGAGTTGACCCGTCAGATGTTGCTCTAAAAATAATCCAGGTGGTCGATCACCACATGAGCGTCCCAGAATAAATGATTGGGTGTCAAACCCTCTTCAGGACTATCGATACTGAATGTTACCAGAGGTCTGGAATTTACAGTATCCTCTGCTTCTAAAAGCAACGTATGCAGAACCTCCTCTCGCGGGCTCTTTCTTTTGAGCGTAGCGGTCAACGCAATTTTAATTGATCTTACTAACCTCTCCCAGGCGCCACCAATGTGCGGTGCTCCCAGAGGTATAAATTTCCATTTAATATATTTTTTAAATGACTCATTCTTCATGCCCTAATAGCATTCTTCGCATGCTTTCAATAATTCTTTATTCGCAGCTTTGAAATTTGTCCCGTTATCGCTGTATATAACGGCTGGTTTTCCTCTTCTGGCGATAAATCGCCTTAATGCCATTATCATTGACGCTAGTGTCAATGAGGCTGCTAATTCTAGGTGTACTGCTCTGATGGTCAGACACGTAAATAAAACACCCCAACGTTTTTCGTATCGCCTTCCTATAGTCACACTTATAGGTCCAAAATAATCCACGGCTGAGCATGTAAAAGGTGGTTCATTGTGGGCTATTCTCTCCAGAGGAATATTTCCTTGTGGCACGTTCTGCGGTTTTGACCTGTATGTCCTGCACCACTGACAATGATGTGACACACTTCGTACTACATTACGCAAGTTCAAGAGATAAAATTTTTGGTTCACCTCATTCATCATCGTCTGGTGATTGGCATGTCCAAAATGATGATGAACTTCTCTAATCATCATTTTAACGATTTTGTGTTTACCGTCTAATACAACAGGTTTTCTACTTTCCTCGGTCAAATTAGACTTAAAGGTAAACGTCCATTTAAACGGAGTAAGTTATCTTCTCCTATTTCCATAGATTCACACATTTATTTCCAAATGAAAACACTCGTCTTGAACGAACTTTCAAATTAATAATTCAGCTTTTTTCAAGAGCGCTATGTCCAACGCGCTATCGGGTCCTTTAACCGACTTTGCTAAAACTTCGTTGGAACACATAACCGACTTTTCGGCTGCGTTGTCGGGTCTTTTAACCGACTTTCTTAAACTCTTGAACTTTTCTACCGCTTGTAAGGTGCGTGTAGTTGTCCCAAGGAATTTCTTAAAGCTGCTAAATCGTCCGTAGTCGGGTAGACTTAACGGTACTTGCTTTCTCAGCGCATTTACGCCTTTTGGCGATTTTCTTCACCTGTTTCTAAGCTATTTATGGTGTCCACTTGTTTGGGCCATAAATCAGGACTTTTCCTGAAGAACTCAGGTCCTTGAAACCAGCGATGACTTACGTCGCTCTTATATTTATTCTCCATTTTACATAAAACCTCGAGTCGGTTGCTAGCCCATCCCCTCAGTTGGAAAGAAGCACGTTTATGTAATTCATACATATCGTTTACTATCCTTTCGGCCGTCGTCACGTCGGGAAATGCCTGTAGATAGTCATCCATATAAAAATTGCTTTCCGTCGCGGAAGCTGCTTCTGGATAGATATGTGCGTTATCCTGCGCATTCCTATTCTTCACATATATAGCGATGCATGGTGATGATGCCGCTCCAAATATGAGTAACGTCATTCTATACTCTTCCGGTGGCGCGTCACGCTTGTTCCGCCATAAGAATCGAAGGCTATCCCTGTCTTCTTCCCGGATTTTCATTTGCAGGAACATTTCTTTAATGTCTGCCATCACTGCCACGCTTCCTTCTCTGAATCGTAGCAGAACTCCAAACAACGACTTCAATAAGTCCGGTCCGGTTAACAATGCATCATTGAGACAACGTCCGCCCATCCTAGCGGCGGCGTCGAAAACTATTCTTATTTTCTTTTTTTATGGGTGAGTCACTGCGAAGTGAGGAAGATACCACGTGCGTGGGGAAATGGAAATATGGTTCGCTTTCTCTGCGTAACCGTTAACGATGAGATTTTCAATTTGCTTCTCATATTCCTTTTTCAACTCGCTATTTTTGTCGAGTTTCTTTTCGATATTAAACAGGCGACTTTCAACCAGCGCTCTATTCGACGGCATGCACTCATTATCTGTGCGCCACAACAAAGCAGTCTCGTACCTATTATTAGGTATACGACGTACCGTTTTGCTCAAAATATTTAAAGCTCGTTCTTCTGGGTCGTTCGCGGGCTTTCGCAGACACTCCCAGAGATTCCAAACTAAAATAATCTTTGATCAACTTATCCATGTCTTCCTTCTTCTTCGTGGAAATGTGGTTAACAATCTTGATTGGTTTGATGCCACCCGATATGTGACCATGTAAAACCCATCTAAGTTTGGTGAGCGATGCCACAGGTAGGTTCTTACCTCCTGAAATTAATTCACGAGGAACAATGAGATGCCAATTGTCCTGGCCAATTAATATGGTAGGTCTGGACCTCTCATATATCAACTCGTCCTTAATCGGTGTCGAATGAACACCGTTGCAATAATTCTCGGCTTACTGACTGCGGAGAAAGGTTAAGTGACTTAATTGTTTGCACACTTATCTCCTCTAAGTCGTTAGAGTAAATGCCTTTTATCTTAACGTTTAAGCGATACGAACTGTCGTCGTTAATTCGCTTACCTCCCACGGCTTCAATACGTAATCCTATACTATTAAACGAGCAATTCTTGTATATATGTATATATATATATATAATCGGGATCTCGGAAACGGCTCCAACGATTTTCATAAAATTTAGTGTCCAGGGAGTTTCGGGGATAATAAATCGATCTAGCTAAGATTTATTTTTAGAAAATGTCTTTTTGTCCGTGTTTTTAGGCAATTAAAAACTGCTACAATATAGTTAGAATAAGAAGGTAAATTTTGACAGTTTGGTAATGATTATAAATAGCTTATTGGTATAATGGGCGGTCACAAAATCGTAAAACCCCGGTTCGAGCCCAGACCGACCGACCGACTTTTTTATTTATTTTTTTCAAGTTTCTTTCTTTTTTGAGAAAATATATTTTTTTCGAGCCCTTTTTTTAGTATTTTTTAAAAACACGAAAATTTAAATAAAAATAATTGCACTCATGATTTTTTATTCAAATAACCAGTTCAGTTTTTTCTGTTATGTCGCTAAGATCAAAAAATATTATTTATAATTCATCAGTATGTAATTTGTATCTAAATATAATTTCCAAAACACACGAATTAAAAAAATCGAGCGAAAAATACCGAGCAAAGCTCGGTCAACCGGGTACTCCTATACCTTTAAACGAGCAATTCTTGTATATATGTATATATATATATATATATATATATATATATATATATATATATATATATATATATATATATATATATAATCGGGATCTCGGAAACGGCTCCAACGATTTTCATAAAATTTAGTGTCCAGGGAGTTTCGGGGATAATAAATCGATCTAGCTAAGATTTATTTTTAGAAAATGTCTTTTTGTCCGTGTTTTTAGGCAATTAAAAACTGCTACAATATAGTTAGAATAAGAAGGTAAATTTTGACAGTTTGGTAATGATTATAAATAGCTTATTGGTATAATGGGCGGTCACAAAATCGTAAAACCCCGGTTCGAGCCCAGACCGACCGACCGACTTTTTTATTTATTTTTTTCAAGTTTCTTTCTTTTTTGAGAAAATATATTTTTTTCGAGCCCTTTTTTTAGTATTTTTTAAAAACACGAAAATTTAAATAAAAATAATTGCACTCATGATTTTTTATTCAAATAACCAGTTCAGTTTTTTCTGTTATGTCGCTAAGATCAAAAAATATTATTTATAATTCATCAGTATGTAATTTGTATCTAAATATAATTTCCAAAACACACGAATTAAAAAAATCGAGCGAAAAATACCGAGCAAAGCTCGGTCAACCGGGTACTTCTTCTTTACGTCCGCGAGGCGCTAACTTCTGAGCCATCCACTCCTCTATGAGTGTCATGGTCGATCCCTCATCCCGAAGAGCTGTTGTCTTGACCTTTCCTCTAGGTCCATACAACTCGACCGGTATAATCTTTAAGTATGCACATGCTAGTGCATTTACTGTACTAACAGTTGTAATTTGATCCTCTTTACCCTCTTCGTCCCCTTGCGGCGAGGTATTTTCATTGGGGTATCGGTGTAGCATTCGATGATGTGACATTCTACATCCCTTTACACCACATTTTTTCGCTCTGCACTCTAACCTCCTATGGTTAGGTGACAAACATTGGAAACATACTTTCGCTTTTTTAACCGCGTCCCATTTCTCGCGATTATTCATATCCTTAAACTTCTAACAACTCACTATAGAGTGCTCCTTGTTACATATAACACATTTATGTGTTACCCGACTTACAAGCTTATCCTGGGTTATCATAACCATTTGTCGGTTGTGCCCTTTATTATTTCGGCGTTCTAGACGCTCGCTCGTATTATTTCGGCGTTCATAGCGGTTGCGTACAGACCCCTTTGCGGTATGTACAGTTTGCTTCCTGAATTCAGGACGCTTCCGCTTTTCAGCCACATTTTCGTTGCTTAAGGACGTTCCAAATTGTTCACTCAATAAATTTAAAAACTTGGTCATCTTCTGTAACTCTGGCTCCAAAGGATGCTGAGCTCGATATTCAAACCATTTAAATTTTAATCATGGTTCCGAGTTTCTCTACTATGCGGCTTACTAACTCCGGTGAGTATAAATACTGTGGTTGGTTCAATGCTTGTATTGTGGCAACCACGTTCGTACTGCGACTTGCAAAAGAACCTATATTTCGGCAATCTTCTACCAATCTTGGCATACGCTTTACATTCTCGATTTCGGCTAAAATGAGCATCTCAACCCTACCGAATCTTCTTTCGAGAGCGTTCATTATGTTACGCGCTCCAATCGACGATATACTAGCGCCATCTAGTGTCAGGAACGAGAGCGAGTAGAGCGTGTAAAGAATGACATCACAGATCTTTCGACCGACAGCGCCACCCGAAGAACTAAGTTTCTAGAAAATCTATACTCGAGCTCTCGGTACCTTGCGCGTGTTTACTTGAACATTCCGGATATTTTGCTAATTTAAATAAATAGGTGGCGCAAGATGCGATCGAGAGAGAGTTGAACTCAGCGACACAAGCGAAGCTTTGGAGCGGAATTAAGTGAATTAGTGTGTTTAATTATTAGTGTTTTAACTTAAATTTGTGTAAAGTAAATTAAAGTGTTAATTTAGGTAATTTTATCGATAATTTTTATTGTCACGAACCTCAAACTCGTAACAATTGGTGTCAGAAGTGGGATAAAATAATGCCGATTTTACCTAAGGAGGAAACGGAGGGTGTCCGTACCCGAAGTCAACGCCAGCAGGAGACGGACCAGAGGAGATTTGGTGGTGCAACGCCGCAGATGTCTGAGGGCCAGCCGCCGGCCACGGAAGCCGGTCCGTCAGCAGCTTCTACGTCTGTGGCACCTGAATTAGGTGCTCTGATGGTGATGCTGCCGGAGCAGGCTTGCCGACAGGAGGAGCAGGCTCGCCGACAGGAGGAACAGGTCCGTCGGTTGGTAAGTACGTGGCTAGCGTGCGTCTATAATCTCACACTATTTGAACAACTAACTTTTCACGGCTATCGACTATCAGTAAAAATGGAAAGTATAATATCAACAATACTAGGTGAATAAATGCTTTTACACAATTCTCAAACGTTGAAAACTATTTGTAATCAGATTCTTATCAGTTATCATGTTTCTTATCAAACAATATAAGTGAATGTTTTCATAAATCAATCATAGAAAATAGGCATTTGTTTTCATACAAAACACATCAAACTCATATAAGACAATACTTATGCAATTAATTCCCATTAATTCTACTTATGCACAGCGATCATCTCAGCCGGGGAACAAATCCGGTAACATAATTTATATCTTAAAAGTTCCCTATATGAAATTATTAAGAGATATTACTAAGAAAACGATAAACTATTCCGGCCTGGGAGTCGAACCCAAGACCATCATATCATTAATTCGATATTTCTTTAAGATTCAACTAAGCATTTTCTTATTAGAATATTATTGCTCGATAATTTGCTTTTTAGAAGCTATTCGTAATCGGTTAACTAATAAATTGAAATATTCTTATAGGCGCGTCGCCAACAGACGGTGACAGTGAAAAAATTGCAAAAATTTCAAACAACGTAACGAACATCTCTTATCTGAGGAATAATTTATTATTTATAATGCCTACTTACATCACACCTGTTGACGGCAAATTGGCTCAATTGTCTGCCAACGCCGTGTTACTCTAAGTTTCTCGAGTTCGAACCCAGCGTTTGTGGTTGACCTTTTGTGATATTTGTGAATTTTTACTCGTAATAAATTGACAATAAAACTTAAATAACTATTAAATTACTAAATATAATTTAGAAAGGAATTAAATACCGAAGATTATATAGTTGTTTTGTGTGCTTCTCGTTCGCTACCGTCAGAAAATGGATAGTACTGGTAATGTTACTTTAAGACTTCGATGCCAAACAAAAACAAAATCATATGAAAGCTTGAATGAGGGCGATTCGTTTGATTGTACGTTTTCCGAGGGCCGATTGAGTAGGAGTTTAAACTTAACTGCAAATAAAACGAGCGTGATCGAAGATTTAAAGTCAGAAATAAGTGAGCTTAAATCTAATTTAGATAGTACACAACATGAGCTCGATAATATTATCTTGGAAAACATTCAACTAAAGAAACAAGTGTCTCAACTTAGACAAGAAATAGAAGTTCTCAAGCAGGTATGTAAAAGTCCTATATCCTCAACAAGGAAAAAAAGATGTATAAGTCGTAAAGATACTAAGCGTCGTTTAACTTATTGTTTCCAAAATAACCCACATCGAAACTCACTAACTAACGATCCCGTAACACATGAGAATACCGATCAGGAAGAGTCGTTGTTAAAAAATACACCACACAAAACAAACCAAACTAAAAAGAAATTTTCAATAGATCGTACTCAGTTGTCTAACTATGACGTTAATAAAAAGTGCAAAGATTCTAATCTATCTATAACAGATGGCGCTGCTTGTAACATTACGGAAGTTGAACCAAAAAACAAACCGGTCTTTAATGGTGTAGAAATATTTAAGAATAATTAGAATATTTGCACGAATATCAAAAAATTCTGTTATCATACAAGTATACAAAGAAACTACACTAAAAAACAATAACTATCTATCATAAGTAGCAATAACAATAACAAGATACTAACGATCGCAGAAGATACGTTTCCAAATTATCAAATTTGCCATTATTTGACACCGAATTGTAGGATGAAGAAGCTTATTGATAACATTGACCAAAAATTAAAAAACAATACAAAGAACGACTATTGCGTGATTTTCGTTGGTGAAGAGGACTTTCGGCGTACTACAAACTATGTTAATCAAACAATTACCTTACGGGAAACGCTTTTAAAAATACAACACACAAATGTCATAATATGCGCCTACATTTAAACACAACGATTATTCCGCGATATTTAACGGAAGAATAGAAACGTTTAACAGTCTAATGTATCTAGATATAAATACTCATAATTACGCGTATTTGTTTGATTCTAACTTGTATCTGTCATACGATTATAAAATTTTTTGGAAGAAAAATGGATGTGTCAACAATCACGGTATGGCCAATATATTCAATAATCTAAGGCTAATGATAAATTGATTTGTGGATTTAAGTTAGGAAGATAATATAAACCACTTCCGTGACACGAAACAGAAGTATGAGTCATCCCCTCTTTCACTTTCTAGCACTAAAGATTCCGCGAATGAATGTTTTTTTGTGTAATGAATTTATTTTTTCTGTAATGAATATATTAAAATTTTACACCAAAATATTGCAGGACTAACAAAAAAATCTAACGCACTTACTGTGTGCTTAGATGTGTTTTGTGTGCTATGTGAAAAAAAATATTGGTAGATGTACTGTGCATTACGGAACATTTTATTAAGGAGGGGTATCAGAAACAACTGTTTGTACCGAATTTTTGTCTGGCTACTTATTAATGTAGAAAGGCGCAAGGGAGGGGTGGTGCATGCATTCTTGTGAGAAACGGTCTTCAATTTAAGGATCTACCTAAAATATCGTGTTTATCATCTCCAGGCATATTTGAATGTTGTGCTATTGAGCTTATCGATTATAAGATAATTGTCGTGTGTATATATAGAGTACCAAATGTGAACTATCTTAACTTCTGTCTCGATAAACTAGAAACTCTTGCAAGGAATATCGCATTCACGATATGAAAACATTGTTGTTGGTGGAGACTTTAATATAGATGTTCTTAAAGAAACTAGTCTAACAAATTCGTTTGAATGTTTATTAATTAGATATAACTTGAAATTGGCATTAAAACAACCGACCCGCATGGCTAGCTTAACATATTTAGACAATTTCGCACATTTAACAAGTCATTTAAGGCTGATGTCTTCGAGTTTGCGCTGTCCGATGATACAGCACAGCTGCTGCACTGTCCAGTGAAAAAAATATATGCAATAAACTATTGGTATACGCCTAGAAGGGATTATACTATGGAAAACATAACGAAATTTAAAGATTACATAAAACATCTCTATACGATACAGATGATCCAAACGCAGCATATAATAAATTTATCGATACGTTTAGACTTATTTACGATTTATGTTTTCCGATTAAATTGATTAAAGTAGATATAATAAAAAAAACCAAAGTGGTTGTCTAAAGGACTCTTCTCTTGTCTAAAGGTCTAAATTAAATTATGCAGTTGAAAGAAAAGAAAACTTCTGTGGCAGCTAAGATTAAATCCTAACAGTAAAAACAAAATTTTATTTTCAAATTATTCGCAGCTATATAAAAAAATTATTAGATTGACACAAAAGGCACAAAATAACAAAAAAATAAAAGCATCTAAAAATAAGTCTACAACAACTTGGCAAATTATTAAACAAACAAAATACAACTTACCTACACGTAGTATTAATAAAATTAAGGTAAATGATCAAACTCTATCAAATCCTCAGTGCATCGCTGAAGCATTTAACAACTATTTTATCGATAATATTAAGGCAAACATAGATGTCACTAACAAACATAAATCTTGTAAAATGAATACCAACAGTAAATCTCTGTTCATGCCGCCTAGTGTTTCATTAGATATTCACAAAATAATAATGTCGTTAAATAATACAAGTAGCGTGGGAAACGATGGCATTGCTACAAAAATATTAAAACACATATCAACGGAAATATGCGGACATCTAAGTCATCTAATCAACCTAAGTATTAGTGCAGGTGTGTACCCAGATGCCTTAAAAACATCAATTATAAAACCGCTGTATATTTAAGAAGGAAAATAAAGAACTAATGGAATATAATCGGCCCATCTCACTTATTCCCGTAATTTAAAAGTATATATATAGTATATATATAAGGAAATACATAAATTTATTGAAAATATAACATTTTATGTGAGGAACAAAAAGGATTTAGACCACATAGGACAATCAATATGGCCATATATGACTTTATATACAATATTATTAACAATATCGATAAACGTAGACATGTATGTGGCATATTTTGCGACATGACAAAGGCATTTGATTATGTAAATTACGCTACTCTTTTAGAAAAACTTGAAGCCTATGGCATTAGAGGCAATGTTCTTAATCTAATTGAATCTTACTTAAAGAATAGAACACAAATAACTGAAATTAATCAAATTAATATAGCAAATAAGAAGGAAGAGATATATCAATCGTCAAAGCGCGAAGTTAAATTTGGAGTACCGCAGGGGAGTGTGATGGGTCCTTTTATATTTATATTGTACATCAATGACTTACCTAAATGCATTGAGCAACCAGTAACACTGTTTGCGGATGATACCACAGTAACAATACCATGTAAAAATGTAGAGACCTATGAAAATGACATTAATAACTCCTTAAAATTAGTTGTAAACTGGTTAGACGAAAACAATTAAAAAATAAACTTAAATAAAACAAAAGTTATCCATTTCAGTCAACGGATTCTAGCATGATCCTAAATGTACACTACAATAATGATGTTGTAAAAGAAGTTGAAACTGCAAAGTTCCTGGGTTTCGAAATAGATAAACAAAACAAACGTTACTCCCTGCGTAATAAAAACGCCTGCGGCCATTAAAACAGCAACCGAGAGAGGATCCGTTGTCCAAACTCAACCAATTAATCAGCCACAGTGTGTGATTCCAAGGAAAGAGTTAAATATTAATATTAGCAAGGAAGAAGAAAAAATTGATAAAGATCTGATGAGTGGACTACAGTTCGTAAGAAAAGGGGGAGTTACCAATTAAAAATGTGAAGAAAGGAAATAATAGGTACGGGTTTATTAGATATACAGGCTACGGAAAAAAGCGGCAACTTCACGTTTGGCGTTTGAGTAAAGAAACCACAAGTGATAAACTAACATCACATGACAAAGGAGTGTGTGGTCCAGATGCTAATGTTAAGATTGAGAAAATTAAGCATAAGACAGAGAGGGATTACGCTTCTTTTATCATAACGGTATCAGAGTCAATATATGATAAGTTGTGTCAACCGGAAATGTGGCCCATCAATGCGGAATTTTGCGAGTGGATTTGGTTTCGAAAAGCTACAAATAAACCAATTAAAGAAAAATAATAGTTTTGAATTTTACTATCAAAACGTCAGGGGTCTTCGTACAAAATTAAACCGGTTTAGTAACAATATTGAATCATTGAATGCCGATATAATTGCTATTACAGAAACAGGATGCAACGATTCTATAATGGATGCGGAGATTGTGCCACCAGGTTATGATATAATAAGGTGTGATCGAGCAGACGGCCGTAAGCGAGGCGGCGCGTTATTCGTGGCCACACACGGGTTACAGCTGCAACGAGTGAATACACCGGGTGACGTAAACATAGATAACTGCTCATTTGAACTGGTTTGTGCGACAGTACACGCTAAAGATAAATGTTTAATAGTAATAATAATAATAATAATACTTTATTTTCAAAACTTGCATAACTATGACATTTATAAATAACTATTCTAAGATCTATACCTAGTTCACAAAGAATGATGGAACATCTGTGTCTGAACTAGATAAATATATATCTGTATTTCAGATCACAGTGCTCTTCCCTATTACATATAAACAGACTAACATAAGTATATAATGTGTATTAATATGTATCTCTTTGTGTATAATATGTTGAAAGCATGAGTGTGTGTAAGAGGGTGTGTAGGTAACATTAACTAGTAGTAAGTAATGCTTCAGTTTCTTCAAAGTTTAACTGATGAAGAAATTCGAATAATTTAATTTTGCATTTCTTTTTATTTAAAGAGTACAATTCCGTCTTTTTATTGATTTTATTATAAAGAAGTGGTCCAAGGTAATAAAAACCTTTATTAACGAAAGAATGACTAGAAATAGGTCTATTTTTGCAAACTTTATCTTTTCTTCGTTTAGTTAACAAGAGATCTTTATTATAAGATAAGCACGAATGTTGTTTCAACACTGTGTTTAAAATAAATAGTTGACGAACAGTGAGTACTCCAAAGGATTGATATAACTGAGACGTAGGGGAAAGTAAGGGTTTAAATGTGCATACTTTAAGGATTGCTCTTTGTGCTATTTCAAGGGGTTTTAAGATCGATTTTGATGCACCTCCCCACACAGTAATACAATGTTCAGGATTGATTGAGCAAGAGCTAAGTATATCTGTTTCAGCAATTTGGGATGCGCCACATGTCGAAGATTTTTGAAAATAAAGCTTAGTTTTCTGAGTTTGGCACAAACCATAAGTATATGTTCACGAAAGGTTAAATTTTGGTCTAATATTACCCCCAAATATTTTATGGAGGCAGTTTTAGTAATGGAAGGACATGAACAGAAGTTATTATTACAGCAACTATGAGCTGTTAGTGAAAGAGACGGCGTTGGTTGAGTAGAGTTTCGCATACTAAAGGAGATAAAATGTGTCTTCTCAACATTAAGAGTAAGAGAATATAGTTGTAGCCAATGAGTAACTAGATTTAAACCGAATTGTGCACTTTTGTAAGCATTCTCCCACGAGTCATCAGAAATTAGCAAGACAGTGTCATCTGCATAGCAAATTATTTTACAATTTGGGATATTTAGCTGACAGAGGTCATTTATATAGATTATAAATAAGCTTGGGCCTAATATACTGCCTTGTGGCACACCGTGTGTAATCGGTAGATCTCCACTAACTTGATCATTAATTTTGACATATTGATATCTATTAGAAAGGTATTCTTTAAATAAATTTAGTTGAACATCACGTATTCCAAGAGATTCAAGCTTATGTAATAATAAAGGAATGGAGACTGTGTCAAAAGCCTTGGCAAGATCCAAAAATATACCAATAGTTTTCTTGCCCTTATCCAGATTACCTACTATATAGTCAGTAACCTCATGGACTGCATCACTAGTTGATTTATCGGGTCTAAAACCGAACTGGCTTTTAGAAATAAAGTTATTTCCTTCTATATATTTGACTAGTCTTTTATTGATTATGCGTTCCATAAGCTTAGAGATGGATGGAAGTATCGATATAGGCCTGTAGTTATTGACACAGTCTCGTTTACCTGCCTTGTAAATTGGAAATACCATAGATTTTTTTAGAAACGTAGGAAATATACCTTGAGATAAACAGTTGTTAAAGATATGTGTCAAAGGAGGAACGAAAATGTGTTTGAAGTCTTTAAGGACCTTATTTGGTATGCAATCCCAGCCCACAGAACAAACGTCCTTTAACTCTGTGATGAGTTGCTCAACCTCTACTACGTCAGTACTTAACAATACGAAGGATTTTAAGGAACTTGTAGTATATCCTTTATTATACTCACTGTGTGAAATGTTTTTGCATTTTAGTGTTTTCTCTGCTAAGTCTCTCCCAATTGTTACAAAAAACTCATTTATATCGTCGACTGATTTTTGCTCGTGTGTAGGGTCTATCAATTCGATTGCTTTATTTTTAGGTTTTGATGTAGATGTTATTGTTTTTATTGCATCCCATAGAGCTTTGTTGTTTTTCTTTGCATTTATTAATAGATTTTTTTCATATGTTCTCTTAACTTTTTTTAATAAATTATTACAGTAATTTCTATATCTCGTATAGCTTAGCTTAATTATTTCATTATTTGGTGACTGTCTTGATTTTATATGCAAACTATCTCTATGTCTCATACAACGAAGAAGTCCCGGAGTTATCCACGGTTTGATGATTCTGTTTCGTTTTTTTCAGTTTAGTCGTTAAAGTATTTGACTCTATAGCCCTTTGAATTGATGTTATGAAAAATTGCATGGATTTATTTGGATCACATGAAGAGTATACAGTATTCCAATTAATCTGTTTTAAATCGGATTCCAAAGTCACACTATTTAATTTATTAAAAGTCACGAGGGCTAAATCTTTTTTTTGTTTCACTTTTAGGCATAAAAGTACGGCCTGGTGATCCGTGATCGAAGATTGTAATACTAAAGTTCGGGATTGCAATTTAGTATTCAAAATAACGTGATCTAAGCAGCTATTTTCTCTAGTAGGGATACTATGTGCTGGTAAAAGGCCATGATAGGAGCATAAATTTAAATATTCTAATGATTTGGGGTCACAATTTTCTGAAAAAATATTAATATTTATGTTACCAATTATAGAGACTGTTTTGAAAGTACACAGCTTTGCAAGGATCCTATCAAGTGAATGAAGGAAATCTTCAATGTTTTTGAACGATGGAGATCTGTAAATGGCCAGAAATGCAAAATCTTTTCCTAACTTTATAAAAAGACAGTTACAATCTTGACATTGTGGTTCTTCAATAGTGATATGATGATTATATTTACTATATACTACTATTCCATCATTTTGGTTTAAATAGTTTTTTGTCATATAATGGTTATAACCATCCATGTAAGGTATTACCGGATTACAGGATAACCAACATTCTGTCAGTATAATAATGTCACAGGAGATATCAAGTCTTTTTAAAGTTACCAAAAAACTATCATAATTCCTTGAAATACTACGGATATTTTGAGTAAGTATAGTCAAATATTGTGAAGGCTGATATAATAAACTCTTACAATCTTCGACTTTACAAGACATAGATTCAGATACAGCTATATTATCTATTTCACTAAAGTTATTATTACCTGTGTAGGTAATGAGAGCATATGAACATAAAATGAGATGAAATATAAGATTTATAACCCAAAATAAAGCGCTTAAGGCCTAATAACATACGACAAAAACTGAAGTTTATAATTAATATATACAATGTATTTGCTAATAAAGCAATTAATTTATAGGAAATGTTATTAAAAATTATTCTAATAAGTAATAAAATAGTTTGTAGAGTGTAAAGTGTTGTATGCAAGGTATAAATACGTTTTATGTATTTTTTTTACGAATTCTAAATAAAATATATTGTGGTATAATATTGTTTCTGATCTTAAAAATAATATGTTTAAGGTAGTTAGTTTGAGTGTTGTGGCAGAATAAAATAAACAGTCACAGGGCGGTTTTATCCTTAAGTTTCACCAGATCCCCTTCTTCTTGAATACGAATTTGAGGCAAACCTTCTTTTTTCCGAAGGAAAATTTTCCCATAGGACGTCCAGCAGTATGCGAAACCATGGCTTTTTGCAAAATCTCTTGCCAGGAAAAATAAACGTCTTCCATTCGGTGTAAGAGCTTCTGATATGTAAATCTGTTGTTTATGTGTGCTATCAAAACTCAAAAAAGAAGTATTTAATTTTTCATTTTTTTCTTTCAAAGTAAGTTTTTTAAGGTTTTGTATAATGCTTTCTTTTGTCAAAACTGAGGTGAATTCGACGACTATTGGTTTTGATATATTAGATTTTGCTGTATTACGATATATATCTTTAATATCTCCGCTTTCTATTTGTAAATTTAGTATGTTACCAATTTTTTTTACCGTATTTGAGAGTTCATATTTGTTCTCGCTTTGAATTTTCGGTATATTTCTAATTTCTAGCTTAGTTGAACAAGAAGCTCTTTCTAAGTTTTCTATTTTATTTTCAAGCTGTTTTATGTAAGTTATATATTCTTTTCGTTCTTTTCTGAACCCTTCCAACTCCTTCTGAATTTTATCATACTTATGTGACAGTGTTTCCATTGAGAGTTGTATTGTATTATTTTGTGATTTTATTTCGGATAGCGAATACTCCAATGTTTGTAATTTGTTTGTTTGTTCGGATACAAAACTAGAAAACATAGTACGCACCTCTTCCATAAAAGTATGAAACTCATTTTCACGCTTTCTATTTAAACGTCCCATGTTTGCGCTGTTGTTGTTATCTTTATTTTGAAGGTCAGATACTCTTCCACCTGTGCTTTCTGAATCTGTCTCGGAAACATTGGTTTTTTTTGGTGGAGTGCGTTTCAAAGGCATTATGTTATTATAAGTATAACTGGTTAAGAACAGGCAGTATAATTGGTTGTGAATAATTATGAATACAAGATGGTGGGTAGTTTACTATACCAGGAGAGGCAAGCAAACAAAATACAGTAGTCAGGCGAAACTGGTTGCAAATTGAATTATACCAGGAGCGCAGTTACGTACCTCCCACAATTACGTAGTGCGTGATGTTCTAGTGCGTACGCCGTTGATTCGTCGAGCTTCGCACCGCCCTCGTGCTAGTGTGCAGACGATGATGGGCGGTTAAATGGGTGTCACCATATTTATAATTGTGAGGCTGCAGAGACGAACTAGGAGGTTTATTTTTATGTTACAAAATACAAAAATACTGATGTTTTTTAGGATAATAGAACAATTGTGTTTTAAATATAGACATATTATTTTGATAGGTGATTTTAACTTAAATTCAAGTAATCAAAATATTAAAAATTGTTTTGAATATTTTGTGTCCTTTTGCGAATTGGCTCAGATGAATAAAGTCCTTAATTGTAATCAGAGTCAACTAGATTTAGTCTTGTGTTCGTTAGGATTAAGTGATGGCGTACAAGTATGCGAAGATGACAAACCATTAGTGCCTGTAGACACGTATCATCCACCGCTCGCGGTGACCCTGGAGCTCAGCGCTGGCGGTGTGACGTTGCTACCCGTGGGGGCCGAGCCCGTTGCTTTAAACCGTGAGACATCAGCAAACCAAATTAAATCGCAGTGGAATTTTTATAAAGCTGATTTTTACTTATTTTATTATTGTTTAGCTTGCGCCGATTGGAGTTTGATTAATGAGACACAGGAACCAGAGGAAGCTTTGGAGTTTTTTTATAATGTTTTATTACGGTGTTTTAGATAAATGTGTATCGAAAAAGCGGGAAAATAAAGTAGATCAAAGACACTACCCCGAGTGGTATACTAGTGATTTAATCAGGGACATAAAATTAAAGGCTAAACTTCACAAGTTATATAAATCGACCGGATCTCGTGCTCACTACAAAGCTTTTTCTGCTTGCAGGGTGCGAATTAAGAAAACTATTGATAGCGCATACCTAAACTATCAAAATCGTGTGCAAAGTAACTTGACAAAAGATCCTAAGTCTTTTTGGGATCATATTAGGGCAAAAAAAGGGACCGTTAAACGTAAACAAATATTGAAAGATGGAGTAACATTGTCAGATCAAGAAAGTGCGACTGAATTTGCCAAATACTTCTATTCAGTGTACAACAGCGAGCCAGCGCGTTTGAACGTAGACGAGACGGTGTTGGCGGGCGGTGCGGGCAGCGTGCGCGTGCACGTGCACTTGCGCGCGGCACTCGCCCGACTCAAGCCGAAGCGCTCGGCGGGCCCAGACGGTATACCGGCGTTTGTGAGACTGCCGCTCAGTGCTGGCAGAATTTTTATACGTTATTACATATTTTCAACTTGTGTCTGAAGAATTCGTATTTTCCAGAAAGTTGGAAAATCACGCGTGTTACTCCGATACCTAAGGGAGGTAACAAACCTACAGTTGAATCCTTCAGATCAGTGGCGATTCTCTCAGCACCTGCGAAGGTGTTTGATGGAGCCATTCAGCGAAGTGTACAGGAACAAGTTGCACCGCAGTTATCGGACGCCCAGCTTGGCTTCCGGCTAGAGAGGAGCACAACTAGTAACCTCTTAAATGCCATAACGTATTTGGTACCTCATGTTAATGCAGGGTTGCAGGTAGATGCCGCCTACTTTGATTTTAGGAAGGCGTTCGACTTGGTAGATAACGATATCCTACTGTCAAAGATGGCGAAAGCTGGCTGCACACCTAAACTGCTTCATTTTTTTGAGGATGATTGTCGCCACCTTCAGCAAGATATCGACCAAGTAGTTGAATGGAGCCACAAAAATAAACCGCAGTTTAATATTTCAAAATGCTCTATTCTATCATTTAGTCGTGCAAGGGCACCGCTCCATTACAACTATAAGGTAAATGGCGAGCTTGTAGTAGTAGTAGTAGTAAGAGTATATAAAAGTACACACACACAAGTGTAATAATAATCCTATATAATCAAGTTTATTAATACAATAAAGAGAGTCTTATATCATCATTCGTTTGTTTAACTCCTCTCCTAACATTCGCCCTACATGGCGACCCTGCCGAAGTAATTCGCGACGCGAATATGACACCCTCCGTCGTATTTGGAGTGGAACATTTTTTCTTTGTGCAACTGATGAACTAAATCAAGCTATGGCGTTCTGTGGCTATCATTGTGCTGGTACTTCTACTGGGGTCCCTATATTGCTTGTATCGAACATATAGGCGATGTCATATAAAGTAGATTAATACAGAGATAAACAGAAATACCCTAAGAAGGTCTATTTTTCGGCAACCACAATCCCCCACAAATATGGAAGGGGCAAGTCAACCAAGGGCGTATTATAAAGTATGACCGGCGCTGATCAGTGTTTCAAAATAGCGTTTAAGTGCGTATAAAATGAGTAAAAAAGTGCGTGTCTATTAATAGTGCAAAAATAAGGGTATTGTGTTTATAAATCAACGACGTAAATCTGGGACTCTAGCTTATATTACTGAACTTTATATTTTAAATTAAATCATGTATTCGTTGTATTGTTTTAATCGTCATTGAACCGTATTATTATTATTTATTTTTATTAAATATTTCGTAAAATTATTTATAGTATACTCTATTCTACGTATTGGTGGTAAGTTATGAATATTTCTTTAGAACAGTTATATGAGAAATTAAAAGAAGTGAGAACATATTTAATTAAAATTGGACCGAGTAGACGTGAAGGAAAAGTTTTAGATACTAAACTTAAAGAGGCCAATGAAATATTTAGTGACTATTCTAAGTTGTTAATAAATTTTAATAGTAAAGTAAAGGAAGGTAAGATTAAATCTACTGATATTCCATCTTATCAAACCTATTGTAAGAATTTTGAATCATCATATCAGGATATTATAAAATTGTGTAAGCCCGAGTGTGTACAATCTGAAAATCCGAGCAATATGGATACTTTCGATTTGAAAACGGCTTTGACTTTATTACCTGTTATGTCAGATGACGAAACAAGTGTGAAACAATTAGTAGACAATATTCAGTATTATAATTCTTTGTTAACAAAACAGGAATGCAAAAAGAATTTAATTAAATTCATATTAAAATTTATTCGCAGAATTGAGACTAAAACAAAAACAAAAAGTAAATAGTTTCACTTTAAAATAATAATTAAAATTATAATATTTACGATTAAAACTAATTATATCATCATTCTCTAAACCATTTCCCATTATCTGGGGTCGGCGCAGTAAACCTTCTTGTTCCATTCCTCTCTATCAGCCGTCATTTCCATACTTACTCCTTTCATTCTCATATCACTCTTCACACAATCGATCCATCTTTTATTCGGCCTTCCTCTGCCCGTGTGTCCCTCCACATTCATATTCAACACTCGTATTGTGACATGACTTTCATTCTTCCGCATCACATGCCCAAACCATGCCAATCTGCTTCCTCTCACCTTTTCTACCACTGGCGCTACTTTCAGGCTTCCTCTTATATACTCATTCCTTATCTTATCCATCCTTGTCACACCACACATCCATCGTAACATTCTCATTTCATTCGCATGCAGTCTATTTTCATCCTTCTTCTTGACGGCCCAGCATTCACTTCCATACATGACGACAGGTCGGATGATCGATTTGTAAATTTTCCCCTTCAGCCTTATTGGCATTCGGGGATCGCACGTTGTGGCTGTGACCTGTCGCCATTTCATCCACCCTGCGTTAATCCTATGCTGCACAGCTCTATCTATTCCGCCGTCGCCTTGAATGAGGGAACCGAGGTACTTGAAATCTGAGCAGGTAGGCAGTATAGCGCCATCCAACGACATGGGTACAGGACTGGAAAGACCGCCGAAATCACAGCACAGATATTCGGTTTTGGATCTGCTGATCTTCAAGCCAACACTTTCCAGCCTCTGTTGCCACCCCGTCAGTCTGCTCTGTACCTCGATGCCTTCTTCCCCGACAAGCACGATGTCATCGGCAAAGAGCATGCACCAGGGTGCCTCATCCTGCAGGTCCGACGTCAAAGCGTCCATAATCAGTAGGAAGAGGTAAGGGCTCAATGCCGACCCTTGGTGCAGCCCTACCGCCACATCGATACTGCCCGTAGTTCCCGCGGCAGATCGTACACATGTACGGGATGCTCTGTACATAGCACGGACTAACCTCACATACTTCCCAGGCATACCTTTCATCTTTAACGCCCACCACAAAACCTCACGGGGAACCCGATCGTACGCCTTTTCAAGGTCGACAAAAACCATGTGCAGATTTTTATGCACGCGCTTGTACTTTTCGCACAATTGGCGTAATGCGAAAATGGCATCTGTCGTACCTCGACCGGGCATGAATCCGAACTGGTTTTGTGTTATCTCACACTCTTCTCTCATTCTTCTCTCTATTATTCTTTCCCAGACTTTCATAGTATGTGACATGAGTTTTATTCCCCGGTAACTGCTGCAGTTTTGAACGTCTCCTTTGTTTTTAAAAATGGGGACCAGTATACTACTGCACCATTCCTCAGGTATTTGTTCTTCCTGCATCAATTTACCGAAAAATAAACTCAACCACTTCCATCCATCCGCACTCAGCAACTTCCACACTTCTACTGGTATTCCATCTGGGCCGACTGCCTTCCCATTCTTCATATTCCTAACAGCCATTTTTACTTCTTCCACACTAATTTCTCTCACTAAGCCCATATTCACTGGTGGGTTTTCAAGCATACCATTCCATTCATTCTCCTCATTCATCAATTTCTCAAAATACTCCTTCCATCGCTTCTTTATACTTTCATCGTCAGTCAAAATCCTTCCAGAATCATCTTTTATACATTTTACATGTGAAACATCTCTTCCATTCCTTTCTCTCGCTCTTGCAATTTGAAAAAGTCGTTTTTGACCTTCGGGGCTTTCAAGGGACCGATATAATTTATCTTGCGCCTCTGCCCTACAAATAGCAACTTCCTTCTTCGCTCTCTTCTTACATTCTTTATACGCCTCTCTCTTACTTTCTTTTATGGATTCATTCTGGTCTTCTACGCTCTGCCATTCTTTAAAGGCATTTTTCTTTTCTCTCAAAACTTCTCTAATACTTTCACTCCACCACCACCCATCCTTATCTATCATACGCTTCCCTTTTGTTTCTCCTAACACCTTCCTTGCCACACTTCGGATACAATCAGCCATTTCCTTCCAGCACTCATTCACACTCATTCCTTCCATATCACCCATCTCTATCATCTTGTTTACAACTAGCTCTCTAAATTCACTTGCATACTCCTCCTTATGCAACAAATGCCACTTTATTTTGGGTGGGGGACGATCCTTATGTTTGTTGAGGCGAACAGTTAAGCAGATGTCAGCCAGCAGAATTCGGTGCTGGGATACTAAGTCTTCACCTGGAAGGAGGATTAAAACTAATTATATATACAATATAAAAGAAGCCAATGAAAAAAAAGGTGAAGTGACAGGTGACAACTGTCGTATATTTTAACCAAATATTTTAATTAAAATATATTTGTATTTTATTCCTGAAATTCCGAAAAATAACGTTTTATGTAAATAATATATTTCAATATTAATGAATATGTGATAATATATTTACAAGTCCGTTTGCCTGAAGTGATGACACGAAATGACGATGGTCGAATACACCAAGAATATATTTTATTTTGCAACATTAATGCTAGGGAGAACTTTAAAGAAATATTAAATGAGAAAATAGAACAGCGTCAAAATAACAAAATCAATGCTCACTACACTTCTACTGATCCCAAGAAAACAACGAATGCCGCGTTTTTATTGAGATGCTTGAGCGTTTTATTGAGATTGTCACCAAAAGAAGCTTTGAAACCATCAACTGCAAGCGGTTATAGTTGTAGGTCACTTCAAGATGCAACGCCTGGTGATTCATTGTACACAATATTAATATTAGATTGCTTTAAGGCGATAAACAAAGCTCGAGAACTAGGTTTTTCTTTTAATTTTCAAGATTTTGATTTTTACTAAATTATAGTCTTTTTAGTGCTGTAGATATATTTTTACATTTTTAATTTTTTTTACATTTTCTATGAATATTATCGCTCCAATACATTCACAGCCGGATTTCCTACGATGTCAAAATTGTACCGACGGTAGGCTGTTTGAAGGTAAAAAGGGATTAAATATACACATTAAACGATGCCATAGTAAAAATATTTCGGCTTCACAGCCTACCGTAGAAATTCATGACTCTTCTGATAATATACCTAATGACACAAATTCTTCACTTTTTTCGAAACAATTATACAATTTGTGTAGTAACGTACCAGTGGTTAAAAGAATTCCAAGAGGCGCGAGGATGCAACTTGCTAAAGCGTTATCATTAACCATTCAAAATTGTCTAACGAATTGTGAAAAAAGTTGGCAAAAATTATTTACATTCGCGTATTCCCACTTTCATTTTAGTAAAACAATAAATAAATCAATTACGTCTCAACTAAAAGAAAATTCTTTTCAAAATTTGAATTACCCGATTAATACTCTTTTCCCTCGACCTTATCCTAAATTTGATATATATATATATATATATATATATATATATATATATATATATATATATATATATATATATATATATATATATTATAATATATTAAATTTAATATATTATATATATATTATAATATATAGTACGCACCGAATGTACCGCCGCCTCACAGCCAGTGAGGCGGCGGTACATTCGGTGCGTACTTTCTTAACTAATTCCGATGCAGATATTCTTCTGAAGGTTGATCTTAGAAATGCTTTCAACTCTATTGATAGGATAACCCTGCTGAAAGAAGTGGCTAACAATACCCCCGAAATATATCACTACGTCTGGCAATGTTACAGTCAATATTCAAACTTGTTTTATCAAAACCATATTATTGTGTCTGCTGTCGGTGTTCAGCAGGGTGATCCATTAGGTCCAGCTCTTTTCAGTTTGGGAATTCAACCTATTATTTCAAATTTAAAATCCAAGCTGAATGTCTGGTATCTGGACGACGGTACACTGGGAGGTAAAGCAGATGACGTCCTCAATGATCTTATTCATATTTTTCAAAATTTTAAAAATATTGGTCTTGAACCAAATACAAATAAATGTGAAATATTTATTTCTAATAATTTATCTAATTCTAAAAGAGATACCTTAATTCAAAATTTCAATCAGATTTCTCCAGGAATAAAAACCGTCAATTTGGAATCGCTTTACCTGCTTGGTGCTCCGTTGTTTTTCAATAGTATTAAACCTGTTTTAAAAACAAAATTTGATAAATTTTTAAATCACGTTGATAAATTATATATTTTAAACCCCCATATTGCCCTTACCATTTTAAAATATTGTGTCCTTGTACCTAAATTTACATACTTGTTACGCTCAAGTCCAGTCTGGAAATGTTCGAATATTTTAAAAGATATTGATAATAATCTTAAAATTGCTTTAGAAAACATTCTAAATTTGAGATTAAATACAAGCCTGGAATCAAGCCACTTTACCTATCAAATTTGGTGGAATTGGTATAAGAAATATTTCTAGCGTCACATTGCCTGCTTTCCTTGCTTCCGTGCATGGTGTTAATGACCTATGTAACATAATTTTAAATAATAAAGTAGACCTATGCTTTGCTGCGGAGGCAAAGCAAATATGGCTAACGCTCTGTCCTGGCGAAAATGTCCCACTGGAAGTTAACCAACAAAAACAGTGGGATATTCCGTTGGTACGGAGTGTCCACAAAAATTTATTTCAAAATTTCCATATTCAACAAGATCAGGCTCGCCTTCTAGCTGTTTCGACTAAGGAATCTAGCCACTGGTTACATGCTCTACCATCAAGTAATCTCGGCATATTGCTTGATGGGGAAAGCTTGCGCATCGCCGTAGGAATCCGGCTAGGAGTGGCTATTTGTCAACCTCACCAGTGCCCCTGTGGTAGCAGCGTCAATGAGTTTGGGCTCCACGGACTTTCATGCAAAAAAAGTACAGGTAAGTTTTCCCGTCACGTTTCTTTGAACGAAATCATCCGAAGGGCTCTTGTCTCTATAAATATCCCCTCGGTTTTAGAGCCTTGCGGGATATTTAGAGACGATGGCAAGAGACCCGACGGTATGGCTTTGGTCCCTTGGGTGAGAGGTAAAGCCCTAGTGTGGGATGCTACTTGCGTTGACACTTTGGCGGCCTCTCATCTCAAGGGTACCTGTTTTAGAGCCGGAGCGGCATCAGAGGCAGCCGAATTTAGTAAATGGCGCAAATATGAGTCTTTGAGAAATGACTACATATTTGTGCCATTTGCTGTAGAGACTATCGGTCCGTGGGGTCCACGTGCAATGAAGTTTCTAAAGGAACTGTATCCACGACTGGTCGTCGCTGCTGGTGATAAGAGGGCTGGTTCTTTCCTCGCTTAAAGGCTAAGTATAGCTATTCAGCGAGGAAACGCAGCCAGCGTTCTTGGCACTATACCACGGGGAGCAGGTCTTTTTGACGATTTAAATTTTTAGTTTTAGGTTTTCTATATTATAGTTTCTTCTTTTATATTGTATATATAATTAGTTTTAATCGTAAATATTAAAATGTAGATTATCTCAATCTGCTAAATTACGTCTTCAAGACGATTACTCTAATGTTGAAGACTTGGTTAGTGACATGCAGAAAGAGTTGTTGCCAAGAAAAGGAGCAGCAGCAATTCAAAATAAATTGCAAAAATTACGCCAAAATGATATGTCAATTGCTGATTATGGAAAACAAATAACAGAGTTATTTGTGGACCTTACGACATCGCAAGCCAACGGTAATACCGAATATTACAATATTTTGAAAATTGGTAATGAAAAACAAGCGATCAAGCAATTTTCCGATGGCTTACGAAATCGTCGAATCAGCACAATAATTTCTGCTAGAAATTACAGCTCTCTGAAAGATGCCATTCAAGCAGCTCAAGATGAAGAGACTTCATCATCATCGGCCGCAGGAGAGGTGATGGGTATGTCGAGTAAGAAATTTTATTATCCTAGGAATTTTAATCATAATTGTAGGTATCCACGCGGCAACGGGCGTAATCGGCAAATGTTTTCACAGCGAGGACACTACCATGGAAACCCGCAGCGATCGAGTTCATGGAACCACTCGAACTCACGTGGCCAAGAACAGCGAGGACGATATAATCGAGGTACGTTTCGTAATTATCGCGGAAATCAAGGGATAAAAAGAAATGTAGTCAATCTAATTAATGAAAAGGAATCAACTTCAAATGAACATCGACTAGATAAGTTTTTTCGAGAATAAACAAAATCATTTAATTTTGGCTAGTAGTAACAGCAATTGTTTTGTTCATTTACCAGTTTTATCATGCAATAAAACTTATTCTTTCTTAGTCGACACGGGCGCGTCTTTATCCGCCGTAACATATAAACATGCTATCGAATTAAGTGTGTCATTACATAAAGAGAATGTAATTATAAACGGTCTAGGTGACGAGGTGCAAACAATCGGATATGTTTATGTTCCATTAATGATTCGTGGATCTGTCATTAATCACAAGTTCTTTGTTTTTAATTCGTTACCAATTTCGTCGCATGGAATTCTAGGTAGAGACTTTTTGAATAGATTTGGAGCATGTTTAGATTTCGAGAAAAATATTTTATCTTTGAAGTTAGGGTCAGGCCACACTTGTTTCTGGCCTTTCACTAATAATTATAATATTAACGTATTGGAAATTCCCCCAAGAAGTGAATCTATACATTATATTCAAACTGATTTTCAAACCGATTGCATTATTTGTTCACAAGAATTACAAGTTGGTGTTTATTTGGCTAGCTCGATAGCGACACCAATTAAGGGAAAAATACCAATAAAAATATTAAATGTTACCGATAAATCAGTAACATTGTCAGGAATAAATCCTGCAATTCATGATCTTAACGATTATAATATTTGTAGTTTTGAGAAAAATGAGAATAATTCAGACCGAGTAAAACGATTATTTTCCTCATTAAAATTAAATAATTTAAATGACTTAGAAATTCAAAGTATTCAAAATATTTGTGCAAAATATGCAGATGTTTTTTATTTAGAGAGCGATAAATTGACAACAACAGATATTTACACTCACAATATTTTTTTGAAACCAAACGTTAGTCCAGTGTTTTCAAAACCCTATAGGTTACCAATTAGTCAGAAAAAGGAAATTAATCGTCAAATTAGCAATATGCTTAAAGAAGGGATAATAGAACCTAGTAAAAGCGACTGGTCTAGCCCAATATTATTGGTGCCTAAAAAATTAGATGAATCGGGTAGTAAAAAATGGCGATTGGTAGTGGATTACCGTAAATTAAATAACTGTATAGAGGACGATAAGTACCCCCTCCCTGATATTACAGAAATCTTAGAATCTTTGTCTGTAAGTGTATATTTTACACATTTAGATTTATATCAAGGGTATTACAATGTTAATTTAGATAAAAGTTGTCGAAAATTTACTGCTTTCAATTCTGGTGAATACCAGATGACGAGAATGCCCATGGGATTAAAAACAAGTCCCAGCTCTTTCTCGCGAATGATGAATTTAGCAATGTCGGGACTAAATAACGAAAAATGCTTAATTTATTTAGATGACGTCATTGTTTTTGGTAGACAACTAGACCACCATAATAAAAACTTACAGGATGTTTTTGAAAGACTTCGTTCAGTAAATTTAAAATTAAATCCTTCAAAATGTACATTTATTAAAAAACAGATTTTATATTTGGGACATTGTATATCTAACGAAGGGATTTTACCCGATCCTGAGAAAAAATAGATACAGTAAAAAACCATCCTTGTCCGCAGAATGCCGAAGAAGTTAAAAGATTTGTGGCGTTCACAAACTACTATAGAAAGTTTATACCCAAGTTTGCTGAAATTGCGCAACCATTAAACCAACTTTGTAGAAAAAATATTAATTTCGTTTGGACTGAAAAATGTCAAAAGTCTATTGAAACACTCAAGAAACGTATTATGTCCCCCCCCCAGTTTTAGATTACCCTGATTTTTCAAAAGAAAATTATTTCATTTTACAAACCGATGCATCTAATAAAGCAATTGGAGCAGTTCTGTCGAATAAAAATGGAAGACCAATAGCATTTACTAGCAGATCTCTGAATAAGGTTGAATCAAACTATTCAGTTATAGAAAAAGAGTTGTTAGCAATAGTATGGGCCGTCAAACATTTCAGACCGTACCTGTATGGGCAATATTTTAAAACCAGGACTGACCATAAACCTCTAGTATACCTATTTGGCATGAAAGATCCATCGAGCAGGCTTATGAAGTTTCATTTGGTATTAGAGGAATATAATTTTGACGTAGAGTATGTAAAGGGTTCAGATAATGCAGCTGCAGATGCGTTATCTAGAATCTGTTTGAGTTCCAAAGAGTTAAAAAATTAAATGAGAACATCGTTAGTGTCATGACACGATCAAAATCGCGAAAATTAAATAAACCAGGATCCTCCTCGTTGGACATGATACACACAGACTTGAGGCCTGATCAACCAAAAGTCGTAAGTAATCATGTCAAACCAGCAGAATCAGTGGAGTTGCGTATGGTTAATAAAGATGATTTGAAAAAAATTAAGAGTTATTAGTAAAGAAAATAATGCATTTTGTTATGTAGAAAAGGAAAAGATAATTTATATTAAATATCTAAGTTCCGACTCACGAATGACGCGATGCGAATTTGTGAGGGAATTAGATGATTTTTGTAAGTTAATAAATATTAATGAAGTATGTATAATAAAGAAGGATGGTAATAAGGAATTTATTAAAAAACTAGTTGAAGAAATCAAATCTATGAATGATAGGACCGGTCCACGTGTACATATAATAAGTAATGTAAAAACGATATATAATAAGGATGACAGAAAGGTGATATTAAATGACTTCCATCTCCTACCTAGCAGTGGCCATGCAGGTATGAGAAGGATGGTCAACAATATAAAAAAGTATTATTATTGGCCTGGGTTAGATAAGGATGTAAAGAACTTTGTTAGGCGTTGTGACAAATGTCAGCGTCAGAAATTTTCGTTACCCGTAAGAGAGCCATTAGAAATAACAACGACAGCTAACACAGCGTTTGAAAAGATATATTTAGACTTAGTAGGTCCATTCGAAATTGATAATAATAATAACTCTTATGCTTTAACGCTACAATGCGAACTCACTAAGTATGTCGAAGCATATCCCTTAATTTCTAAAAAAACCAACGAAGTAACAAAGAGTTTTGTTACTAACTTTATTCTTAGGTATGGAGTACCGAAAGTAGTAACTACTGACAGAGGGAAAGAGTTCACCGCATCATTATTCCGAGAGAGTAAATTGCTTCAAATAAAACAATTAAAGTCGACTGCTTACCACCACCAATCACTAGGTGCGTTGGAAGTGTCACATAAAAATTTAAATGCTTTTCTTCGCATTCAAACTGATAATCACCCTGAAACATGGTGCGACTGGTTACCATTTTGATCGTTTGCCTATAATACGACAGTTCATACAGAGACGAAATTCAGTTCTTATGAACTTGTCTTTGGTAAAAAATGTTCACTTCCTAGTAATTTGTCAGTAGATTTAGAGCCACTTTATAACTACGATCATTATACTTGTGAGCTCAAATACAGGTTACAATTGTCACAAAGAGAGGCAAGAAATAATTTGATAAAGTCTAAAGAAAAAATAAAAATTATATTTGATAAATATACCAAGCCTATAAAATACAATGTAAATGATTTAGTACTCTTAAAAAATGAGTCAGATAATGAACTAAGTGATCTATACTCTGGTCCTTACAAAGTTGTTAAAGATGTAGCACCAAACGTAGAAATAATTAAGAATGGTAAAAATGAATTAGGCCATAAAAACCGCACGAAATTGTACATCCAGTAATAAATAAAACATATTTTATATGCTTTGTCTAAGTACATTTATTATTATTATTATTATTTCTTTCTGTAGATTACTTAATATTATGTAATTATAAATATTCTAAATTAAATAATCATTAAAAAAATGTTCTTAAAATAAATACCTTATATATTATTTTATAATGTAACTGTTCTTAATATTTACAAAAATAAAATCTTTTAATGTATCGATGCCTAAAAGAAAAAAAATGTATCCTTGTATTGTCACATTTTTTTTCTTTTGGATGGAAGGTGTAGTAGTAGTAGTAGTAAGAGTATATAAAAGTACACACACTCAAGTGTAATAATAATCCTATATAATCAAATTTATTAATACAATAAAGAGAGTCTTATATCATCATTCGTTTGTTTAACTCCTCTCCTAACATTCGCCTTACAAGCTAATAAAGAGGGAGAAATTAGTCCGGGATCTTGGAGTCCAGATGGATGTCAAATTGACATTCCGGGAGCACATCATGCATATATGTAAGAAAGCTTATAAACGACTAGGGTTTATCATTCGCAGAGCAGTAAAATTTACCAACATTAAAGCAATCTCAGTGCTATATGATGCTCTAGTAAGGAGTCAGCTGGAGTGTAACTCAGCAATATGGGCTCCACATGAAAATAAATACAATCTTATGCTGGAGCGCGTTCAGAATAAATTCACGCGATTTATATATCATAAGCTTATGGGATTTATCCATCCTACCCCTTGATGTATCCAACCCTGTTTATTTTAGGTATGGTTGGATACAACAAGTTGGAAACTGGGAACTGGAAACTGGGTGTTCCGTGGTTACATCAGCAACCCGGATGCGCTGCAGTGGATAGGCTTATGCGTGCCTGATAGGTATGTACAGCGGCGACGGCGGCCGAGCTTGCTCGCGATGCCACGCGGCAGGACTAAACTGGTTTGCAATACCCCCCTCGCACGAACGATACACATACAAAATTTGGTAGCTGAGAAATTGGACTTATTTTCATGTTCACGGAGTGAGTTCGCAAAAGTGACATTATTTACAATATGTTATTCTTAAATTGTATTATACAATTGATTGTAATGTATTGTCATTGAAGTTAATTATTATGTATTGTTATTTAAGTGTCGTAATTAGTAATCTTTTACCATTTGAATTGTTACTATTTGAATTGGGATGCTACATTTATCGATTTAGGTTTTCCCTGTAATGGTAGATGTTAGTAGGAAATATAAATAAATAAATAAAAAAATCTTAACTGGAAAGCACACAGTAATACTTCATGTAAAAAAATAGTAAAACCGCGTATGCTCTACATATTTTGTCTTCAATAGTATACACGGATGCACTCCTCACTGCTTACTACGGCTTAGCAGAATCCCACCTCCGATATGGAATAATATTTTGGGGTAACTCAACCGAAAAAAAATCAGCGTTTAAGGCCCAAAAAAGATGCATAAGGGCGATGTTTAAGCTTAAAACTACCGATATTTGCATGCCATATTTTAAACAGTATAAAATACTCACATTACCTTGTTTATACATACTAGAAGTAGCAGTGTTTGTTAAATTGCATCCAAAACGTTTTAAACGCCTTGACCAAGTAGTTCCACGTAATAGACGCGACAATATCCCTTTGTGTCATCAATCCGCTAAGACAGCACTAATGCGCGAAAGTATATACTGCATGGCTCCAGGCATATATGATAAAATACCAAAAAGTTGGAAAGAATTATCCCTATCGATATTTTAAAAAGGCTTCGTAGCTTCTTGACAGTCAAAGCATACTATAGCGTAACAGAATTCTTGACTGAATTTATTTTTATTTTGAGATTAAGACTGTATAATGTTAAAATTTTTAATTATGTTCGTTTTTGTGTTATTATTTTATTTTGTTATACCTGCTTTGGTGATTAATTTATATTTCTGTATATTTTGCATGCCTACTGGTAAAATATGGCTGAACTCAGTACCTATATTTCCATGTACTGTACCCATATTTGAAAAATAAAATATCTTTATCTTTATCTTTAAAAATCCGTTGGGATTAATTATATATAATATGTGTGATATTACATTTGAGGATGTAAAAAACTTTCAGAGAGAGGGTATTTATATATGTATATATATATATATATATATATATATATATATATATATATATATATATATATATATATATTCTATAATAAGCCTGATTATTTTGTTGTAGATGTAATTACTGACATACGAGTAGGTGTGTAGGTGGTAGTGTCTCTTGGCTAAGCTGGATTTAACCTTCGTAGGACAGAGTTTGTCCTTTCTCCTTTTAGTAATGCTGAGTTTGGGGTCGTAATTCAGTTAGGAATGCTTTCTGGTTATTGTTTTTAGAATAAATATTTGCCTAACGGTGAGGATATCCCATAACCTGTACAGCTCCGTCGTAGCAAGTCTATATGGGAGACCAGCTGTAGTTTTGAGGATTGCTCGTTGAGCTTTCTCAGCTTCAATGAGGTGAGTTTTAGCAGGTTGATGGACATTACTAGGTTTGAAGAGTATTGTTTTGAGCTGATCAGCACCTGAGGCGTGAATACGTCCTTAATCAATATTATAACCCATTTTATAGAGTTATGTTATTCTCACACAACGTTCAGACAACGTGGGAGCACTACACTATAAAGTATTTTTATGGCTTATAAAAATTGTTCCGGATCTAGATGTTTATACTTGTGCAATTTACGTTTATATACAAGAAAAAATCCTACTGTGGAGGTAACGTTTCCTGTAAAAAAAACTTTTTCTACTTATTGTGCATTTTTTGAATAAGGTCATCATACCCCGTAGCATTTCTTCCACCTTTCGTCTAATTTTAATCAAGGCGCTGCAATATTTGTTTAAAAATGAAACAAACCAATTTGCTTTGAAGTTGCCAACTTATCACTTTAATATTTTGAGGTTATTAAATCTTGATATTCTGTTTTAGTACAAGTAAGGACCATTGCAACCACAACCGCAGATACTTCCGTAGCTACCTCCGCAGCTACCATCGCAGCTTCCAGCGATAGAAACAACACCACCAGCTGGAACCTCACCACAGAATCTGACAGCGCCTAGAATGGGCACTTGACCGGCTAATAAGGTAGCACCAGCTACGCCCATTTCGCCAGAGATAGCTACATCACCGATGCCTGAACCTCCATAGGCGGGACCAGCCAAGTAAGATGAGGTGGCCAAGCCTGCGGGACCAGCGAGACCGTATCCGAGACCAAGTCCAGGGCCGTAAGCAAATTCATTGCCTAAGGCGGATCCGCAACCTAGGCCGTATTCAGCTGCATATCCTGGAGCGTAGCCCAAGCCAAGTCCAGCCCCGAGACATTGGCTGTAACTGTTCTGGCAATGGAAACAATTTTTTAAAATACTAATTAAAGCAACTAAGTAATTATTAAAAACAACGAACAGAACAAAGAATTACAATTCCAAATTTTCTTATATTTAGGTAACCGGTAAAAATTTTAAAAAGTACCTGAATCAAGCAAGCTTGAACGCAGAGCAACAAGAAAGCAAAGGGAGACATGTCTGAGAATTGTATTTCGACTGTGTGAGGTCTAGAATGATTCACCGATTCGCTTTATGCCTTATATATCGTCAATTTTATGGCAAACTTCGAAAAATTTCATAATAAAGAAAAAAACGTGAGATACTGTTTGGTTCAACTACTTTGTTTGCAAGAAGATTGTTTGGAGCAATGTATTTTAATAAAATCAATTTTAGTTATTATTTCGGGATAATTTCATTTTCTTTCTTTGTCACGTACACATACATGTAAGGAAACTTGAATTGCGTGGGGTTGCTTCACTAATATTTCAATATAGCCGGACGGCATCAAAATCACCAAGAACTATAAAAACCAATCGAACCATATTATACTTACACTTGTTTTCAATAAACAAAGCAAATATGTCTGCCAAGACTATCATTCTGTTGTGTGCTCAAGCATTCATGGTTCAGGTAAGTTATATTGATTTAAATCTTAACTGTATCAATATTCTGTCGAAGTGTTAATTTACGCTCAAAACACGAGAGTCTGTTATTATTTCTAAAAAAATTTCCTGGACTATTAACAAAAAAAAAACTTAAGCCGTGCTATTGAGGTAGGATTATCGCATTATCGTAATATGCAAGTGATTGTTAACGTGCTTGGCGATGAAACACATTAAGTATGTGAAGTCCATTTTTAGGCATGTCATGCTCTTTTTTATACAGATTTCTTTATATATTTTGAGAAGGTACATGATCACCTAAAACATTTTTAAAGCTATTCACAAATTAAATTTTAAGACTCGCTTAGTACGCCTACGAGAGACAATCAGCTATTTATAGTGCTAGATAAGATACGTAAAGACGTAGTTTTCATACGTGGTATCGCCACGCTGCAACTATATTAGTACAGTGTTGAAGTATTATAGCACGACCGAGTCTGCTCGACTAGGGAAGGGCCACACTCTCACAGAATACCAGCGTAAAATAGCAGCTTAATAATGCTGGGATTAAATTGTGAGTGGAGAGATCCGGAAACCCTTTTTTACCTTTTTTACGAGGCATTCCACCTTAGTCGTCAGGGATGACAACGCATTTCTGTTTTAATTCTTAATCGAGTATAAATGTAGATTTCTACGGGTCACAGCATCCACTTGCCATTAAGTGGACTGTGTGCTCTTTTGTCACCCTTATTTTATTAAAAAAACTTAAGTAATTAAATGTGTAAGAATGTATTTTTATATCCTCAGAGCATCGCTGCCTACTGCTTGGGCAACGGACTGAGCTACGAAGGTCCAATTAATGCTGGCTCTTGCGGTGGACTAGGCTGGGCTGGTTACGGTGTTGGTTACGGTGCTGATTACGGTGCTGGTTGCGGTCTAGCTGCCATTCCAACTGCTAGCGGCGGTGGTTTCCCTATCGCCAGCGCGTCTCCCATCCCGCCTGTTGGAGTATCTGTTCTCTCAGAGAACGAGATCGGAGGAATCCTGACTGCAATTGGTGAGCTGCCTTTCCTAGGTACCGTTGGTCTGGAGGGTGTGCTTCCAACTGCTGGTGCTGGTGCCGTCTCTTACGGCTGCGGCAACGGTGCCGTGGGCATAGTGAGCGAAGACATCGCCGCTTCTGCTTGGGGATATCCATCTACCGCTGGTCTTGCGTACGGACCTGGCATCGCTGCCGGTATCGGCTACGGTCCTTCTATTGCTGGACGTGGCTTCGGCGGCTGCGGATGCGCTTCCCTATAATAATGTTTCCCATTACCAAATATCACCTGTAAATAAAAAGTATGAATACTAAAATAGTTATTTTTGTTTTTGTTTTTAAGCATCCTTATCGATAAAATATGAATGAACCAGACAATATAACTTTTAAAACAAAAAAAACCTTAGGTATAGTTTCAGCATGTTCAATATAATACTCTTATTGGTAACTGCCATAGCAATATTGCATAACCATCTGCTATAATTAAAGAATTTAAGTATTATTAAAAAATTAAAGATATTTAAGTCGCCGTAAAATGATTTATTTCGTATTATTCCTATTGTGTTGTCGGTAAAATAAACCTTTTCGTAGTGAAACGATCGTATAGTGCTTAGGTCCTCTGCTGAAGCTGCGGAGGTAGCTGCGGTTGCGGTTGCAATTGTGCTCACTTGTACTAAAACAAAATATGAAATTTTAATAATAATAATTATAATAAATCATTTTATTTTTCTCTTCACAAGGGTATATAATTTCACATTATTTCTTAAATAATACGGTTATAGATAGTTTTGACCTTTGTGAGAGACTGGTGTCCAAACTATAGTAATCCCTGTGTAATAGATCACCAGATCTACTAGAGAGACTAGATTAATAACCTCAAAATGTTAAACTGATAAGTTGGCAACTTCGAAAGGTGAAAGAAATATTACTGGGTATGATGATCTTAAGTTAAGTTGAATTTTTATTTACAAAAAACTTAACCACACCACTTGATTTTTTTCTTGAATACAAATACAAATTGCACTAGAACAAACATACAGACATTTTTGTAGGCCATACAATTATTTATTCCTGCGGGATTCGAACCCGCGGCCTCCAGCGCTACGGAGCCGCCTTTACTCGTTTATTGAAACTGAAAGTTTAGAAAACAATTATATATATATATATATATATATATATATATATATATATATATATATATATATATATATATATATATATATATATATATATATATATATATATATATATATATATATATATATATATATATATAATTGTTTTCTCAAGTTTTAAAGTTACTACCTCGCCTAGCGGATTATGTCTTGTTTATACGATTGCGTATCTTTTTTACTTACAAAGAATGTTTTTAAATGTCAATTTGGAATTATGAGGTGTGTTATGAGGCTCTCCTCTGGACCGATCGACTTTCCATGCAATGCTGTCCATGAAATCAATAGAGGAGATTTTTGCTTTTCAAGTTATATTTTACATAATAAATGCTTATTTCAACATCATTGTTTTGTTATACAAGAAGGTGTAAACAAATATTCAGCTCACTTACGTTGTGTCTACCACCACCTATGAACTACTGCAAAAGCAGTGAAATCGCTGATGTGTTATCGGCCAGTCCGAAAAAATTGCTTGTGGTAGTCGATTCCACAAGGAAGTTGCGCGAGGAGCAAAACTTCTAATGAATCACACAGTGCTGGACCGCCAATCATCCAAATGTTATGTTAATAGTATCTACAATTTTTTTGCGATGTGTGCTGGTGAAATTTAGCGGCTGGAATTAGTACGAACACTTGTTGGAACGAAGTTCCTTATCGCGCGTTGCGAAAGGGGGCTAGACGGAATAAATTAAGACCAAAAGTTGTAACGACACTTTTTACTATAGTTGTATAGATACATGTATATACATACATATATGTACATATATATATATATATATATATATATATATATATATATATATATATATATATAGATATATATATATATGTTTGTATTTGTTTTTCTTTTAGTTAGATGTGATAGAATATGCAATGGGATACAACATCTCTTCGCAGTGCCTATGAGTCAAGCCGATCAATAAGAACTCGGTCAACGATTCGAGCTGCAAGCTGGATGCAATCAAGTGGAAGGAGCTGACACGAGGGTGCACCGGTATAGAGATGAGAATAGTATCGGCACATGAATCCGAAAATATACCTTGTAAAGTTGCAAGCGATACGGTCTCGCTCTTTTAAAGCACACAAAACTTTTTAGTGGCGAATTTGCCTTTTTTAGACGTCTACATGTCTTTGGTTAACAGTTAAAATGCAGATGCATTGGGTACCCTGAAGTCTAAGAGAAAATGACTTGTTTTCTTTTAAAAAAAGATCTCCGTTTCTGTGCACTCACCATACAAAAAACAGCAACACTAAGCTGCTATTCTACGCTGGTGTTCTTTGAGAGCGTGATCCTTCCTCGATTGAACCGACCCATTCGTACAACCATAACATAGGTGCAGTGTGGCACTACCACGTGTATAATCTTGTAACGACACCTACGGTGGATTGTGGGGTAGTGGATATTTTTACACCGCTCTTTCACCCTACTTAAGCTCTACTTTAAATCAGTCATGAAATTTTAATTTGTTTATTGATATTACACTGACAACATGACATAATAGAAGAGTCGTAAGTTGTTAGCAGTTGTTAGCAAAGTCAATTAAAGGCAATATATATCATAGACATAGAAAATTTATTATATAATAATATATAAACACTCACGCCTGTCACCCAGAGGGGTAGATAGAGACTACGGACTTCCATTTGGCACGATCATTATATAAATCCCTCGCCTCTCTTACATACATATTACTACGCATACAAGCTCGTCAGTTAAAGGTAGTTCTAATGTGACCCATTTTCAAAATATCGTCAATTTGGTCGATAAACTTTCATCTAGGGCGTCCCTTCCTGACTCTGTCGTTCACTTTTGCAACATATTATATTTGCTTTGTCAGTCTTTCCTTATTCATTCTTTCTACATGACCAAATCACCGAAGCATTCCTTTCTTAATCCTGGTCGCAACATCATCTTGCATACCATATTTTTATTTTATCACTCTCACCCTGTTATTCAGATTCAACCTTTTTTTTACGTGGGGAAATCCTCATGGATACCCGTCTGTCGCGTAGGCGTCAGTCAGGTTATGCCAAACTCCTACCAGCCAAAACCCCACTGTGTTCATCTCTTCACCATTAGTCAGGGCTACGGGGACGCTTTCGCACACTACCGCAGTCCCGACGGCGATAGCCCTTACAGGGTCCGACTCGATGATTTCTTCTTGTAGGGGCGTACAATCACACCGTACGCGCCACCTCGAGGTCCTACATAAGAGGTGACGGACAACCCCCGTGTCCGCCCCCTAAGCTTCAATTATGGGGGTCGAAAGCCTGATATGCTCTTCTCCGGCGCCCAGCTCTCCGGCTGCGGATTAGGATAGTTGCCGTCTTTTCCCTCTTCCTCCCCGCGGCCTACTTCTGTGACATCACTTGTTCGCAGAAGGTTATTCCAGTACTCCACGCCCCCTCTCATCCAACCATAGCTTTAATAAAAGCTGGGAGCGAGAGGTCGGCCCCCACTACATCCACGATGTCCCGACGCAACTCAGCCCAAGCCGGGCAATCCTCAAGGGTATGCTGCGCCGTGTCTTCGTCGCTACCACAGTGGTGGCACTCAGTTATCGGCTCTCTTCCGGCTATACGGCACAGATACTTACCAAATCACCCACGGCCGGAAAGCACCTGCACCAGCCGGAAGGTCAGTGACCCGTGCCTGTTTATACGGTCACAATCATACGTTAAAGTAGGGATTGACACAGCATTATGAATTATATTAATAATTATTATTGCGTGCCTTTTTTGACACATTCTGATTCTTCATAATAGGGTGTAGAGCCTCATTCACTCAATTTCTGCATTCGCTCATCGTTCTACATTCTTATCATATCTACCATCCCTGCTAAATACACATCCCATATACACGAACTCATCCACTAGCTCAATCAACTCCCCTTCTATTCTTATTTTACATAACGTTTTACTTTCTTCTCTTTCAAAAAGAAAATTTAATAAAGGTTATTATATACTTATTATGTTAATCTTATTTAATTACTCAACAGTGACAAGTATTTTGATTAACATTTGCTATGACATAATTTAGTAATAAAATAGTTGTCCTTTGATACCGTCGATGTGCTAACAACATTTATTAAAGCAAGTATATTCAATAAAAACAGCAAAGACCAAAATATTAAACAAAGAACAAACTATTAGGGTTAATTTTCAAAGAATATCCTTATATATTTAAATTCAAATATGTAAACAATTAATTAATTATTGTGGTGTTTAAACATACGAGCAAATAAGGCTTCCAATTTTATTTTATGTTATCCCAAATTGAACCACATAGTTTGCCTGATGATAACTTAATGTTTTGGCACATAAATATCTACATCTATTTTCGATTAAGAATAAGAGATGAGTTGAATACAGATAATCAAAATACAGATGAGTTGCCACCCCTGAGAACTAAGATGAAATGCCTCGTTGCCAGTAAAAAGGGTCTTCAGTTATCTACACTCATCATATGAATTACAACAGTATTGAGCTGCTATTTGACGCTGGTGTTCTGAGAGAGCGTGGTCCTTTCCCGGTCGAGCGGACCCATTCGTGCTGCACCATATAACTTACGGTATACTTATGGTGCTCCCGTGTTTGATGGCGTCGGTATTAATGAACATTAAAATCAATCAATTATTTTAAAATTAGTTTGTTGATTTTTTTATTTAAATAGATTTTAATCGATTTTAAAAGGTTTATAATAACAGTAGCTGTTTTGTTTTGTAGTATTAACCTGTTAAATAATATGTGTTTATAATAACAATAGCCGTTTTGTTTTGTAGTATTAACCTGTTAAATAATATAAGTGTTTAGGGATTTTGTCGCGTATATTAACTTTTTTATATACCTGACGATTCGAGCACTTTACAGCACCCATGGTCACGCGGGGTCCCCTTATGGCCTATTTTCATATAAAAAACAAGCCTTAAGGTTGAAAATTCATCTAAAATGGTTTAGAGTTTACACGATACTCTAATAGTTACCTGGCACTGTTACAGCCAAGTACTCAAACGCTACCCAATTTTAAGATATCTTAAAACCTCATGATGTCACAGTCAGTTGGACTTAAAGTGATGGAGACAGCACGCGACCTAAAATTGAGCACAGTTAGAGTATTTGGGCACTAGTCCGCGAATAGCGATCAGACTGGCAAGTGTGTTGATTAAGGAAAATCCTTCGAACGGTAGAGGCCCATATCCTAGATTTTAATTGAATTTTACAAATGACCCTTAATCTTTTTGGAACAGTCAAGACACAACAAAATATGAGTCACCAAAGACGGTCAAGAATTAACTGACTAGGCTAACGTGCAGGTGCAGCTGGTGTGACATCTGCCAGCTGAGGGCGTGCGACCTCCGCACCGCACTCTCGCGCCCCAAGACCAAGCTCTGCAAGTCATGGCGATACCGCTTTTCATCGTCAATGACTATCGCTCTTAGAGAAATCTCTGCTGATATCATTTATCTGTGTCATCGAGATGACTATTTTCCTGATAAATGGAAAATAATATGTGTGACACTGGTGCCCAAGGGAAATCCGGGTTCATATATACCTAATACCAGACAGTCGAGAGCGTTCGCTAAGGAATTTGAATCTGCACTAAATAAATGAGTTAAACGCAGTTCTATTCGAAGCTAACTGTTGATCAGCACGGCGTTCTGCCGGATTGCGGTAATTCGCCTTACTTGCTGTCAGTAATGTCGTACCTTACGCCAGCTGTCGACGCTGCGGAGCAGGTGAACACTGCGTGTTTTGACTTCCGGAAAACTTTTAGATGCCGTGAATATCCGTCCAATTAGAGAACTTTGCAGTGGTTGGTTTTACACATCAACGTTAAAAATATTTCGCGACTTTACTTGGTGTGGACAGGACATTACGTCGAATACGCTGGGGATATTAGTCCAAACCATACTTAAGGTTCTCGGATGTGAGCAAGGGGAGTAACATCCGGGTCTATCCGAGCTCATTTCAATGTTTTTCTGTACACACACGACCTAAAACTCCTCTTGTCGCTAGCGAACGTTTTAGATTTCAAACTGGTTCAGTGAGATGTACTCGTAATAAGATCGTGCAGTAGTATATCCTGAGGACATGAATGGATTTTCAAAGTACTGGGGTGATTAAAGTATAATACTTTAGTGCACTTCGGAGCCGGCTAGAAACTTATGCAATTGTTTGAAATCCTCATAAATATGTATCAGTAAAAAAGTATATATGTCAGTATAAAAGGTATCCAAATGCAGAGAGGTGTAAGACAGGGTGACGTAATATCCCCGAAACTAATCACTACTGCATTAGAAGACGTATTCAAGCTACTGAACTGGAAGAAATACGCTATTAACGTCAATGGCGAGCACATCACTCACTCGATTTGCCGACGATATAGTCCTTACTGCAGAATCGGTGAAGGATCTAAACACTATGCTCAATGACCTCAATAGTGTTTCCAAACGGATAGGTCTTTGAAATTTTTTTATAGGATAGGGTGACAAACGAGCACAAACCACCTGATGGTAAGTAGTTGCTGTGGCACATAGACATCTACATCTCCTGTCGGTCGGGTCTCCGGTTCTCTAAACTCACCATACGAAACATAGCAGCATTGACCTACTATTTAACGCTGGTATTCTGTGAGAGCGTGGTCCTACCCCAATCGAGCCGACCCATTCGTGTTACTACTATACTACTAATATAACTGCAGCATGGCTCTACCACGTAAAAATGGACAAAACAATAGCCATGTGCAATGTCCATGTCACACCTATGCCGGTAGTCGTTGAGAGCACTAAGCTCAAAATTGTTGAAGAGTATGATTTCTGGGAGAAATAGTCCAAATACGTAAGTCCAACTTCGACCAAGAGGTCAATCGACGGACAAAACTCAGCAATCAGCATTTTGGAGATTACGACGTATCTTAGCGTAAGGCATACCTCAAAACTAGATTGTATAACCAGTGCGTGTTGCCAGTGATGACCTTTGGATCTGAAACGTGGTCCTTTACTGCTGGCCATATTAGGAAGGTTAAAGTCGCTCAGCGAGCTATGGAGAGAGCTATGCTCGGGTTTTTTCTGCGTGATAAACTGCGGAATGAGGATATCCGCAGTAGAACCGGAGTGACCGACAAAGCCAAACGGATGAGTAAGCTGAAGTGGTAATGGGCCGGCCATATATTTCGAAGTACCGACAACCGCTGGGGAAGAAAGGTTCTCGAGTGGCAGCCTCGTACCGGCAGGTGATATGTAGGGTGCCCCCCTACTATATCGAGTAACGACCTGGTAAGATATGCAGCAAGTCAATTAATGCAGGTGGCTTAGGACCGTCTTTTGTGGCATTTCTATTCTATTCATTAACTACTTAAATGTGACTGCTTTACACGGCTTGTTACCTGTTCATACTTTTCCTACCCGTAAAGATAGCTGCCTAGATCATGTTATGCTAAAAACCAAACTCCCAGCTAAAACTCTTGTTGTAAATTCTGCGTTAACTGATCGTGAGACTATAGCATTTTTTCTCGATAAGAAGGTCCCAAAACAACACAAAATGACGACAATATTTCGTACAAATTATAGTGGAATTACAACTGATCTTGCTAAAATGAATTTTGATTTAGTTTACTCTACAAAAAATCCGAATATTGCCGCTAATTGTCTTGTCCAGTCCTTGCAAAAAGTCTTAGACGCTAATACTAAGAAGATTGTTTTATCTAGTCGTAAAAAGATTATAAAGCCGTAGATTACTCCAGGACTCTTACGTTGTATGAAGCATAGAGATAATTTACGTAAAAAAATTAAAAAAGAGCCGGAAAATGAAGTACTTAAGTTATCTTTTACGAGATATAGAAATTATTGCAACAAACTTCTAAAAAAAGTCAAGAATGAATATGAAAAAAATCAAATTAGAAATGCAGGTGCAAATAATAGAAAGCTTTGGGAGGTAATAAACAGCATAACCAACAGAAATGCCACAAAAACATCTTCCACTCAACTATTATCAACATGTACCACGCCAAAAGAATCAGTTAATAATGTCAACACGTATTTCGCTAATATTGGTAGACAACTGGCCGAAAAAATTCTTGAGAACTCTGAACTGAATCTTTCTCCTACTATTGATAGCTTAGCCCATTCCATGGTTCTTTTGCCTACTGATGAAGCTGAAATTACATCTGAAATAAATAATCTTAGAAGTGACTGTGCCGTTGGCTGGGAGAAAATATCCGGTGACTTCATAAAACAAAACAAAAAATTTACTGTACATCCACATACCTACGTATGTAACCTGCCCCTCACTTATGGCATATTCCCAACAGCTTGTAAAAAATCCCTCATTCATCCTGTTTACAAAAATGGAGACCGAGACTGTGTAAGCAACTATAGACCAACATCTATATTACCGTCACTATCTAAAATACTAGAACGTGTGATGAATAATAGGTTGAAAAATTTTCTTGATAATAATTCCATACTTTCGCCAAATCAATTTGGTTTTCGTTCCGGTAAATCTACAGCTGATGCGGTTCATGAACTAATTGAGTTTATCGTACATAGCCTCGAGAAAAAAAAGAAAACAATAGGAATATTTTGACGTGACAACGTCTTATAAATTGGTTTGCCGGGTGACACTTCAAGAAACTGCGTTACGCTCCGCTCACGTTATGCGCTCACAATGAGAGCGAGTGAGAGGCACGCGTCCCTTCCACTCGGGCATGGTTAGCCCGCCTAAGAGCGAGAGAGACAGACATAAAAAGTGTTATTTCATCCTTCTTCCTACTATACGAATGAATATTCACATTAAAATTATTTTACCACTCAAAGTCGTTGTCACGTAAAACTTTCGCCCGTATACCGACTTTACAGGCAACCAATTTTTTTAGATTTGGCTAAAGCTTTTGACACGGTCTCTGTTCCCATATTGTTGCATAAAATGGAGAAGCTTGGTATAAGGGGTGTACCGTTGCAGCTTTTCGGAGATTATCTTACAGATAGAACACAGTTGGTAAAAATTGATAAACATGTTAGTGATGAGCTTCCCATCTGCTATGGTGTTCCCCAAGGAAGTATTTTTGGCCCTACCTTATTTCTTTGACCTCTGCAAACTGAAACTAGTGAACGGAAAAGTAGTTACGTTTTCTGATGACACAGTACTGCTATTTACTGGTGATTCATGGCCAGATGTATTTAACTTCGCTCAGATTGGCTTAAACAGAGTGTCCAAATGGCTACGCGATAATGTGTTAACCCTCAATGTAGATAAAACAAAGTACTTGTCCTTCTCCAAACATAATAATAAATACGCAACCTGCACGGACCATGTTATTACTGCTCATTCTTGCAATTTTCCTTATTGTCTGACATGTTCATGCACACCTTTGCAAAAAGTGAATTCAATTAAATACCTTGGCATTTTGTTGGGTGATAAGCTAACTTTTCATGAGCATATTTATTCACTTTCAAATACGATACGGAAATTAACATACATTTTTAAAAAACTCCGTTGCGTAGGAGATTCTAACACTATTAAATCTGTCTATTTTGCTCTATGCCAATCTTTAATAATATATTGTATTACGTGCTAGGGTGGGGCTACCAAATCATCTCTTCTGTCCCTCGAAAGATCACAAATGTTAATCTTAAAAGTAAGTAACTCTCTTCAATTTAAATTTCCAACCAGTCAACTTTATAAAATTTCCAAAGTTCTTACAGTCCGGCAACTGTTTATTATACACACAGTACTAAAAAAACATGCATAATTAAAATATGACCAAAAAATACACAGCACATGAGACGCAAAGACCGAGTGTGTACTTCTCATTATGACCATTGTACATACTTTTCTAGGAGATTTTTTTGCTATATTGGCGGATACCTGTATAGTAAAGTTAACAAGGAACTTAATATTCACGTCCTACCTAAAATAAAAACTAAAAAATGTATCCATAAATGGTTACTGAAGACGGACTATAAATATACAGAAGATCTTTTTACATCACATATGTAAATGTTGTAATTTTTGCATTCACTCAGCACACACACACGCACACACACACACACACGCACGCATGCACGCACGCACGCACGCACGCACGCACGCACGCACGCACGTACCCACGCACGCACGCACGCACACACACACACACACACATCATTATTGTTAAATTATGTATATACGCGCAAATAGATTTTAACGTATCATTATCGTTAAAATATGTATTCCAAGATAACATACTTTTGTATTTGTTTAACTGGGAGGGACCTGATGACCTGGTTGATACAGGTTCGTCGCCTAGTTTAGGCATCAGTCTCTCACATTAATTTGTGCCTTTTTTTTGTTAAAATTCGATATTGTTAATTTAATGTGGAGAGAAAAATAAATTATTATTATTATTATTATTTTTTGGGGTATCTATATAATTTTCTCACCTGGTTGGGTTCTATAAATATATAATTATAAATTAAAATGAAATGATAAATGTACATAATCAATAAAATAAAATAAATACAAAAACTACATAAATAAATAAGATCCAACAAGAACCGAGGGTTAGGGGGAAAGGGAAAGAAACCGGCGGGCGATGCGGGCGGTATCGAGGAGCACCGCCTCCTGCATTTGAGCCCGGAGCGGTCCGTCACGGAGTCCCAGTCGCCTCAGATGACCCGAGAGGCTGACTGGGATTAGTCCATTCGCAGAGACGACTACAGGAATAATTTCAGTTGGCATACCATCCCACATGTCTGTCACCTCGTGAGCCAGGTCCAGATATATTGTTCGTTTATCTATTTCGGCTTTCACGAGGTTCTCGTCATACGGAATGGTAATGTCGATCAAAAATATCCTTCAATGTGCCCGGTCCATCAGCACAATATCAGGCTTATTCGCAAGAATAGTCCTGTCTTTGATGATGGCCCGGTCCCAGTAGAGCCTGGCGTGGTCATTTTCGAGCACGGCTTCCGGCAAGTACTTGTAATACGGCAATTTTCGGTCCACGAGACCGTATTTCAGAGCGAGCTCCTGGTGTAGAATTCTGGCTACTAGGTTGTGCCTGTGCAAGTACTCAGAGTTAGAAAGCGCCGAACAACCGGAGATGACAAGCCTAAGTGACTCCCCGGGATGGCGACAAGCTCGACAGACGTCGACAGTGCCATCCTTTAGGATGTATCTCTGATAGTTGTTGGTCTTAGTAACCTGATCCTATATTGCACAGACAAAACCCTCGGTTTCCCCGAAGAGGTCACTGAAACGTAGCCAGTTGAGGAAGGCGGCTGTATCTACGTGAGGCTCATGTAGAGCCCTGTAGTACCTCCCATGGAGCTCCTTCTCCTTCCATACGGTCTCCCGGTCGGAAATTCTCTGTACTGCCGGGTCTTGCCATTGCTCGTTGGCTAAGGATAGAGGGGTAAGTCCTTTATCACTAGAAAAGACGTCGTTATAGAATGGATCATCCGATCTCGCCAGGAAGTAATGACGGAGGCTGCACACTTCGCGATTATGCATGGTGAGTGCGCTCAGGAAGCCACGCCCACCATGCTTTCGCGGCAAGTACAGCCTCATTACCGACGATCTCGGATGATGCATCCTATGGGACGTCATTGTAGTGCGGACTTTTCTATCCAGGGCGTTAAGTTCAGTCTGACTCCACCTGAGTATGCCAAAGGTATAAATGAGGACAGGCATGACCCAACCGTTATATGCATGTGTCTTATTCACACCGGACGAAAGGCTGTTAAGCACTTTGGTCAAGCGTGCATAAAACACGTCGCAAACTGACTGTTTCATACCAGCCTCATCGATACCGATGTTCTGTGACATACCCAGGTATCGGTATGTTTACATACTAGGAACGGCCATGAAAGAGGCGATTACGCTGTAAGTTAATTATAAAACCGCCTTTTACATAAAGAAAAGTTTAGGAAGTTCCTTTGTTAAGATCTACCTTTAATAGGCTTTTATCATATAATAATTTATGTTTTTTGGTTCAAAGTGGAAGACTGTCTCATATATTAATATGTATGGGGGGTCGTTTCAATATGAAAAGGTTTATTTTACTGTAACCCCATGGAAATATAAATTGCGAAAGGCGCATATATAATACAAAAAAAATCATATTACAGTAAGTTACAAATATCTTTAACTTAAAATTGTAGCGGATGGTTACGCAATATTGCAGTGGCATTTACTAATGAGAGTATTGAACTACTCAATTGAATATGCTGAAACTGAACCTAAGGTTGTTTTTGTTTTAAAAGTAATATTATCTGTTTCTTTTATATTTTATCGACTAGGATGCTTAAAAACAAAAAAGAACTATTTTAATATTCATACTTTTTATTTACAGGTGATATTTGGTAACGGGAATCGTTATTATAGGGAAGCGCATCCGCAGCCACCCAAGACACGTCCAGCAATAGAAGGACCGTAGCCGATACCGGCAGCGATGCCGGGTCCGTACGCCAGACCAGCGGCAGACGGATATCCCCAAGCAGAAGCGACGATGTCTTCGCTCACTATGCCCACGGCACCGTTGCCGCAGCCGTAAGAGACAGCACCAACACCAGCAGTTGGAAGCACACCCTCCAGACCAACGGTGCCTAGGAAAGGCAGCTCACCAACTGCAGTCAGGATTCCTCCGATCTCGTTCTCTGAGAGAACAGATATACCAACAGGCGGGATGGGAGACGCGCTGGCGACAGGGAAACCACCTCCGCTAGCTGTTGGAATGGCAGCTAGACCACAACCAGCACCGTAATCAGCACCGTAACCAACACCGTAACCAGCCCAGCCTAATCCACCACAAGAGCCAGCATTAATCGGACCTTCGTAGCTCAGTCCGTTGCCCAAACAGTAGGCAGCGATGCTCTGAGGATATAAAAATACATTTTTGACACATTTTATTACTTAAGTTTTTTTAATTAAATAAGGGTGACAAAAGAGCACACAGTCCACTTAATGGCCAGTGGATGCTGTGACCCATAGAAATCCACATTTATACTCGATTAAGAATCAAAACGCAAATGCGCTGTCACCCCTGACGACTAAGGTGGAATGCCTCGTTTAGAGTAAAAAAGGGTTTCCGAATCTCCCCACTCACCATTAAAACCCAGCAGTATTGAGCTGCTATTTTACGATGGTATTTTGTGAAGAGTGTGGCCCTTCCCCAGTCAAGCAGACTCGTTCGTGCTATAATACTAAAATACAATACAGTACTAATATAGCTGAAGCCTGGCTCTACCACGTATGAATATAACGTCTTTACTTATCTTATCTAGCACTATAATTAATTGCCTCTCGTAGTCGCACTCTGCAAGTCTTAAAATTTATTTTGTAAATAGCTTTAAAAATCTTTCAGGTGATCATGTATCTTCTCCAAATATCGAGAGAAATTTATACAGGATAAGGAAGAGTTTACCATGCCTAAAAATGGACTTAACATAATTCATTGTTGCTGCTTGCATATTACGATAATGCGATAATCCTACCTCAGTAGCACGGCTTAAGTCTTTTATTTTTGTTAATAGTAAAGGAAAATTTTTAGAAACAAAAATGGACTCTCGTGCTGTGAGCGTAAATTAAAACTTCGACTTTCAGAATATCGATACATTTAAGATTTAAATCAATATTACTTACCTGAACCATGAATGCTTGAACGCACAAAACAATGATAGCCTTGGCAGACATATTTGCTTTGTTTATCGAAAACAAGTGTAAGTATAATTAGGGTCGATTGGTTTTTATAGTCCCTGGCGATGTTGATGCTGTCGGGCTATATTGAAATATTACTGAAGCAACCACACGCAATTCAAATTTCCTTACATATGTACGTGACAAAAAAAGAAAACAAAATGATCCCAAAATAATAAATAAAAATTAAATTATTAAAATACAATGCTCCAAACAATCTTCTTGCAAACAAAGTAGTTGAATCGAACAGTATCTCACGTTTTTTTCTTTATTATGAAATTTTTCGAAGTTTGCCGTAAAATTGACGATATATAAGGCATAAAGCGAATCGATGAATCATTCTAGACCTCATAGAGTCGAAATACATTTCTCAGACATGTCTCCCTTTGCTTTCTTGTTGCTCTGCGTTCAAGCTTGCTTGATTCAGGTACTTTTTTAATTTTTACCGGCTACTTAAATATAAGAAAATTTGGAATTGTAATTTTTTGTTCTGTTCGTTGTTTTTAATAATTACTTAGTTGCTGTAATCAGTATTTTAAGAACTTGTTTCCATTGACAGAATGTGTACAGCCAATGTCTCGGGGCTGGACTTGGCTTGGGCTACGCTCCAGGATATGCAGCTGAATACGGCCTAGGTTGCGGATCCGCCTTAGGCAATGAATTTGCTTACGGCCCTGGACTTGGTCTCGGATACGGTCTCGCTGGTCCCGCAGGCTTGGCCACCTCATCTTACTTGGCTAGTCCAGCCTATGGAGGTTCAGGCATCGGTGATGTAGCTATCGCTGGCGAAATGGGCGTAGCTGGTGCTACCTTATTAGCCGGTCAAGTGCCCGTTCTAGGCGCTGTCAGATTCTGTGGTGAGGTTCCAGCTGGTGGTGTTGTTTCTATCGCTGGAAGCTGCGATGGTAGCTGCGGAGGTAGCTACGGAAGTATCTGCGGTTGTGGTTGCAATGGTCCTTACTTGTCCTAAAACAGAATATCAAGATTTAATAACCTCAAAATATTAAAGTGATAAGTTGGCAAATTCAAAGCAAATTGGTTTGTTTCATTTTTAAAATAATTTTGCAGCGCCTTGATTAAAATTAGACGAAAGGTGGAAGAAATGCTACGGGGTATGATGACCTTATTCAACAAATGCACAATAAGTAGAAAAAGTTTTTTTTTACAGGGAACGTTACCTCCACAGTAGGATTTTTTCTTGTATATAAACGTAAATTGCACAAGAATAAACATCTAGATCCGGAACAATTTTTATAAGCCATACAAATACTTTGTAGTGTAGTGCTCCCACGTTAATATACTGAAGTGTTAAGGTAGAATAATGAGGCAGTCTAATTAAAGTTTTAGTACCAACCACACGTCTCCTTCATTGACATCCTTCCTATGTTACATGGCGACCCTGCCAGACGGTGCGCTGTAACGATGCATGCGCACCGCCTGGTCAAGTTGAAAGGTGGAAAAAAAAACTTAAATAATGCAGACAAAAAAAAATACGACAGAAGGGATGCAATACCGGATTTGACGATAATAAACAGGCCACCGTGACTGAAATTCGGTCTGGAGGACATTACATACAGTACGTCAAGGCACTCGGACCACACTTAGCCAAAAATATAGATGTAAATGGAAAATTGTGGAACAAGTGATAGGTGGAAAGTCCATTGGCCACGCAGTCATAAACAGACAGAAACAGAATTGAAAAGGGAAGGAACTAGTTGTATTCTAGCAAGCATCATCCAGAAGGACGTGAAAATTGAGCCGAAAAGAATAAAGAAGAATTTGAGAGGTAAATTCGCACCTGTGTGATTTTTAATTCCATTTAAAACTTTAATAATTTGAGATTTTTCAATATTGTTTTTGCTTTTAAAAAAAAAGTTGTGCGTAAAATTTTCTGTATTTAAAATATGATTAAATTGAAAGTATTTATCAGATAATTCACGATTTAATTTTTTTAAATATTCATATTACTGATTAAATAAGCACAATGCAATAATTATAAATTAATCAATAATTTTGCACTTGATTTTATATTCAATTTTATTCAGTTATAGTTTTATATTATTTTTATTACTGTATCCTGCAAAAAATGAATGAAATAATATGAAGATTACATTTTTACGTATTTACATTTACAATTGTTTATCATTAATTAATTTTTCGTATTTTGTAGTTAACAGATCACTGATGATACACTTCGTGTGTGTGTTTTTTACGTAGTAAATTTTATTTAAATGTACACAATTTTGAAAAGAGTTATAACCGATTTGCTATTATTGTTTCCTTTTTTTTCTTTTCTAAAGGCGTTAAATCATTAATTTATATAATTATAACCTACCTTAATAATTGTTCTTTATAATGTTTAAATAAATTAATCTATCGTTTTGTGAAGTTTATAGCTGCTATAGTGATTTTTTTTAAAAAGCATTTTATAGCAAAAGTATTTAAAAAAAAGCTAATGCATTTTGTGATGTATGTAAAAGTAACATAAATATTAACAACGTAACTATTTGTAAGTGTAAATTAGGGAAATGTTTAAAACTATCCTTTTAAGGTACATTTTACTTGCATTCATATTATAAAATATTGTAAAGGTTGTCTTGGAATTAGGCGTGAATCACAGCGTGTCATCCTAGTCCGATGCGATTACAAAAGATGTCTTATACGTACTTTGGAATTTAAACCAAACTTGTCTCCAATTATTTGCGGTGTTAGGATTACAATTTGTATTTTGATCTGTGTTTTGCTATATTAATTATAATGATTACGTTGATTAACATTGACTTATTTGTTCTGTTTATCTTAATGTGAAATGTAATAATTTATTTTCGGTTTTACATTGTTTGAATATTTAAATCATAAGCTTTTAAACGTTCTAATTGATTATTTTCTTGGAAAACAGTACTAATTTGAGTAGATTATGGAAGTATTTTCTTCGCATAATACGATTTTGAAACTCACTATATAATGTTTAACACAACTATAATATACTATAATATTGATTTAAATTTTGTTGTTCCTATATTGTGGACCTCAATCCCTGACTGACACTGTAACTAAATATTATGCGAGATTATTTTATGATATAAAGTAAAAGATGTGATTAAATTTATGGTTAAGTTACGGAATACTTATGTATCAATATTTTCATTTATAATTATTTATAAATGAAAATAATGATAATGTATAGTTGCGAGAATAAGATAAAGAAAATTATCAGAGGTTAGTATATCCACATACAATCAGCCTGATCAGCTGAGAGTTTGGAAAACCTAATAGCCGATAAATTTTTTAAGGTTGTTCGGACAAGATTAAATACGGAATAAGTTTTAATGTATTTTAATGAGGGAAATGATAATTTATTATGAATTGTATAGGAATATTGTCCACTATCTTGATCATGTAACAGGAGCCGTGTACGTGAAAGTTGTTACAGTTAAATAATGAATTACATGAGCTGAAATGTAAAGAAGTGAATTAAATGATATTGGTAATTTTCTTGATCATGTATGTACGCGAGCCGTGTACGTGAAAGAAATGACATACATGTGTAATGAATAGCTAAAGTACTAGTTATGGATAAAATAGTAAAATAAATAAGTAATGGTTAACTAAGAATGAAGTAAATATATGAAAAAACTACTACTACTAGCTACTAGCCAGGCAGACGTTGTTCTGCTCTTTTCGGCGACCCTTTGTCATATCATATTAAAATCCTTAAATTTGCAAAAAATATGTAAGTCACTCATGGTCAAAAAAAACTATCCTATCTCTCAGGTTGGACCAAGCTGCACACGGTGTGCGAATTTTATTAAAATCGGTTGAGTAATTTAGGAGCCCATCGCGTACAAACTACGTGACACGTAATTTATATATATTATCATTATTGTCCTGACTAGATAAATGGTAGGCATAATAACAAAATGATTCAGGATATTAATAAATAATATTGTAAATTTTCGTGAAAACCAAAACATAATTTTATGATATACATAATTATGCCTGATTATGTCAATTATACTACTGTGACTATGCATTTTTGCGTGCTAGATATGTCTTAGATTATAGTTTTCATAATGATATTAAACTTATTTAGAAAAATCTTAAGGATCTATTTTAAGAATTGATAAAAAATATAGATAGCATATTTTTTTATTCTTTTGTCAGTGGGAGGTGTAGTGTAGTGCTCCCACGTTAATATACTTTAGTGTTAAGGTAGGAGGCAGTTTAATTAAAGTTTTGGTACCAACACGTCACACGTCTCCTTCATTGACATCCTTTCCTATATTACAACTTGTTCCGTGCAAAATTCGAACCCACGGCCTCCAGCGCTGAAACTCATTGCTAAGCTACTGTTCTACGCAGCCGTCTTTACTCGTTTGTACTGGAAGTTGCGTTAAAACTGGAAGTTCCGTTAAAGCTACAACCTTGCATAGCGGATTATGACTTGTTTATACTGTTGCGTATCTTTGTTACTTTCAAAGAGTGTTTTTAGATCTCAATTTGTAATCAAAATATTTTGGTTCTGACCAATATATATACCACAGCTGGCACTGGTGCAGGCATTTCTTTAATACGCTCAAGAGCAATATTAACCATGCGATATCGAGAATTTCTGTATTGATCATGAGCACCGCGTTTTTTTTTAAATACAATTAGAATTAGCTCCCTTTCCGGTCAAACGATGCCCGATCGTTGCATTTATAATAAAAACTCTATGCTCCAGAAGCAATCGGTTTGAAAACAGAATTTCAAAATATTTTATGAACCAGATTTTCAGATTCAATTAAGCAGGTGTGGTTTCTTTTGTACTCTTTTCGTTTTACTCTTATAGAATTTAAAATATGTTAGGTACCAATATTTAACCAAAATTTAACTTACACTAAGTTCTTAGAGAAAAATTAATCAGAAATTAAAATAAAACCGTCAAAATACGAAACGTATAGATAAACTAGACCCGTAACGCCTAAAATCCCGACACATTGGAAAAAGAAACATAAAACGTCAAACGTGATATAATTTTTTTTAAATAATGTAATTTAACTAAACTAACTTTTAAATAAAACATAAATGCGTTTATATTCCTATACCTTTAAACGAGCAATTCTTGTATATATATGTAATCGGAATCTCGGAAACGGCTCCATCGATTTTCATTAAATTTAGTATTAAGGGAATTTCGGGGGCAATAAATCGATCTAGCTAGGATTTATTTTTAGAAAATGTTTTTTGTCCGTGTTTTCAGGCAATGCAAAAACTGCTACAATATAAGAAGGTAAATTTTGACACTGTGTTAATGATCGTAATAGCTCAAGTGGATATCGAGAGGTCGCGAAATCGAATGCCTTGGTTCGCGTCCTTTCTCCGGTCCGACTTTTTTCCTTTTTTTTCTAGTTACCTTCTTTTGTAAGCCCTTTTTTAGTATTTTTTAAAGATACGAACATTTTAATTAAACTAACTGCACTCGTGATTTTTTATTCAAATAACCAGTTCAGTTTTGTCTATTATGTAAATAAGATAAAAAAATATTATTCATCAGTATGTAATTTGTATCCAAATGTAATTTCAAAGAAAATAAACGAGCAAAGATCTATAAGGTTATTTACCGATGATACGATATTCCATATTTCTTTTAAATCTTTGTATCGTAAAATTTGCATTTTTTAACCACGCAACTAGACATATTTATGCGCTCGCACCACAGTCGACCGATTCGCGTTGGCCCTAAACTGTTATTGTTGGCGACGCGCCTATAAGAATATTTCAATTTATTAGTTAACCGATTACGAATAGCTTCTAAAAAGCAAATTATCAAGCAACAGTATTCTAATAAGAAAATGCTTAGTTGAATCTTAAAGAAATATCGAATTAATGATATGAAGGTCTTGGGTTCGACTCCCAGCCCGGAACAGTTTATCGTTCTCTTAGTAATATCTCTTAATAAATTCATAAAGGGAATTTTTAAGATATAAATTATGTTACCGGATTTGTTCCCCGGTTGAAATCATCTTTCCAATGACGTTAATTTAAAGAAATATTAAAATAAAGTTAGAGACCCGATTTGTTCCCCGGTCGAGATGATCGCTGTGCATAAGTAGAATTAATGGAAATTGATTGCATAAGTATTGTCTAATATGAGTTTGATATGTTTTGTATGAAAACAAATGCCTATCTTCAATGTATTGATTCATGAAATATTTTGTCTATTTTATCTGATAAGAGACATGATAACTGATAAGAATCTGATTAGAAATAGTTTCCTACAGTTTGAGAATAGTGTAGAAGCATTTATTCACCTATTATTGTTGATATTAGACTTTCCATTTTTACTGATAGTCGATAGCCGTGCAAAAGTTAGTTGTTCAAATAGTGTGAGTTCATAGACGCACGCTAGCCACGTACTTAGGAGGCCAAATATGTAGAAATTTAAATATTTGCAATTTCAGAAATTTATGTATATAATGACTTGTAAAACATTTCAGATTAATTGTACGTGTAAAAAAGGTGAATTCTGTGTTATTTTTATGTGAAAATTCCTGTGAACAAGTGAAATAATGATAGTTTTGTATAAGAAATTTAAAAGTATTTTAATAGTGAAATGTATAGAGAAAATGTAAATTAAACCTTTGTGTTGGTTAAGATATGTGTAATTTCAAGTGGGAAACATTGTTTTAACTTTCTATGTTAAATGTTTAAGAAATTTCAACTTTGAACATGTGAATAAAATAGGCATATTTTGTTAAATAAATAAAAGGTTTTTTGTGATATGAAAATGTAATGTATATCGAAGTAAAGATATTTTTTTGTGCTATCTTTATAAGTAAATTGTATAAATGTATGTCTTATACAAAATAAATTATTGAGAAAACCGTAAGAGAGTGATAGTACAAATTGATGTAATTAAGTTGCGCAGGCGCGCAAATGGCGCGGCTCACTTTCGCGTATAGCTCAGGGGTAGCTCAGTAAACGAGTTTTCTTGCAATTCGTTCGGGGAAGTTCGGGAATCCTTCGGGATTAGTTCGGGACTCCTTCAGGATTAGTACAGGAAAAAGTGCAAGACCAGCAGTCAATAAGAAGAAAAAGTGTAGGGAAGTGATAGGGAAAAGTGATTACTCTGAAGATAATTGCTGTTTTATTCCCAAGAAATTCATCCCTCAAAATTATACAGTCCACATCGAAGAATTAAGGCGTTGGGACCGGGACGACTTCGGAAGAGGTTATCGCCCTTGTGTGTTACTCCGTTGCGGAGATCACATACGTTGTTCCCGAACCCAACGTAGGCGTGATAGGAGGCCGGATCGAGAGAAGCCTCGATTCCTCCCTTCTGTTTCGTAGTAGAACATTTAAGTCTGACTGGGTTCCTTTTCAAGAAGACCTTGCGAGCCTGGTTCCTTTTCAGTTATTTTAGGGCCAGCGCACAGGTTCGTTTTAGATGTTCGGTCGGCCCGGTCCTTACGCTAGTAATATATAATCCAATGGCCTTTTTTTTTCATGGGGAAATGCCTACGCATACCCGCCTCGCGGGGGCAAGGACGGGTTATGTCGGACTAGCACCGACTAAAACCCCATGGTGTTCCACCTTTGTCGCATATTGGCAGGGCTACGGGAACGCTTTCGCACACATCCGCGGCCCTACTAGCGCCTGCCGCCCCATGGCGGCACCTCCTCGGGAGAGGACAATTCCTCCCCGTTCTCCTTCCCAGGTAAGGCGCAGCAGAACACATGGCGCGCCTTCCTCCACGGCCTCCAATTACGTCTGTGCAACAGACGCCCCCGCGTCCGATGCACAAAGACCATGGAGCCAGGAAAAACGAGCACTTAGAAGTACTAGCCCTCCCGACCCCAGCGGCGGATCTGGTCTATGAGTCCGCCGTCAACCAAGATTCGGCTGCGGAGGGTAGGGAGAGCGGCGCCTCGCAATACCGACAATCCTCTCCCCCCGCAGCCCCATCACCACCGCATCAACGGTGCGGCCCCGTTTGAGTCGCGAAGTATAGGACGAGTGGCGCATCGCCATACCAACACTCCTCTTCCTCCGCGACTCCACCTCGGCTGCAGCGGTAGAGGGTGCGCGAGTCCCCACTTGCTGCAGTCCACCAGCACACATCCGAAGTGGGCTCCCCAAGCCCACTCGGAGTGGCCACCTCAGGCCGGTCCTTCACCTCGGGCCAGCCACGTGGGTTCCTCTTTGTTCACCGTGGGAGACCAAGCCACGGCTACTAAGCCCCCCCGCCACGACAAGGCGGGAACCCGTTCGGGGGGGAATCCAATGGCCTAAAAGTGCAATACCGTATTATTTCTTTCTCATGAATAAGAATACTACAAATAAGATGTGTTTGAAAATATTACATCAAAATATAGCCTATATATTTATATGTGATTACAAAGTTATTTATGCAGTTAGTGTACGAGTATTTAGTAAATTGGACCGAAATTGAAAATTCTAATAGAATAGTCTGTGAGAAATAAGAGAACATCAAAAACGCAACGAATTTCATTAAGTACCCGGTTGACCGAGCTTTGCTCGGTATTTTTCGCTCGATTTTTTTAATTCGTGTGTTTTGGAAATTATATTTAGATACAAATTACATACTGATGAATTATAAATAATATTTTTTGATCTTAGCGACATAACAGAAAAAACTGAACTGGTTATTTGAATAAAAAATCATGAGTGCAATTATTTTTATTTAAATTTTCGTGTTTTTAAAAAATACTAAAAAAAGGGCTCGAAAAAAATATATTTTCTCAAAAAAGAAAGAAACTTGAAAAAAAAAAATAAAAAAGTCGGTCGGTCGGTCTGGGCTCGAACCGGGGTTTTACGATTTTGTGACCGCCCATTATACCAATAAGCTATTTATAATCATTACCAAACTGTCAAAATTTACCTTCTTATTCTAACTATATTGTAGCAGTTTTTAATTGCCTAAAAACACGGACAAAAAGACATTTTCTAAAAATAAATCTTAGCTAGATCGATTTATTATCCCCGAAACTCCCTGGACACTAAATTTTATGAAAATCGTTGGAGCCGTTTCCGAGATCCCGATTATCCTATACTATTAAACGAGCAATTCTTGTATATATGTATATATATATATAATCGGGATCTCGGAAACGGCTCCAACGATTTTCATAAAATTTAGTGTCCAGGGAGTTTCGGGGATAATAAATCGATCTAGCTAAGATTTATTTTTAGAAAATGTCTTTTTGTCCGTGTTTTTAGGCAATTAAAAACTGCTACAATATAGTTAGAATAAGAAGGTAAATTTTGACAGTTTGGTAATGATTATAAATAGCTTATTGGTATAATGGGCGGTCACAAAATCGTAAAACCCCGGTTCGAGCCCAGACCGACCGACCGACTTTTTTATTTTTTTTTTTCAAGTTTCTTTCTTTTTTGAGAAAATATATTTTTTTCGAGCCCTTTTTTTAGTATTTTTTAAAAACACGAAAATTTAAATAAAAATAATTGCACTCATGATTTTTTATTCAAATAACCAGTTCAGTTTTTTCTGTTATGTCGCTAAGATCAAAAAATATTATTTATAATTCATCAGTATGTAATTTGTATCTAAATATAATTTCCAAAACACACGAATTAAAAAAATCGAGCGAAAAATACCGAGCAAAGCTCGGTCAACCGGGTACTATATATATATACATATATACAAGAATTGCTCGTTTAATATAAAAAGCTATTTGTGGCGATGGTGTACATAAACGTACAGTAAGTTCAATAAAAACATATTTTTTAAACCTTCATATTTTTGGCACCACTTGGAATATTTTTTGTATTTTATTTGAACGCCTGATACATGTACTATTAGGCGCTCCAGGATTATCCATTCTTTCTGGGACAGCCTATATCGAGTACAGCCAGGTGGGTGTCAGGTCTGACTTCGCGCTCAGCAAATACTTGCGGTGTGTGTTGCGTGGCCGTACTACAGCTGTGCTCGCCTGATAATATTGCAGTTCAATAATAATAATAATAATAAGCAACAATACAATATATAAAAATTTGTACACATTAATAAGATACATAAAGGAACCTTCGTGTATCGAAATGCGATCAATCCAACGGAACGACCACAGAACTGATGTAAATTTAACAAAGTATGACATATTTTAATTTTTTTAAACTCAGTTATGGCAATTTTTTTGTAATTTAAGGCTGACTTTAAAATAGCCGTATATTGGCTGTGTAAGAGAATCAACTACACCTATCGCCGTTTCCGATTCACTGTTGGTATTATAAATTGTATTAAAAAATGTATATGCAATTTAGTTAAATATTTGTAACTATTTTCAATTTGACAATTGCAAGCTTGTTATTGTCATTGCTTCACTTCAGTACAGACGAGCACCGTTGCAACCACAACCACAGTTTCCGCCGCAGCTTCAGGTTATGGAGACAATACCACCAGCTGGAATATTACCGAATGTAAAAGCACACAGAATCGGCACCTGATCAGTTATTATGGTGCTACCAGCGATACCCATCTCACCAGAGACCGTTACGTCACCCATGCCTGTGCTCCCGTAAGCTGGAACAGTAATGCACGCTGGGTGGCCAGGGGCGCCGGGACCAGTGACGTATCCGGACCGAATGTAGGTCCGTATGCAAATTCAGTGGCTAAAACAGGTTCACAGACCAATCCATATTCAGCAGTGAATCCTGGAGCATAGCCCAAGCCAAGTCCGGTCCAAGACACTGACTGTATGCATTCTGAAATTGAAGGAATATCTTTCTTTATTGTGTGCCGTGAAACTTTTAACTAACTTGATTAATCATCGATTTATGGAATATAGTGTCAGAATTGACGCACATATTTTTTTTTAATTTATCCAATTTATATAAAATTATTGTTTAACAGTAAGATTATAATAAATCTGTTGAGTTTTACTTGGATAAAGCATGCTTGAACGCAAAGCAAGGAGAAAGTTTGAGAAGACATCATGTTTTAGGTTTTGCAACTGTACGACGTCTAAAGTGATTCAAAAATTTAAAAATTTGGAAAATCCAAAGTGCACGGCTCATTTCTCATTCGATTATATAAAAAGAAAAATATCTCTTTTTCCATATTTGAGATCCATGAGAATATTTTTTTGTAGAAAAGTAGGTTTACCAGTGGTTTTTTACATTTTCATTAATTACAATTAAACGAGACCAAATTACAGTGATTTTTAAAAGGAACCTGTGTGTTAAGATTCTAAACCCAATAAAAAATAATTATTTTGATACACTAATTCTAACGACCGTAATCGTGCGCCATCCACACATACGGACATCCGGACACCCTCCAATTTTTTTTCAATCAATTTGTTTTTACACTAAATACAGAAAATTACTTTTAAAAGTAGAATAAATATACAAACGAGTAATTTTTCTCGATATATGTGCAACAGTAAAAAAAATAAAGACACTTTTAGCTCAGTAAATTACTGGATTTCCATTAGTTGAGAGTAGTGTCAACCTCAACGCTTCGCATGGGAGGCGTGCAAAACAATGCATTATGTACTCTTTACTTTCTGTAGGATTAAAAAAATTATTATTAAATATTAAGCTAAACGTGTTCGTAAAAATATATATCGATGAGACATATGTTTTACTTGTAGAACGTTATAAAATTTGATTTCAATTTCAAAAATTATACAATGAATAAAATGTGTAAAAAACAGCCGCTTGCAAATCTCATCTCCTTCACATCATATTCAGCAAGATGAGTATGACCAAAGATTTTAAAAATATATCAAAGACTAAAAGATTGCACTATGTTCTCCACAACATAAGGAATTGTTTAACTTGACGAGGAGTGAAACAGAAAAACACCCTTAAAAACTTTACAAGCGAAATATATGTATATGTTATAAAGTCTCAACTCTGCTATGAGGGAATGATAAAGATTTATAATTATGCTTTTAGATTTAGAATTATATTGAATATTTTTTTATCAATTAACTTAAATTAGACTAATTACTTAAACTAGATTAATTTAAACTTAAGGTTTTTAATATCTAATGTTAACAAAATTTATGATTTCTTATAGTTTTTGTATTACGGGTAGTCTCTACGTGTTTGTCACGTTTAAGGGAACATGGAATTGCGTGATATTATTTCAATAATATTTCGATATACAAGTACTTCAGCATTACATAGTTCCAAGCTCTAATATAACACAATCGACCCAAATTATACTCACACTTGTTTCCAATTAACACAACCACTATGCATTCCAAAGCATTCATTCTTTTCTTCGCTCAAGCACTCATGGTTCAGGTAAGAAAAAATAACTACGCAATGTCTAAATACAAATAAATTTCTCTAGCTCCAAATTTAATTGGTTTCAGATTTTAATAAATATAATAGCTTTAATTGAAGAATGTAATTTGCAATAATATAAGAAATTATTTAAATCAGTTTCTTTGGATTTTATTTTTGATTAATAAAAATAATAGTTTTAATTAGAGTAGTTAAAAGAAATGAGTGAAGTATAACTTTTCATTTGAATTAATATTCAGACCATCACTGCCTACTGCCTGGGCAACGGATTGACCTACGAAGGTTCCTTGATTGATGGTGCTCCCTGCGGCGCACCCTGTGGAGGCTTAGGCTGGGCTGGTTACGGTGCCGGTGGTTACGGTGCCGGTTGGGGTCTAGCTGCCATTCCAACTGCTAGCGGCGGTGGTTTCCCTGTCGCCAGCGCGTCTCCCATCCCGCCTGTTGGAGTATCTGTTCTCTCGGAGAACGAGATCGGAGGAATCCTGACTGCAATTGGTGAGCTGCCTTTCCTAGGCACCGTTGGTCTGGAGGGTGTGCTTCCAACTGCTGGTGCTGGTGCCGTCTCTTACGGTTGCGGGAACGGTGCCGTGGGTATTTTAAGCGAAGACATCGCCGCTTCCGCTTCGGGCTATCCAGCCGCCGCTGGGTTGGGCTACGGACCTGATCTTGTTAGCGGATTTGGTTATGGTCCCGGTATTGCTGGACGTGCCATCGGTGGTTGCGGATGGGGTATCTTACAATAACCGTTTTAACCAAAAATCCATGAAATTAAAAAGGAAACTTTTAACATCGGTTTGCATTTTTATTAATTATATTTATTTTGAACTATAAGTGACAGCAACAAACAATAAAATTAAATATTTTTTCTAATCCATCATCCCCAAGGATCTGCTGGATATGAACCTCGTTAATTGCAGGAAGGATTTACAATAATCTGTACAATTGGACGCCACGCACCTTTGCTAGTGCTGCCCGTCGCCGGTCAGGTTATTGTATATTTGGTGAAACCAGAATGGTTATACTCCCATCTATAAGAGGCCCTAAGTCTAGATTCTTTAACGGCACCTGTGAACAGCTATTATAAAATTATGTTTTATTAGAGGGAATGATTTTGTAGTCAAACCGGACTACCTTTAGTTTTAGCTTTCAACGTTAATTTTGGTCTGATCTCGTACAACGAGCTTGTAGAATCTTAAAATATTGTGAGTATTTGTATAAATTGGTATGCCTGAGTTAGTATTAAATTTAAATAATTATAGAATACATAGTAGAAAGTTTGCGCCCAGCCACTTTATTTATTGAATTAAGGATGATTTTTTTTTAAATTTCACACACTCATTGATGGGAATCAGTGTTTCGCGAGGATTTGTGTGCCATCAAATCTGATGTAATGGTTGGGCTGATAACCACATATTGAGATTTCCCCGAGCATTGGTGCTTCACGTCACATATATAATATGCTTTTACGCGTGGTAATCGAACTTCTTTGTTTTTCTATTACATATTACTTTTGTAATGAGATTAGCCTTCGACTACGTCCACGTGGATTTTGAAATAAATATAAAAAATGTCCGTGGAAGAAAAAAGAGATATCCCTTCTTGAGCAAAGTGCTAACCTCGGGAAGTGTCTTATGTTCCGTGTTGTTACCACACGGAGCTTCATCTATACATACACACATAGTCGTTCGGCCACTTTAATTTCATGATTTACGTTTTTATTGTGCTCGGTCTGTTTATGATATTGTAGAGCGGTGACAGCGCCACCACAACATTACGTTTTTGGGACAGAGATGTCGTCTTTGTGACCCCTTTATATACTTCTTATAATCAACTTCTTATAACCAATATAAAATTTTTTATCCTCTAGCGCCATAAAAAAAAACAGTTACCCTACGGATATTTATTTATAATCTACGTTCATTACGTACGCTATTTTCGCGTGAATGTTATTTTGTTGATTTTTAAATTTTTCTGGTGTTTTATTAGTGTTTTAGTATATTGTTTTATTATAAAATTGTAAGGAAAATTTTTGTGTGAGTATAATTTTTCTTTTTACGTAAACAATTGCGAGTAATATATATTGAAATAATTATAATTGTCACGCTGCCGACATTCGTTTGCTACTTTTTTTTCTTGTTGTCAAAATACAATAGTCTTTTTGTAATGAAGTAAAACCTGACTATTATATATATATATATATATATATATATATATATATATATATATATATATATATATATATATATATATATATATATATATATATATATATATATATATATATATATATATATATATATATATATATATATATATATATATATATATATATATATTATTATATATAGTATATAAAGAATTTTTTATATATTTTATAATGCCAAACTTCTTCATAGAAAAGTAGTCTAGGTTTTAATGATTTTAAGTGCTGCGGGTGGGTGCGGTCCACCCGTGTGCGGACCACTCGGGATTTGCCGGGCGCATGCGACTGCATGGGATTTTTATGGGGATTGAAGGGTTAAATATACATTCATCATGAATTTGAACCGAACAGAAATCCAACCTCCTCAAAGGATCTCCGTCGATAACTTGTACTGGCGTGTAATGATTATACATATAGGGCCGCGGTATGGATAGTAAGCCACACTTTCCACTGCGAGAGTCCAAGTTCTCGGGCAACATCTAATCTTAAACGTCGATCTATCTCATTGTCTTGCTCTTTGTCATCATCAATAACACATGGTGTACCCAGGTTTGTTCGTCGCCTTGAAACAGAGTCAGTCTCTCTAAGTCTTCGATAAATTCTGTCAAATACACTGACACCTGGCACTCGACGGCCAGGATAACATGCTATGTATTCACCACGAGCTCGTGCGGATACACAATTGCAGTATCTGTAACAAATTAAAATATCAACGTATTCCGGTTAAATACCGGAAACACAAATCAAAGTCCAGTTAGGGGAGCACAGTTACGAATCGAAAGAAAAACAGTCCAGAAATACAAGCCAAGTCGAGTAAAAAATTGAAAGCACTGTCTGTCACTATGAATCACGTAAGCAGACTGATAAACTAAACCCAAAATCACCGAAATGGCTTGTTGAACACTGTGCTGAGCGTTATTTTTTACTATATTACCAGTGAGCCTTTCATCTTAAATTTTTTTAGGAATTCTTATAAACCCTAGACTTTTAAACCTTTTTGGATAGCTGAAGAAACTTAAATATTTTAAATACATCTGCAACATACCTGCCATAGATTTTTTTTAAATAATCCTCAATACATGTAGGAAATGAAGAGAAAGAAAAATAAAAAGTATAAAACATTTTTCCGCCATTTTTCAATTGTTTTTTGTCCAGCAAAATGAGTTAACCTAAGGAAGAAATTCAATACATTCTGAAGTTTTATTACAAAAAAAGGGAAAAATGCGACTCTAACGACTGCTACTAATGCGACGTTAGGTTAATATCAAGAGAGAAATATCATAACTACTTGTCGCATTTTTGTGATCAAAAATCCCAAGATTTCTACAGAAATAGGATTAAGATCTTCTTTCTTCTCTTTGAGAATCTTTCTTCTCTCTTTCTTCTCTTTGAGAATCTTCTTTGAGATTCTCTTTGAGAATCTTGAATTTTTATATAAAATACGAAGAAACCTTTTCTCCGACCTAATACTTGTGGTGGCCTATCTCACTCTTTCCCTTAATTATTAAGAATGTTGAATTTATTTTAAAAAAAGCGGCCAAGAGCGTGTCGGGTCCCGCTCAGTGTAGGGTTCCGTAGTTTCCCGTCCGTCACAGTAAGTGACTGTGTGAAACTTATGAGTTTGTACAGAAACTGTTGTTTCCATACAAGTTCAAAATAATTTTCCTAGAAAGTCCTTATAAAGTTCTACTTTCCAGATTTTTTTCATATTTTCTAAACTTATGGTTCAAAAGTTAGAGGGGGGTTGTTTTTTACTTTTGGAGCGATTATTTCCGAAATTATTGACATTATCAAAAAATGATTTTAGTAAACCCCTATTCATTTTTAAATACCTTTCCAACAATATATCACACGTTAGGGTTGAAATTAAAAAAAATCACTTCCCACTTTACATATAGGGGGCTACCCTAATAAAACATTTTTTTTCCAATTTTTATTTTACCACTTTGTCGGCATGATTGATACACAAATTGGTATTAAATTTCAGCTTTCTAGTGCTAACGGTCACAGAGATTAAGCGAGGACGGACAGACGGACAGACAGACATGGCGAAACTGTAAGGGTACCTAGTTGACTACGGAACCCTAAAAGGTGAGTAAAAATTAAATTTAGGAAGAGAAAATAACAGTAAATGACTTATAATCTAATTAGCAGCTCTTTGTATAACTGTAGTTAATATTAATATGTGTGTCTTGTTTTTAAACAGGTGTGTGCGTGCGTGTGTGTGTGTGTGTGTGTGTGTGTGTGTGTGTGTGTGTGTGTGTGTGTGTGTGTGTGTGTGTGTGTGTGTGTGTGTTTGTGTTTGTGTGTTTACATTTATCATATCGTTTTATAAATAAAAGATTATTAATATGGGTTATTTCATTTGAGCATACCGTACCACTTCATAGCACACAAATCAATTATTAAACAAATAAGTCAGAGATTATCAAATAAAAATATCAGATATAATTTAATGAGATGGATGAAAAATCTTCAAATTTTTAAGAAGTTTTGTTGATATCGGGTTCGATTTTACTCAAACCAGTCATAAGTCGCCGCGTTCGGTAACATACAAACGATTTCTTTTTTAGTAAGCAGCGTTGTCACAGCGCTAAGTCCACGTTTACACGAACATGACGATGGGAATGCTATCAAAAATTGACGAACGATGGCCACAACCTAGGGTACAACTACGGGATTGACTTTTGTAGCCAACATACTTGGTAGCCATTTTTATTTGATTCAATTTGATTTTTATTTACCAGTTCGTTGTCATAAGTTCTTCTTCCAGTTGGGGTGTTACTGCTATGATGACATTTGAAAAAGGATCTAACACCCAGTTTGGTATTTCAAATTTCAAAATTTCTTGGAATCTTTCATTGGTATCACTGTGGAGATTTTCCAAATTTTGGCAGCAGACACGCAAGTTGTCGTTATTGCAGGATACTGATAAATTGGGAAAATTATGGAACTCTAGTCTGTCGATATGCTTCTTGTGTAAGATTAGCTTGGCTACAAAAGCAGCGAGGACATTTTTTGTTTTTATTAAGTTCAAGTCATCGCCTTGAAGTTGGACATAACAGTTAATCGAATCCAAATAATCAGAAATTTCGTTATCGGGCAATGTACCTATATATCCAACCTTTTATACTCCTAAAGAGTAAATATTTGTATATTATATGAATGAGACGATCGCTACTATACTTTTTCAAATTTAATTAGACAACATATTATAGTGTAAATTATTGTTTAAAAATAGTCTCGCAGGGTTTTTTGCTGGTTCTTCTCAGGACAGAGGTAATTACTTTCAATAAGCATCCTTGTAATCGAAGATGCCTACATTTCACACCGACAACTATTTGAGTACAGGCGATTTTATACTAACAAATTAATTTTCACTTAACATATTTTTTAAAACGTTATTTATGTGTTTGTTTTTCATTTAAGCATATCGCACCACTTCATAGGACACCAATCAATTATTAAACAAATAATTAGTGGCTATGGCAAAAGCAAGATGATGTAATGTCGGAAGGATGTCAATGAAAGAGAGACGTGTTTCTCTACTCAATACTTTAGTTATACTGCTCTAAAAATTATACGGCTCACAATATGTGCACAACAAAGTTTAAATCAATTAATTATGTACATTATATAATGAGTTTCAAAATTGTATTAAACGAAATAAATATTCTCAATCTATAATCTATCTATAATCAATTATAATAGTTTAAAATCTTTAAAAGTTTAACATAATAAAATCGAAAATAAATTACTATATTGCGTATTAAAATTAAGAGAACAAAGAAGTAATAATGGGGACATAAGTCGTCATCACTACTATAACAACAGACATATCAAAATACAAATTGAGAAATTGATTTGAGATACCTTTTTTTAAATTCCAAAGTATGTAATCGCAAACATTTCTTACTACAAAGTATGTAGTAAGAAATGTTTGCGATTACATCGAACTATGACCACACGGTGTGATTCACACCTAATTTTAAAATAACAACAATATATTATAACATGAATATACGTATTAATTTAACGTTGTTAGAAATATTATGATGTTATTTATATCGTATACAAATAAAAATTTAAAATATCACTATAACAGTTGTGTAACAAAACATTAATTTATTTAAACATTGAGAGGAACAATTTTGATATCTATAGTCAATGTCAAAGTTTTAACAATGCATTAAAATTATATCGTGTGTAATGATATATCATTTTCAAAAGGTATAAAACTTTTATATAGGTAAGTTAATAAACATTCATTATTTAAGTTATTTATAATTTCAAAAACTCATTTTTTCGTGACGTTTATTTATATATAAAAAAAGAAAACACTACTAGGCGGCGCCCTCCTTTCTGTCAAGGAGGGTCGCGTTCGTATACGGATTAGAGATCTCTAGTCAGATCGTTAAGCCAATTCCTAAAAGGCGGTGTTTAGTGGGTAAAAGTCTCCACATAACCACGCAGCCGGCTGCGTGGTATGCTATGAGCATTCACCGCCTCCCTCCCCCGCTTTCCGGAGGGTTGCCCATATTTGCTACGGGCGCAAAAAAAAAACTACTAGGTACACAGGTCGTTTGTTTTACGAAATATTTATAAACATTGAAAAAGGCACTTTTATTTCGAACAGATAACATCATTTTTGGTTTCGTTGTCTTTTCTAAAGAAAAACATAAAAAGAATACTATTACATTAATAAATTTATAATAATAGTGTATCGATATACTCTGGACTTTTCTTATAAGCAAAATATAAACCAAATATAGTTTAAAATGTACAAATTTTACATAAAAAAACATATAACGGAAAGAAATACAAGTAGAATTATTGTAATATATTAATGTGTCTAAATATGAAAAAAAAATCTCATAAATTCGTAATATACAATTGTGGTTAAACAAATACGCGCACGATACATACACATATAATATACATATAATCACGCCTCTTTCCCGTAGGGGTAGGCAGAGACCACTTCTTTCCACTTGCTACGATCCTTACATACTTGTTTCGCTTCGTCCACTTTCATTATTCCCTTCATACATGCTCTACGGTTTAGGGTACTCTTAACCTGGCCTTTTTTCAAGACGTCCCTAATTTGGTCTAGAAAAGTCCGCCTAGGTCTACCCCTTCCAGCACTTTCGTTCACACTCGCCTTATACACTTTTTTCGTCAATCGTTCTTCATTCATTCTCTCGATGTGGCCAAACCATCTCAGCATACCTTTCTCAATTTTTGTCACTACATCTTCTTTCAGACCACAACGTTTCCTTATCTCACTATTTCTTATCCTGTCACTCAGTTTAACTCCTATCATACTTCTTAATGCCCTCATCTCAACTGCATTTATTCTACTTTCATGTTTCTTCTACCATACCCAACTTTCACTTCCGTATATGAGTGTCGGAACCAACACCCCCTCATGCACAGCCAAACGAGCCTTGTTTGTCACCTTCCGACTGCTCATAAAGGAGTGCAAAGCTCCATTCACCATGTTTCCTGCATTTACTCTTCTTTCGATATCACTCTCACACTTTCCGTCTCTTGTAAACTTTGACCCCAGATACACAAACTCTTTCACCTGTTCAATTTGTTCATCTTCAATCACGATATTGTAGTCTGTCACTGCCTCATCTTTTTCAAACACCATCACTTTCGTTTTACTTACATTCATCTTCATTTCCTTTCTAACAAAAGCTCCACTCATAGCAGTTACCATCTCCTGCAACTCCTCGGCCGAAGACGCAAGTAATACTTGGTCATCAGCATAGAGAAGACATTTGACGAGTAACTCATTCATTCTCAACTCACTTTCATTCTCTTTTAAATCTGTCAAACAATTGTCCATGAACAGATTAAACAGCCACGGTGACGCTACACATCCCTGTCTAACACCTTTTTCGATATTAAGCCATTCAGTGTATGCCCCGTTTATCCTTACACAAGCACTAGAATCCCTATAAAGAGATTGCAATGCTCGTATGAGGACACTGCTCACACCGTACACGGACAGTGCTGACCACAATTCATTCCTCACCACTCTATCATAGGCCTTTTATATAATAATACATACACACACACAATACATTTTCGCGTAGTTGTGTAAATCGATCCCTACAAGTAGTTATTATATGAGTAACTGGTTAGTCGCATTTTGGTTATATAGTCTTTGCATTTTGGGTAGCATTAATAGTCATAATACACAAATGAAAAATAAATACCTATCCAACCCTATAGATTTAGAGTGGGATCCCCTTATTATCTTGTATTGTCATCGATTATTAGACCTTTTTTCGTAATTCTTGTACGTACTTTCTTTTTTCTTCTTAATATTTTTGACCTTTTGCTAGCTCTCTTTCTCTCTATTCACTTATACATATTTATTAATTTATTAGATACCGGGAATCGGAGTATTAATTCATTTCATTTATATTTTATTTCGTGATATTTATCACGCGGGTACTTTATAAATATGGGCCCCCCATTTATTTGGATATTATATTACATTTTCGTAACATTCATTTCCATTTTGTTGGTACATAAACTTTTTATCGTAATTATATCAAGGTAAAAGTGTACCTTGGATTGTGCGCACAACCTTGAGGTCTACGTTTAAGTCATTTTCAAAGGACTCCAACAATTGTCACTGAGGAAAACTAAGTTCGCACCATGATCCAACGAAGGATGTGACCTCAATGTACCATTATTTAAGACTTCTCTGGTCCCTAACAGTACTAATATGAGTAAACTCATGTACATCACTTGTACTGAAGGCGTTGTTCCCTAGTACCCGAAACTCCTTATTTTATCATCCTATCACGGAATCATACCCTGCTTGAGGACTATATGCTTTACCAGTGATGGACTTTCCCGTATCTCTCCATCATTTATTTCTCAAGGTCATCATTTTTTTCTCTTCATAAATCTTTGTCTGTATCGGTTGCTTTTATATTCTTTAAATCTCATTCCATCTCCTTTCAATTAAGCATATCGGTTTATTAACATAACCAGAGTTTGGGCCCTAAACATTGGCTAAGATAATATCCGATAGCCTAATTCCTTCATTCAAATTACTAGCAAAATTACTGCATAGTTCCTAATAATTTATCTAAATATCACTTATATCATCCAGCATACTATTATATTCCTTTCTTTGCCGAAATCTGTCTTCAACTTTCACACATTCATATCAAAACCTCAACATTCTTCAAGAACAAAAAATTAATACAACCACAATTATTCATTGGTCGATCTAGCTGATTACAAATAGTTAAGCTAATGTTTTACTGTTCTTTACAAATATAAACACCATGCCAATATATTTGAACACAACCTATACAATATACAATTTCCTTTCTATAATTTAACTTAACACTTTTTTTATTCTATCTTTTCTTTTACTTTTTTTGTGCAAACAGTTCTTTGTTTCAGTTCCTAAACTAACATAGTAAGATACTATGTTGTATACTCGTAGTAAGGGTTGGCAACCCTACCTATGAAACCCACCGAATATTACAAGCCTAATTTTGTTATACCTTAATTAATTATATGTGTGAAATGTTCTGAATAAATGTTTCTTCTCTTCTTTCAAAGTGAACTAGTGATCAACAAAATCAAACTACTAGTAATTCACACTACTGTTAAAATATATACAGTGATTAATATACAACATGATCGATAGTGTACCTGTTAGAAATCGTTTAATTGCTTTTAATGCTTCAAAAGCACAAATAATTGTTTTTTTCCCACTTCATAAACTTTATGTTTTGACATCATTAATTCACATCGCATTTTTTTGACATATAAGTTGTTTAATATTTGTCTTAGCTTCAATAGTCCATAAGTCATTAGAGTTTAGAGCCATTACCTAAATTCAATAATCATATTATCTCAAAAAAAAAGTATCGAACTACTATACAGTTTTGTATTACAAAATAATAGTTTATTTTGTCAAGTCTTTTTTATCAATTGAATACTGGATTTTAATCTTAGATGAAGTGAATGAAAAAGTATAAAATCAATATTTTGAAGGCAAGTCAGGAGACAACAGTAGTGTATATTAATGCATCATTCTGTATCAAATGCGTGTAATATTCCGATGCCTTATACGCAAAAGATCACGTCAGCATTGTTTTGAATTTGATGCGCAGTATTAATACGAAGAAAACATGATATTACATTTCGATTAATTCTAAATAATACACAAAATATTGCAATTTTCACTATTAATAAAATATATCAGTTAATATTCTTTTGCATTATTAAGTCAAGATGCGTTTTAAATTAATATTACACATCGATCAATTTATATTTTACAAAATTTATTCATAAGTTGTCTTTTATCTGATAGCAATAAAATAAAGTTCCTCTTTTTCATTCGTTATGTTAAATATTTTGGAACCAAATAGATAATTAAAGTAATCGCGCTAAAATAATAAGGATATGAATTATACAAATAGCACTTGCTTTCTATTGAGAGTGTTCCATCCATTAAATGAACAAAACGAGTTAAAAAAATAAAAAATGGTAAAAATGGTGATTGGTGACTAAAATTATTATATTTTTAATTTTATGAAATTAGAATTTTAAAAGATATAAATAATTAAAATCACTCACCTTAAAAAAATAATCATATAATTTGCATTTTATACAGTAATTATTTTGTAGATACATCAAGCATATTTTTTACATTACAGTCTCTATTAAAAAAAATTTTTTATGTTTCTCGAAAATAAAATACTTCCTGTTTTCTTGTACGTAATATGGAGTACACGAAAAATTCAGTCCTCCTAAAAACTGGCCACTCGATTAAATTCATGATAATTTAAAATAAAAATATTTTCTTTTTGTTTTGCTTGGTTGTTACGAGTTTTTGAAAATTGTGTATATATCTTGATAATGTAAAATTTCCTATGTGGACACCATTGCGTATTTCAATTTAGATCTTCTCAACCAATATTCTTCTTATTTGGAGTGAAAAAGTTATTTCTTTCATCTTCTTTTCTCCTTTCTGATGCCTCTTTGCCTTTTGGTTTTATACTTCTTATGTTTTAATTTTATTTTGTAAATATTTATTCACAATGATATTACTTTTTGATGGCTGGCTCTACACGACTTTTTAATTAATTTTCTCAATCTGGGAATCTGGGAAACTTTTAGTTTAACAATTTTTTATGTATTTGTTATAACTTTATTATCGGTGGCCAGCCGGTGCACGCAGCGAGCGGAGTCGCGCGCGCACCGACCGGCAGGGTCGCCATGTAATGTCGGAAGGATGTCAATAAAAGAGAGACGTGTTTCTCTACTCAATACTTTAATTATACTGCTCTTATTCTAAACTTAACACAAATATATATTGACGTGGGGCTGCACTACACTACAATAAATAATCTCACGGCCGCTAACGGCACTAAGTTAATATAATACCATAATATATATAACTTTAGGCAGGAATACTATCTGTGATTTCTAAAATGTATTGAACTACAAACATACCAATTGTTTACCGAAATACCGCTTATAATTCGTTCATCAAAAAAACAGTGTTCTGTTTGCGAATGTTTTCTATGCTATCGTGAAGTGCCCTCTTAATTCCATCATAAGCGACTTCGCGCATATCACTGCACTATGTAATGTGGACTCATTTCTGCATCGTCAGATTACAGAAATATTGTATTCTAATTACACATCGTAGCTTATCCGAACGAACACTTTAGCACTTCAATATACGGACTATCAATTTAAAATTACTTATGAGACTACAGCGAATCAAAATTTGCAATAACATCTGCACTATCTGCGATTCAGAAGTGTACACTGTAAGGCATATTGCGTAGTATCAGAAAAAATATCAGCCTTTTATATGATCGGGAGCATTAGGGACTGAAAAACTGCAATATTGTTGATAAGTTTTTATTACTTATATTTTATTATTTGCGCAATGTTAATTATCATTGCTTCATTTCAGTACAGGTAAGCACCGTTACAACCACACCCACAGTTTCCACCGCAGCTTCCGGTGATAGAGACAATACCACCAGCTGGAACTTCACCACCAAATCTAACAGCGCCCAGAATTGGCACCTGACCGAGTAGTAGGGTGCTACCAGCTACACCCATCTCGCCAGTGACCGCTACGTCACCAATTCCACTGCCTCCATAGGCTGGACCGGCAATACCAGCAGGAGTGGCCAGGCCGGCAGGGCCAGCGAGACCGTATCCAAGACCGAATCCAGGTCCGTAAGCTACCTCAGGTCCACATCCCAAACCGTACTCAGCGTTGAATCCTGGAGCATAGCCTAAGCCAAGTCCGGCTCCGAGACACTGACTGTATACGTTCTGCAATAGGAGAAAAATCTTTATAAATAAATTTGTAAAATAATGTGGCGTGACACTTTTAACTGACATCAAGAAGAAAAAGTTATTTGAAAGATTTTGATTAATTATCGATTTATGGAATGTAGTGTAAAAAGGGTTTCATATAAATTTAAAGCAGGTAGGTTAAAAGATAACAGAACGATTAATAAATGTTTTTTTTAAATTAATCAAAGCAATATAAAAGAAACATCAATTTATAAGTATTGCAAATGCAGTTTTCAAAATTTTTGATAATAACTTTTTTTTTATAGTATAGGGTGACAAACGAGCACACAGTCCACCTGATGGTAAGTGGTTGCTGTGGCCCATAGACATATACATCTATCTTAGATTACGAATCAAAATGCAGATGCGTTGTCACCCGTGAGGACTAAGATGGAATGCCTCGTTTCCAGTAAAATGGGTCTCCGGTTCTCTACACTCACCATACGAAATACAGCAGCATTAAGCTACTATTTCACGCTGGTATTCTGTGAGAGCGTGGTCCTTCCCCGGTCGAGCCGACCCATTCGTGCTACAACTATACATCTAATATAACTGCAGCACGGCTCTACCACGTATAAACTAATAATAATTCAATGAAAGATGCTAGATTTTTACCTGGAACAAGCACGCTTGAACGCAAAACATGAAGAAAGTAAAAGGAGACATGTTTAGTGCTTTTCGACTGTACGAATTCTAAAGTGATTTATAAAATCAAAACCAATGCATTATATATTATTTACTGTCTGGTTGATTTAAAATAATTTTGTAACAAAAAGACGTGAACGTGCGCAACACGTTCACGTCTTTTTGTTGTGTGAAATGAAATAAATCGTGTATTGTTTTACCCAACTGTCCCAGAAACAGGGTAACGTTTAACAAGTGTATGTATGTGTTTCTTTATAATCGTGGAATTGATGGTGTTCTATTTGATTTTTTCTCTTTTTAGTGTACATTTTACGTAATCACCTTCTATTATTACTCTTATAATACTTGGACTTATTCGGTATGAGGTTAATGCATTCATCATCCGTTCCTTTGCAGTATTTAAGGTCTGTTACTCAACTTAGGCCACCCGTTGATTGCCTCATAGGCAGAATTTTGTCATAGTAAAGCTGTGTGTGTAGTGGCGGGCGGGTTGATAGCCGCAAATTTTAATATTTTGAGCTTTTATCAAGACGATGCTGCTCCCCACCTTCCATCTTCCATATGTCACCTCTTACGACATGCATGAGAAGATATGTGGTAGTGAATATTCTTGCACCGTCACTTCACGGTATGATGGTTCATTAAAAGCAACTTCATGATTATTTAAAAAAATGTAAAATAATAAAATAAATTCACTAACTCCACAACTTATGGAATTATTTAATTTGTCGCAGGGATATACAAAAATAAAACACTCATAATTGTTTATACTAGCTAAAGAAATTAGAAAACCGGAGACCCCTTTCACTGGTAACGAGGCCTTCTATCTTCATCCTCAGGATGACAACGCCTAGTAGATATATACATTTTTATATTCGAATATGAAGATAGAACGTAGAAAGCTAAAATTTATATTATATAGTATGTGCTACAAACACTGGTTGAGCTACTGGTTCCTGGGTTCGAATCCGGAACGAATGGCCACAAAATGGTGGGGCGACTAGGTTGCCGCTTCGAATCCTTAGCGAAGGAACCACAAAATGTTTGGACCACAGGGTCTCAGGTTCGATTCCGGGAATAATGACGCCGAAAATTTTGGTGTACGAATGACGAAAGTGGACTGTATGGCGTGGTTAGCTATAACTCAAACAAAATGGCGGATGTGGCACATTGTGGGTTTTGGACAATACACTTGCGATAATTTAATTCACTATATTAGCCGGTATTAGCCGATGGAAAAAATGAGCTGCCAGTGAAAGAACAACAAAAGAACCAAAAAAACAGCTCAAGATCTAAAGCAAAAGGTAATTCCCGGGGTCTGTCTGCAGGCAGTCTCTTACTCAGGCCTCGAGGTTGGTGCCACTTCGTTGCAACTGGGCGAGTGATGCGCGGCGATAAATGCACTGGGGTTGACTGAACGACACGACGAGTTGTTTGCACTAGTGCACGACGAATTGCACTGTGCAAGCGGTCATCACGATATGTTCGTATTGTTGACTGTGACTCGACTGCCACAGGATGCTATCACAGCCAATATCGGGCTCCAACTGATCGAAAGGCGTCGGCACACGTCGTTAACTACGGTCTGCGCCGGCAGCAAGTTTCCGGCCTTTTACCTCCTGAGGCCACTAATCTAGCCCCCCCTCCTCCATTGGGCATGCCCGTGTGGGAGGGGAAAGGAAGTAAGAAGAGAGACCGTACCGGCTAATGTACTAACAAACACAATACGAGGGTTTACGTTTTTGGCGCAACCAAATACATTAAATAAAATAAAATTAAACATACATTGTTTACGTTTAGACTGACAACGTAATAATCAAACAATTATGGTTAAAGATTTTTGGTTAATAATTTTAAAATGTTGCCAATAAAATAATCATTGACACGTTGAACCCATGAGCTGTGAATTTTGAGTGATTTCTAATGTTATTCATGTTAATATGGTCCGTGAAGCGTTTATTTTATTTTATAAAAAAAACTGTTAATGAACAGTTGACAGCATAGATAATATGTAGATAGGTACTGGAGGAGTGTGAAATTTGTCATAGTTAAAGTTTATGTGGAGAAGGAGTTTACACGTAGTAGAGCTATGCTGCAGCTATTACGGCTGTAGCATGAATAGGTCGGCTTGACCGGGGAAGGATCACGTTCTCACAGAATACCAGCGTAAAATAGCAGCTTGATGCTGCTGTGTTTCGTATGGTGAGTGTAGAAAACTAGAGACTCGTTACTGGAGTCGAGGCATTCCATCTTAGTCCCCACGGGTAACAACGCATCTGCATTTTGATTCTTGATCTAGGTTAAATGTAGATGTCTATGGGCCACAGCATCCACTAACCATCAGGTGGACTGTGTGCTCGTGAGACTTACCGCCGTGACGTAATTTCGTTCTAAAAGACAATATTATTACTGCTAATGTCAGACACATAATTGTGACACAATTTGGAATTGCGTGAGATTGTTTCAAAAACATTTCGATATATTATGTCAGCATACATATTTCCTAGCGCTATATAAGTTAATTGACCTAAATTATATTTCCACTTGTTTTAAATAAAGACAACAACTATGTCTGTCAAAACTTTCTTCCTTTTCTGCGCCCAAGCACTCATGGTTCAGGTAAGAAATAATGTAGAAAAGTACTAAATGTCTTTATACGAATTAATTTCCCATGATCGAAATTAAAAGACATGAACAACATGTGAAATATTATGTTTACATTTCCATAAAAGTGTTGTTGTTTGAAATAATGTTAAAAATTAATTAATTAATTAAAAAATTTAATACTCAGACCATCACTGCATACTGCCTGGGCAACGGACTGGCCTACGAAGGTTCCTTGATTGATGGTGCTCCCTGCGGCGCCCCTTTTGGAGGCTTAGGCTGGGCTAGTTACGGTGCCGGTGGTTACGGTGCCAGTGGTTACGGTGCTGGTTGCGGTCTAGCTGCCATTCCAACTGCTAGCGGCGGTGGTTTCCCTGTCGCCAGCGCGTCTCCCATCCCGCCTGTTGGAGTATCTGTTCTCTCTGAGAACGAGATCGGAGGAATCCTGGCTGCAGTTGGTGAGCTGCCTTTCCTAGGCACCGTTGGTCTGGAGGGTGTGCTTCCAACTGCTGGTGCTGGTGCCGTCTCTTACGGCTGCGGAAACGGTGCCGTGGGTATCATTAGCGAAGACATCGCCGCGTCAGCTTGGTCTTATCCGGCTGCCACTGGGTTGGGTTACGGACCTGGCCTTGCTGCAGGCTTCGGTTACGGTCCCGGTATCGCTGGCCGCGCCTTCGGTGGTTGCGGATGCGATCTCCTCTAATATTAGTAAAATAACCATTTTAACTGGCAATCTTCCTGTTAATATAAACGTTTTAATATAAGCTTTACTTTTTATTATTTTCTTAAAAAATTTGATACCAAAAAGTTATATGTGTATATAGGTACTATGTCATTCGTAGAATAAAATGATATTACATATGAGTTTTTTAAAAGAAAGCCAGTATGTCTTAAGTTTAAAGTAAGGCTTAAGTAAATTCTGATTACAAAAAATTCGTCTATAGTTCCAGCTTTTCCATGTATTCAAACTTAAACCTAAGTCAAAATAAAATCTATGATGTCATATTTCAATTCAAAACTAAAAAGGTAAAGACCGATTTTATTATAAGATAACATTATGATTATTATGAAATTAAAAGAAAGAAAAGAATATTTATTATGAAATAATATTATGAAAGAACATGCTTTGGTTTTAATTATACACAACAAGCTGAACTCGGCAGACGCTTTCCTGCCAGTTAATATCATATGTTGTGTTCAGCATTTTTTTTATTTTAGCGCATGCAATTTAAATTATTAACTGCCGCGCTTGATTTACGAAAAGCAAATAAAATCAAAATTTATAAATTTTGTTTGTTTTATAAAAATCTATATTTTTTCATTTATCTTAAGTTTATTAATGTAGGTAATCCTTTTCCATTAAAAATACATACATATATATATACCAATTTTCATGGTGATCGCTCAAATATATTTTGAGTTAAACGATTTCGTATATACAAATATCCTCTTTTATACGTAATATATAGAAAATATTAAATTAAAATTTTAATAACTCCCTAAACAAAAAAGCTGATGATCTTCAAACGGCGTAACAGATTTCCTTGAAACATAGATAAGAACACTCTCGAATAGACCTTTCAAACGAAAAAAATTATCAATATCGATTCATCCGTTTAAGAGATATGATGCCATAGAAAAACACAGATACACACTTTAAATTCTGTTTTCGTCAGGAGTTAAAATATGCAAAATTAAGATAATAATCAAATGTGATGCAAACCTGAATAAATCTGCCACCAAAAGCAACACCTATTGACTAGTACGATGCATATGGCTGCCCCTCTTCTACCACTTTAAGAGAAGTGGACGACTTATCATACGAAACCACCGTGAGCAAAGACCTGTAAGATAATGTGATTTACCCGAGTCTACTTTACACGAAGATGGTACAAACAAATGATCCTCGGAATAATTTTAGGCAATGGCATGCCTTTAGTGCCCAGGGATAGAGATAGCCCTTGTGTGGGAGCCTGAAGTCTGAAAGTTGGCGTCGTTTCACCCCGTGCTTAGACACTGGTCGCCTCTTATTTAAGAAATACTTTGTTTAGGGCACTGGCAACATCGGAGGCAGCTGAACTGAGTAAATGGCCCAAGTATAAGTCTATGAGAGATAACTAAATATTTATGTCATTTGTTGTAGAAACTTTAGGTCCACGTACGGTGCAGTTCCTAAGAAAACTGTATTCATGACTTGACATTGGGGCTGGTGACTGGGAACTTGTTATTTTCTCGCTCAAAAACCAAATATAGTCATTTTTGGCACGTGGGTGTAGGACTACATGATGTTGTGGTTCTTTTATTAAAAAGATGCAATTATTGTGAACGTCTAACTTTAGACAATTAAGGACGTACTTACGTTTTTGACATGCTATACTAACAGTTTTCCGCTATATTTCTTAAATTATACCTAACTAAACTAAAGTTAGTTGTCGAAGCTTTGCAATCGCTTTTAGTATCAGATATTAATGATTGAAATATGATAATTAGAGTTAAATGCGGATTTAGCATTATTACAATATAATTTTGTATACTATACCTACTGTAATTAGTTTTTCTGTTGTGGGGACTTCACTAACTGTAATATAAGATCGAGTATTTCTAATAAATGAGTCCATGACTTGTTAAACCTACAAAATTTTTTGAATGACGAATGATCTGGTGGCTCATTTCCTTTGTTTTCTGGTCGGAAACAGGTAACAGAGTATTAATTTTACACCCCACAGTAGGTACAGAACTTCTTAATTGTGCTGGTTACCAATTGTCGCAGCGTCAGAGGAAGCATCGTAGCCTGTGCTGTATAAACGTTTACTCAAAATGCGTCTGCAATTACGGCTATTATTGGTATTCCTTGAGACAACATATTTACCCGATGAATTTTACATGCTCCATATCTTCTTTCCTAGCCTCAACAATACAATGATCCACTATTTGTTCCCACCACTAGCAAACTTTATTACTCGTTGCTTCATGCAACAACAGAGGTACGGTGGGATGTCTCATAGGCAAGAACAATATGAAGCTGGATATATCCAGTACCAGTGGATATATTTCCTGCTATAACTTCCTGATATATTCCCATTTTATTAACGCCTTGGAGCACTGTTTTAAACTTTAAATTCAAAATCACCACACATTTTGAGAAGAAGTTTATCATTTATTAAAGGTCAGCTCTTTTTTATTGATACTGTTGCTCAAGAATGATGATTGAAAATCTTTCTCCTATCGTTTGGCTTACATTCTTCAATTGCACATTTTAGCTCCTGAAGTTAAACAAAAATACAATATTACTACCAAAATGGGCACAAATAAGGAATTTTTAACTTTTTCCGTTCTTATCACATCACTTGGGATTTTCTGACATTGCCTAAACATAAAGTAGTAAGCACACAAGCTTTGTTATTTATATGTAATCATGCATAATTAAATAGCTATTATAAATTAAATTTATGTGCTGAAATTAGCTAAATTTTCAAAATTTTTTCGTTTTCTTTTATTTGCTAAAAATAGCTTGGTTTTATTTCCCATAACGTCTGAATCATAATTTTTTGTCACTCTTAAATAAATAGCCATCAAAATAATAACAAAATATTTTACTTACTAAAGGACAACTGCATGCATGGCAAACTTCATGCAGAACGCCGAGCGACTTGACCTCTTTATGGAAAGCCCAGCGGCTGTCTAATTTGAATTGAAAATTAATCCAAACGCGCAATTTTGTAGTAAAATAGTTATAATAAATAGAAAAATAATAAAGCTATTTTATTTTTAAGTTTAAAAGGATGTTGTTAAAAAGATGTTCTACTGATAAGAAATTGATGAAAATAATCGTTTTATCCAAAGCATTTTCATAAAAATTTCACATGTCTTTAATTTCTTATATATATATATATATATATATATATATATATATATATATATATATATATATATATATATATATATATATATATATATATATATATATATATATATATAGAGCATAGGAAATGACTGCCTCGTTGGTCTAGTTCTTCTCAGTAGCAGCCCGGACTCGTGAAGTTGGCTTTGTTTCATCCCCGTGCCTCGTCAAGCAAGTCAAGTCGTTGGTGCTGCGCCTGATCTCTCTCCGGACGTGCTGAATTACCGTCCCATCGAACTAAGAGGGTCAGATAATAGAAAGTGCACACGTGCTTTCGCATACCCCTGTGCACTATAATTCTTTCCCGCGCAGAAGGCTAGTTTTCGTTGAGACTAGCCACCGTGAACAAAATTCGGTCTACAGGACATTATTCTGAAGAAATCCTGTGTTTGACGTGGGTTTCTAGTATAGTAGTGAGTATTAGCGATCTTCCGATGACGGGAGAAGTCCAGCCCATGTCCAGCATTAGACTTTACGTGCTGATGACCAAAAAGAGAAGAACGTTGGAAATTTTCTACAAATCTGACTGCTGCCCTCAAAGTGTGCTTATTAGTTTGCTTACCTGCGATAAAGAGCATCGTTGATCGATTGATACATAGTAAAAAATTCGGTACCTGTTCGTATCCGTGTAGAGGCGGTAAAGCATATTCAATACCATAGGGAGGGAGGGAGGTGTCGTAAGAGGTGACTAAAGAAAATAAACCGGGAGACGTGCAGCAGCATCTTTTTAATAACAACCAGAAAATAAAAAGTGCTGCTGTCAACCCTCCCGACAAGGGAGGCTAATATCTCCCTAATGAGGCAATTTATGGAGAGGCACAAATTGGCATTGGACTTTGATAGGCTGTCATGGTGATGATGACGATTCTGTTTATAACTACATTGCATATTTTCTACTCAAAAGTCCGCCCTTTGTATCCTTTTTTATCTATGGGGACGCAATAAAGTTTTTAAAATAAAAACAAAATAAAATAATGTAGACTGTAATATAATAAAACTATTTACAAAAATATTACTAAATTTGGTGTTGTAATCGATGTCCATATTTCTTTGTTTAAATACGTAAAGGATAATATAATAATAAGCAGTAGATATAGTAATATATGTTGCTTCTTATTTTGAGAATTCTGTGTTGATGCCACAAGTAAGAAGTAACATACTCGTAATTGTGATAATTCGTACTACCTTTATCATGATGTGTAAGCATGTAACATTATATCATTCGGTAACAAGTTCAAGGTTTATTAATTGAAGCACGTATTTAGTCGTGTTACGCAATTCGTTGATTTTATATCGACGAAGAAAAAGTTATTTAGGTTTGTTGAACAGACATATTTACATTACATTTTTTAAAACAAATACCTTCCTGGATTATTTAATTAATATCCATACTTAAAGTTACAGCCTATATACGTCCCAGTGCTGGGCACAGGCCTCCCCTCATTTCTGAGAGGGTTTTAGGACAAGGAAGTGTCCGCCACGCTGCCCCAATGCGAGTTGGCGAATTTCACATGTCTTCGAAATATTTTTCCTATTCCTCAGACATGCAGGTTTCCTCACGATGTTCTCCTTCGCCGTCAAGCACGTGGTAAATCAGCACTTAAAATTGCAATTAACAACTTCATTGTAGCCGGCGGGGATCGAACCCGAGCTACTCGCTTTCTGTTATATTTACAGCGAGCGTTAACCACCTGAGCTACCACGGCTCCTCTATAGTTATTCGATTCGATATCTATATTTATTGTAATATTATTACACCCTTACTTAACTTAAAAAAGTAAAATAAAGTTACTGCCTATATACTTCCCACTGCTGGGCACAGGCCTCCCCTCATTTTTAAGAGGGTTTATTTATCATTCATTCACCCCTCATTTCTCAGATTAGGGCAAGGAAGCGTCCACCACGCTGCTCCAATGCGTGTTGGCGAACTTCACATGTCTTCGAATTTCTTTTCTTATTTCTCAGAGATGCAGCTTTCCTCACGATGTTTTCCTTCACCGCCGAGCACGTGGTAAATCAACGATTGAAATTAAAATTAACAGTTTCATTGGTGCCGGCGGGTATCGAACTCGGGTTACTCGCGTTCTGTTATATTTATAGTGAGCGCTAACCATCTGAGCTACCACGGCTCTCTTTAAACATAACATATTCTAATATAATATTTCAATTTGTAATGTTTTAATACGGCATCGTATATTGTCGACCATTGTTATCCTGTAGACGTCGTAAAAGACGACGTAAGGAAATGGAAAGGACGAAACAGTATGGGGCATCGGCATATTCCTTGTAAATATTCAGTACTAATAAAAAAACTTGCGGCTCTCTACTCGCCTGCCAAGCGTGGCAACTATGGCAAATATGAGGCAATCTATGAGGAGGACTATGTTCAGCAAATATTTTTTCAGAAAGTGGATCTATAGCAGCAACTAATGAGACGCCTTCAGATACCGAATTCATAACATTTTATTTCTAACTTTTCATTATATCCAGCGGCAGCCGACGACAAATTCTCACTGACAATGTTGCCTTGTTTAAATATTTTACGTACGATAAAATTTTCACCGTTTCAAAAAACAAGACCTACTCCGAGAAGAAACAGGATTTTTTAAAAGAAATGTTGTTTTTTTTAAAGAAAATCCTCTTGTTTTTTTTTAAAGAAAATCCTCCATACAAACATATCTCGTATATCCTGCATATAACAAGGTTCAGAAATGACAGGAGGCCCGAGCCCGCAAAATGACGTGTAAAGACTCTACTCAGAATAGTGGTTGGTTAAGGCCTGGTTGGACAAAATATCGTATTTTATTCTTGTAATAGTGTTTGCTCAAATAATACTTTAATACCATGGTTGCCATTGTTTTATTTTGGATGGTAAGTGGATGTCGTGGCTCACAGACATTTTATCCTCGATTACGAATCAAAATACAGATGTGTTGTTGCCTCTGATGACTAAGGTGGAATACCTCATTACCAACAAAAAGGTTTTCCGGTTCTCTACACTCACTATACGAAACACAGGAGCATTAAGCTACTATTTCACGCAGGTATTCTGTGAGAGCGTGGTCCTTCCTCGGTCAAGCCGACCCATTCGTGCTACAACTATACTACTAATATAACTCCAGTATGGCTTTACCACGTATAAAAATGCTGCTTTGTTTCGTATCGTGCGGTGATTGTAAAAACCGGCGAACATTTATAGTGGTTACGAGGCAATCCATCTTTGTTCTCAAGGGTGAAAACGCGTCTGTATTTTGATAATAATTAATTGAGGATAAATGTAGATATCTATGGGCCACAGCATCCATCAGATGGACTGTATGTTGTGGCCCATAGTGTCTCGCTAGTGACGCTTATCCTATAAAAACATGTCTGCTTAGCTATTGTAACACAAATTATATCAAAATCAATAATAAGTATAATTTATACGTTGTAGAGCAACGCTGCAGCTATATTGTGGTTGTAGCAGGAATGGCTCGACTCGAGCTTTACTCTAAAATTACATCTAACAATTTCATTGGTGTTGGATTAAATTTTGCCCGGTTGTTCGCATACTATCAATTAAATATTTTATAAAACTTACTGTAGGTTTTAATGAAATGACAGTCCATCTTATGGTAAGTAGCTATAATAATAATAATTATAAATATAACATATAATAACATAATATAATAAATAATAACATAAACTTATCTAATATTGTAACCAGGATTAAGAAAGGAATGCTTCGGTGGTTTGGTCACGTAGAAAGAATGAATGAGGAAAGAGTGACAAAGCAAATTTATATGGCAGATGTGAACGGCCGAGTCGGGAAGGGACGCCCTAGAAAAAAATTTATCGACCAAATTGGCGATATTTTGAAAATGGGCCACGTTAGAAGTACCCTTAACAGACGAGCATGTATGCGTAGATATATGGATGTAAAGGAGGCGAAAGAGGTATGTCAGGATCGTGCCAAATGGAAGTCCGTAGTCTCTGCCTACCCATCTGGGTGACAGGCGTGAGTGTTTATGTATGTATGTATGCACTTATCTATGCCCGTCAACTTAAGGACCCATTCCGAGGCTGAAACATACCGATCTCGTACCTGGGTATGTCACAGAACATCGGTATCAATGAGGCTGGTATGAAACAGTCAGCTTGCGACGTGTTTTAAGCACGCTTGACCAAAGTGCTTAACAGCCTTCTGTCCGGTGTGAATAAGACACACGCATATAACGGCTGGGTCATGGCTGTCCTCATATATACCTTTGGCATACTCAGGTGGACTCAGACTGAACTTAACGCCTTGGATACAAAAGTCCGCCCTACCATGACGTCCCATAGGATGCATCATCCGAGATCGTCAGTAATGAGGATGTACTTGCCGCGAAAGTATGGTGAGCGTGGCTTCCTGAGCGCGCTCACCATGCATAATCGCGAAGTGTGCAGCCTCCGTCATTACTTCCTGGCGAGATTGGATGATCTATTCTATAATGACGTCATTTTTAGTGATAAAGGGCTTACCCCCCTATCCTTAGCCAACGTGCAATGGCAGGAACTGGCAGTACACAACATTTCCGACCGGGAGACCGTATGGAAGGAGAAGGAGCTCCACGGGAGGTACTACAGGGCTCTACATGAGCCCTTCGTAGATACAGAGGCCTCCCTCAACTGGCTATGTTTCGGTGACCTCTTCGGTGAAACCGAGGATTTTGCCTGTGCAATACAGGATCAGGTTATTAAGACCAACAACTATTGAAGATACATCCTAAAGGATGGCACCGTCGACGTTTGTTGAGTTTATCGCCATCCCGGGGAGTCACTTGGGCATGTCATCTCCGGTTATTCGGCGCTTTCTAACTCTTAGTACTCGAGTACTTGCACAGGCACAACCTACTAGCCAGAATTCTACACCAGGAGCTCGCTCTGAAATACGGTCTCGTGGACCGGAAATTGCCGTATTACAAGTACTTGCCGGAAGCCTTGCTCGAAAATAACCGCGCCAGGCTCTACTGGGACCGAGCCATCATCACAGACAGACTATTCTTGCGAATAAGCCTGATATTATGCTGATGAACCGGGCACAGTCAAGGATTTTTTTGGTCGACATTACCATTCTGTATGACGAGAACCTCGTGAAAGCCGAAACGTGTGAAAAAAGCCGAAAAAAGTGACCGACATGTGGGGTGGTCTGCCGGCCGAAATTATTCCTCTCTGCGAATGGGCTAATCCCAGTCAGCCTCTCGGGTCATCTGAGGCGACTGGGACTCCGTGACGGACCGCTCCGGGCTCAAATGCAGAAGGCATACTAGGTCCTCTATACGGCCCGCATCGTCCGTCGGTTTCTTTCCCTTTCCTCCTAACCCTCGGCCGTTTCGTCTCCCCTGCCGAGGGCTTCCATTTGGTTGGATCTTTATTTATTTATGTATTTTTTGTATTTATTTTTATTGATACTTATGTATATTTATCTTTTCATTTTAATTTATAAGTATAAATTTATAGAACCCAACCAGATGAGAAACTATACAGATACCCCAAATAATAATAAACGTTTATTTCAGACATCATGATCCATATAGGTTATTAACAATTTTATGAGCTCATAACTAAAATTATTTATTGGACAATTCAACATAAAGCATAAATTACTGACAAAGCGCACAAACAAATATGTCCCCGCCGCTGCCTGCAAGATGACTACTTGACTGCGTGTAGCCGTATCCATCGAGCAAGCATCGGCGAGTCCCACCGGTCTGTCAACGCGCTTAAGATACTGTTGGGGCTATCGCGAATGCGCCTGAAATTTGAAGCGCAACGTTTACGCATTATGGCGGCGAACATAACATAACAGAAGTGCTACAGAAAAGCGGCATCCCCATTAATAACCGGAACGCGATATTGTATTGTACGCGGAAATCACTGTATGTCTTCTGCGTAAAGTTAACCCACAGATTGCACGTATAAAATGACTGACAATACGGGTCAATTCACACGTACCACAACCACACCACGTCGCAGCGACAAAATGTGGTCAAGCTGTGGTTACGTGTGAATAGTGTCGCAGCGGCTTTTTGCAGTTGCGTTGTGGTACCGACAAAATGTCGATGTGGTTGCGTTGTCGCTGTCGTTGCGATGTGGTAACCACGTGGTCATGTGCAGTTATACTCCGGCTTTCGTAGAGGAAACACAGCTTGACTGAACGTAGTCATGGAGGAAAGATTGTTGTTGCTATCCTTGTTATGGCTTTTATTAATAAGAAGAAGACGACGACATCATCGTATTCGTCGAAATAGAATTTATTGAGTACATCCTTTATTGGAAAACAAAAGTCAAAGCCAATTTCGTACTGATTATCCTAAACTTCGAAGGTTCAAGAAGAAATTTTATAAAAAATTTAGAATGAACAAGAATACATTTGACTACTTGTTAAACGAACTGAATAGTGAGTTGCAAAAAAAAAAGACTCGACCATGAGAAAAAGCTTACCATCTGTAGAACGTCTGGCAATGACATTGAGGTGAGTAATTTTTTTTATAGTTAATTATTTTTAAGTACTTAGAAAATATAATTAGTTCCATCTACCGGGACAGACTCACCGGGCAGATGAAACTAATTTATAAAATATAAAATACAGGTGCAAATTAAGAGGCCGTACCTACCTGGTTTTGCTCGCGCCACTAGCGACACTTTCATTAAAAAAATTATATATTTTTATTTAAGGCATAGATAAAAAAATCTGTCTCAGCTAATTTGTAAACTTAGCAAAAAAAGAATTTAGCTAAAAAGTGGCTGAGACAGATTTTTTATCTATGCCTTAAATAAAAATATATTATTATTTTAATGAAAGTGGCGCTAGTGTTGCGAGCAAAACCAGGTACGGCCTCTTAATTCATTAACAATAAAAAGTAAGATTATGATTGTGGGCACGTTTCATATAGTTTCCTATTATTACAACAGTATGCATGTACAGTCAGCGCCATATCGACCTACCCTTATCTGTCAAATTTCTGCAACTGAATTTCAACCTAATTTCAAACGCATAGAGATCAACATCAGTTGTGGCTTTTTCACAGATTTTCGTAGGTCGATGTGTCGCTGACTGTACGTTACGCACACGCCACGCATCCGGTCTGCTCAGGCCTTTATTATTGCCAATGAATTAATTTGCAACTGTGGTAGGGAGGATAGGAAGGCGAAAACAAGGAGTGTACTTATATATTTTTATTTATTTTGTCATTCAAAAATCAACAGAGTAGGTAATTAATCAGTTAATCTCCGAAAATATCCGTTATAATCGGATATAGTTTGAAGCCTGAGAAGAGACGCTGAGTGGAGATTCTGGTACTGAAATATCTCTTGTTGTGGATGCAGTACGCAAATTGTGAAGCTGCGGAGAGCCTGTTTCCATATCCGGCCGATACCTAGACGTTGATGGTCGCTCGTACGGTTGGTACGCTGGTGTCGTATACCCCACTCCATATTCACTGTAATTATCATTACGTGTAATCTGAGCATTCAGTTTCCAATCATCGCGAATGGTCTTAAATCTATCGTATAAAGATAGCAAAAAATGCATATCACTGTCACAGGACTTGTCAGGTTCCTGTGTACGAGTATGTGCAGTTACTTGATCGCTCAAATGACTTGTAATTTTTTTTATTAACCCATATTCTGCATCATCTTTTTTCTTTGGATATTTTTTGGTCTCTTCCAAACTTCAGAGTCACTCGTTTCAGTAGTATTATCGTCTTCATTATCGATTTGTTCGATGTCATCGTCTTTGTTTTGTACCGGTAGAGACGATGTTGTATTTCGATTTTCAGACAATGGCTTTAAAAATAATAATTGACTAAAGTAGTAGTATCTCTTTGAACTACCTGCTGAACCGCTTCTCTGTGAATTTTGTTTTTTAAGGTCTCTGTTTGAAAGAGTCTCTTAAGCTTTTCCATTTTCTTTGTAAGTTGGCAGCTGAAAAATTAATTGTTAAATTGAAATTTGTAGAAAAGTAAGTTGGTAGTTAGATTTGAAAATAACATATAAAATAATAATAATATTTTACAATATCGAAATTACAGCGATCAGATCATATAATGAACTCAGTATTGAAGATAATTTCTGTATATTTAAATATCCATGTTAATAGTTTCAAGTTATTCTTAAATTTATGACAGCCAAGCATCTTTATAATTATGGTTTGATAAATGATTAGTTTTTCTTATACCGGTGGCATAAGCGCTTTTTGAAAGCGTAATATAATTATTTAATGTACTAGCTTTCTACCCGCGTGGACTACACGTTATGTAATATATAAATAAGTAGTATTTAATATTTTACATTTTTTTTTAAATTTTACCATATTAAAATTAACTGGATTTATTTTATATTAGTCCAGTATAATGTAAGATCGATCATTTCCCAAAATGTCATCAGCCTATTGAATGGTGTTAAAAAAGGTTGAAATACCTAATACTTTAAGGGGTCGTTGTACTCTTCAACACGAGCTACTTTTACTATGGGGACACATATACCTACATGACCTAAATGTATGAAACAGCTGATTTTTTACGATTTCGTATGTGTCCCCATAGTAAAAGTTGTTCATATTCATGAGTACAATACAATGACCCCAGTGTTATTTATTTCAACCTTTTGTAACAGCCTGTATAATTCCATTTCATTATTATTTGTTTTTAATATAATTTTTTTTGTTACAGATATTTGGCAACGGGGTGTTCGTTTGAAGATCTCGCCGATTTTTTTAATTGTGGTACTTCAACTGCTAGCAAAATTGTCCTCGACGTGTGCCGCCTGATTTGGGATAAATTACAGCCTATTCATTTACCAACATATAATAAAACAATGTGGCTTGATATTGCGAACAAATTTAAAAAGAAAGCAAATTTTCCAAACTGCTTAGAGGCTGTAGATGGGAAACATATTAAGATTATTCATCCACCACGCAGTGGTTCATTATTCTTTAATTATAAACATTTCTTTTCTATTGTCTTAATGGCCGTATGTGACGCCGATTATTTATTCGTGTATGTTGATGTAGGAGCCTACGGTAAAACTTCCGATTCAACTATTTGGAGGGACTGCAGTTTATATGATGCAATGGAAAGAAATGATTTAGATCTACCTGGACCACAAGCAATTACCCCTGTAGGTAGGCCCTTGCCTATGGTATTCATTGGCGATGAAGCCATGAAAAAACGTGTTTTTAACTATAGATTATCACGAGCATGAAGATATGTGGAATGTTCCTTTGGAATTTTGACTAACAAATGGCGTATATTGCATAGGCCAATTAACGTGTCAGTTGAATTTGCAACAGACATAGTGAAAGCATGTGTTGTATTACATAATATAGTACGCAAGCGAGATGGCTATAAATTCGATGATACTTTATCGATAACTTCAAATTTGTTACGAATGCATTCCTTTGATCAAAGTCATGACGGGATTCGAGCAGATTCTGTTAGAAATGAATTTGCCGACTATTTTGTGAGCCCTGAAGGTGAATTATCGTGGCAGTACAATAAAGCGTGAATGGTGTTGTTAGGTATACTCGGTTTAATAAATAGTAATTAATAAACTTACCACACTGGTTTTTTTCTTTTGTTTCCTTATTATCAAAATCTTCATAAAACTTCATGCAAAGGTTTTCCCATGCTTTGTTTTTTAATATTCGATTGTAATACTCCTCTGTCCTTTGATCCCAAATGCATGGCAAATTGCGAATCTCTTCAATAAACATATCCGTGTCAAAAGTCTCGGAGTCGGACATTTTAATTTCTCGCACAACCACGCGGCAACTCAGTACAACGCAGAATGAAAGGGGGGAGCGCAGGCGCCAGCTAGGCGCGCGCTGTTGATGACGTCATGTCGTGGCGATGTGGCCGCGGTGCCGCCGCCGGTGGCGGCGTTGCCGTCGCGATGTGGTTACGATGTGGTCGTATTACACAGGTGGTCGATAACAACGGCAAAATGTGGTACGTGTAAATTGTAATATTCATTTTCAATACAAAAAATACGCCCGACCACATGGCGTCGTTGTGGTGTGGTTGTGGCTGTGGTGTGGTTGTGGTACGTGTGAATTGACCCTAATTGAAAGTCATTTTTTTCATTTACTACTGGTTCGCAAAAAACCTCTGTCCTGGGAAGAACATACATACATAAACATAACATAAACATTCACGCCTGTCACCCAGAGGGGTAGGCAGAGACTACAGACTTCCATTTGGCACGATCCTGACACACCTCTCTTGCCTCCTTCACATCCATACACCTACGCATACATGCTCGTCGGTTAAGGGTACTCCTAATTTGGCCCGTTTTAAATAAATCGCCAATTTGGTCGATAAATTTTCGCCTAGGACGTCCCTTTCCGACTCTGCCATTCACTTCTGCACCATAAATTTTCTTTGTCACTCTTTCCTCATTCATTCTTTCCACATGACGAAACCACCGAAGCATTCCTTTCTTAATCCTGGTCAACACATCATCTTGCAAACCACACTCTTCTCTTATTACACAATTCCTTACCCTGTCATTCAGATTCAGCCCTAACATACTCCTTAACGACCGCATTTCTACTGCGTTTATTCTACTCTCGTGCTTCTTCTGCCACACCCAACTTTCACTACCATACGTTAAAGTAGGGACCAACACAGCATTGTGAATTGCCATACGTGCCTTTTTCGACACATTTTGACTCTTCACAATAGAGTGCAAGGCCCCATTTACTCTATTTCCCGCGTTCACTCGTCGTTCTATGTCCTTATCATATCTCCCATCCCTGCTAAATACGCAGCCCAAATATACAAACTCATCTACTTGCTCGATCAACTCCCCTTCCATTCTTATTTCACAAATCGTTTTACTTTCTTCTCTTTCAAAAACCATTACCTTCGTCTTACTTGCGTTCACTTTCATAGCCCTTTCTTTTAATGATCCGTTCATTAATGTAACCATCATTTGCAACTCGGCCGCCGACGACTCAAGAATAACTTGATCATCGGCGTACAAAAGGCATTTGACGGTTAACTCACCCATTCTTAATCCGCATTCTTCAACTTTCAAATTTTGCAAACTACTGTCCATAAATAGGTTGAACAGCCACGGGGAAGCCACACAGCCCTGTCTGACACCTTTATGGATGTCAAACCAGTCCGAGTAGACCCCGTTGATCCTAACACAAGCACTAGAGTCCCTATAAAGAGACTCCAATGCCCGTATCAAGCCAGCGCTCAACCCAAATGAGTTCAGTGTTTGCCATAGCAAATCCCTATCCACTCTGTCATAGGCCTTTTTCAAGTCCATGAACGCACAAAAAACCTTCTGGTTTTTGGCCAGAAACTTCTCCGCGATCATGCGCATGGAAAAGACTTGATCTGTACATCCCATTCCCTTTCTAAATCCCGCTTGCTCATCCCAAATTTTTCCATCAGTTTCTTTCATGACCCTTTCAATCAGTACCTTAGCATACAGTTTTCCCACAATACTAAGAAGGCTGATGCCACGGTAGTTTTTACAGTTCTGCTGCGACCCTCTTCCTTTATATACTGGGACTATTACGGCTTTGCACCAGTCTACCGGTACACGCTTCAGTTCCCAGCATAAATTAAACAAGGTGTGCAGCAGGCCTGCCACCACTTCCTCTCCAGCCCTTAGCATTTCGAGTGAAACTCTATCATATCCGGCAGCCTTACCTGCTTTCATGCTTTTCATTGCTTTCATTATTTCATCTATACTTATCTCGCTACCTCTTTCCTCTTCTTTCGGTGTTTCTACTCCACTTAGTACACACGTTGTCTCCTCACTCATAAACACGCTTTCAAAATATTCCTTCCATCTCTTTCAACTCAAAACTTCATCATTCAGAATATAGCCATTCTCGTCTCTTATAGCATTCATCTGTTTTGAATGTCCCCTGGCAGTTCTTACAAGTTTCCAGAACATTTTAATATTTGCCTAAAAGTTATCCGATATTCTTCTATCATTCTTACCCATTCTTTCTTGCTTTTTTCTTTCAACTAATTCTTTTACTCTCTTATTAAGATGTCTAAAGACTGCCTTTTTTCTTTCAATATCACCATTCATACCGCTAGAATTACCAGCCTTTGTTGCTAGTAAATCTAGCCATGCTCTCTTCTTTGTTTCAACTTCCATACGTATCTCATCATCCCACCATAACGTATTATTTTTCCTTTCATTCTTTCTCTTACTACCACCACATACTTCGGTAGTTGCATCCACTAAACCTTTCTTTACATTTTGCCATATATTCTCCAAGTCTAACTCCTTCATACATAATTTATCCAAACCACTTATATTTTCTTTCAGTCTACATTTGAACTTGTTTTTATCACTTTCATCTTGTAACCTTTCTGTTCTAATACGCTGTAACGCAGTGGTAGACACAGACGATCGATGGCGCCAACGCCTGAATAGACCATTAATTCGGCATAAAACTAAATAATGATCCGTTCCTACGTTAGAACCCCGGTAAACCCTTGTATCTACCACTGCGCCCTTTTCTTCTTCTTATCTTATTCTTTTAATCTTTCATCCACAATTATGAAATCTATCATGCTTCTATCGTCACCTCTTTCCCAAGTATACATGTGAATCCTCTTGTGGCAAAAGCAAGGAGCCTGGGAAGAACAGAGGGTTTTTTTCCAAATAAAAGCTTACAATCATGTTTACAATTAACAATACAAGACAAATTAGAAATAGCTTGATAGCGATCACCCCTCCCAGGGGTTATTATCATCCATAAATTCCTTAATATTATAATAAACCTTTTTATACAAACTTAGTTTAATAAAACTTTTGATCTTTGCGTATGACAAACTTTGTATATTTTCTAGGTTTTTGTTGTAAAGCGTATACATCGCCTCAAGAATGAATTACTGACTCGGTGGAGTTGAGTTCAGTATCAATCAGTTAAATCATACAGACCTATACAATCACTAGTTTCTAAAAAATAAAAAAACTGGCCAAGTGCGTGCCACATGTGTATTTAGAAGGGGCCGTCTTGATAATATTAGGTGAGTTCATGGGAGATTACGACACATTTTCGTCAGGTATATTCTCTAAGCTTTGAAACAAGATTGTACAACCAGTGCGTCTTGTCAGAATGACTTTTGGATCTGAGACATGAGACTACACTTACACTACTAGCCGTATGAAGATGCTCGGGTTTTCTCCAATCTATTCTGGAAAAGACTAAAAATTACGGTGACGTAAACCAAGATTAACGCGAATAAACTTTATGCGGCTGTATGAATGTATTATAATAATAATATGGCTTACAATATCTACCAACTAAAAAATAAGCGAAAGTGGTATGTCACGATCGCCCTCTAGACGATCGATTCTAGAAACAGGGATTAGAGAAAGGGGCCGTCTTGATAATATAAGCATATTAGGTGAGTTCATGGGAGATTACGACACATTTTCGTCAGGTATATTCTCTAAGCTTTGAAACAAGATTGTACAACCAGTGCGTCTTGTCAGAATGACTTTTGGATCTGAGACATGAGACTACACTTACACTACTAGCCGTATGAAGATGCTCGGGTTTTCTCCAACCTATTCTGAAAAAGACTAAAAATTACGGCGACGTAAACCAAGATTAACACGAATAAACTTTATGAGGCTGTATGAATATATTATAATAATAATATGGCTTACAATAACTACCAACTAAAAAATAAGCGAAAGTGGTATGTCACGATCGCCCTCTAGACGATCGATTATAGAAACAGGGATTAGAGATTTTCAGTGAGCGGAGGTTGACTCAAAAAATTTGTATGGACCCCCAAGGATCCTCCGTAGCACCCCTCTCAC